>JAVJIF010006979.1:0-186385 GCA_038442645.1 Agave tequilana | reverse complement strand
TCATGTACTTTTCAGGACCTTTAGACAAAGAAAGTGATTGGTGGGGGTATGAGTAAAATAGTCTATATTATTTTCAATGCGATGATCAACCTAAAGTGGGCATTTCTGTTTTGACATGTGATAGTTTACAATCAAGTGGCACTTTGTTTACGTTACGCATCTTTAAATTCATTAAATTGTTATTTTGTTATGTTAAATTGACTTTAAATTACAGTGAGTCATGTCAGTTTGGTAAATATTATAGAACTTTATCATTTAGGATAATTTATTGTTGTAGTTCTTCATTCGGAGTTCATCTGATATTGGGGTTCTACTCAAATTAGAAGTTTCTGATTTTTATTTTATTTTGTAACTCGTTTGATATGGTTATTTTTAATCAAAGATCTCTATGGAATTCTCTCTATTTTCAAAGATTATATAAAGAGATTAGTACTTAATTTAATTGTTCTTTTAAGATTTTATGATCTGATAATACTTTGAAATATGTACAACACTGCTTTTTAAGATTATTGTGTTTCTCATAATATAATTCATCAAACTTCGTGTGCTCATACACCTCAACAAACGGTGTTTGTCGAAAGAAAAAATCATTATTTACTTGACATTGCTCGAACACTAATGATTTATATGTATGTTCTCAAGTATTTTTGGGCTGACACAGTCCTTACTACTTTGCTTCACATAATTAATAAGGTTCTTTTTTAGTTTTAGATGGCAAAAATCTCATTCTCAAATTTTTTTATCTTGATAAAAAACTGTTTGATTTACCTTCAAAAGTTTTTTGGTGCGGTGTTTTTGTTCAAATTCTCGAAAAAAAGACATGATAAATTAGATTCTCGAGCAGTTTAGTGTATATTTCTAAGATATTCTCGGCACAAAAAGGATACTGATGTTGGAATCCCATTAGCATGAAGTATGTGATTTGTGTGAATGTCACTTTCTTTAAATCACATCATACTTTTCTACCTCTCGAAGTTCTACTACAACTCTTTTAATCACTCATGTCTCTTCCTGTACACTAGAAGACTCACCTCTACTCTAAATTTATCAATGACACAAGAAAATTACTACTGATCCTGATAACTTACCCCATCATTAGTCAATTGCTGCCATTAAAAATGTTTGAGCTTCCATACCTCTTTGAAAAGGTACTTGTTCTTGTACTCAGCATCCAATAACTAAAGTATTATTTTTCTCTCATTTATTTCCTGCATATTTAATTTTGCAACTATATTTTCTATATCTCTCCCAAGATGCTATGTCAGATTCTGGATGAAAAAGTGTTATGGGTGAAGAGATGACTGCTTTGGCATGCTAATGAAACATGAGATTAACTTTTTTACTATCGAGAAAACAAACTATTAGTTGCCGATGAATATACACTATCAAATTTCTCCTCATTAGACAGATTGAGGGCTTGAAGGCATGGTTTGTTACCAAATGCTACACATAGACTTATGATGTTGACTATTTTGAGACTTTTTATCTGATAGCTCGTTAACATTTTGTTCACATTTTTTATTAGTTGCGGTGGTAAAGCAATGACCTTAATGAGTTAGATATTAAACATGCATTCTTGCATAAAATCTTCAAGAGGAGGTGTATTTTTCGCCTCCGGTTATGAGTTCAGGGAGAGATAGTCTGCAAACCTCAAAAAATAATTTATGATTTGAAACAATCTCCACGAGTATGGTTTGACAAATTTAGTATTGTTGTTGCACATTATGAATTTAGACGGAGCTCTTTTAATCACTCTATATTTGCAAGACATTCTTCTATCGTCACTATTATTCTTTTAGTTTATGTTGATGATATTGTTGTTACTGGAGATGATCATCGAGGTGTTATTAGTTGAAAATTTATTTGAGTTCTATTTTTCATATAAAAGACTTTAATCTTTTGAGGTATTTTCTAGGGATCGGGTTATTCGCTCTCCGAAAGGTCTTTCTTTATCTCAAGAAAATATGTTATTGATTTGTTGGAAGAAACTGGTACTCTAGGATCTAAACTTATTGATACTCATATGGATTCTAATATTCATTTTGGTTAAAATTTACGAGAGTTGCTTGCTTATCTCAAAAGTACACATGATTGATTGGTAAATTATTTACTTAATTGTCACTCGACCTGATATTACATTGTTGTGGGTGTGCTAAGTCGATATATGCATAGTCTGTATCAGCTTTATTGGATTGTTATTTTTCGTATCTTGCGATCCAGTTAAAGGATTGTATTATTGTTCTTTATCTCATTTGGATATTATGGGACATTTTGATGTTGATTGGGTTGTAATCCTATTGATCATTGTTCTATTACCGGTTATTGGCACTTTTTGAAGGTAATTTGGTGATGTGGTGATGTAAAAAATAAAATGTTGCTGTTCGATCCAGTGCTGAGGTTGAGTATAGGGTCATGGCATATACAAATTGTAAATTGATGTGGATTCAATCTCTTCTTTTTAAAATGAGCGCATCTACAACAAATATGATGTATTGTGACAATTAAGTGGCTATACATATTGCCAATAATTTTATTTTTTATGAGCGAACGAAGCATATTGAAGTCGACTGTCTCAGAGACATGTGATGACAACATCGAATAGTCACTTCGTTCATCACATCGAATTATCAACTTGGAGATATTTTCACTAAAGCCCATATAGAAAAAGTTTTTCAATTTTGTATAGCAAGTTGGGCATGAATTTGAAGAGGAGTATTAGAGTAGAAATAGATTCTTTGTTAGAGTAAAAATAGGATTTTTTTTTCTTTATTTAGGATTCTCCTACTCTAAGTAGGATATTATGTACTCTCCTACTCTTATTAGGACATGCATTTCTTTTCTCTATAAATAAACATTCACACATTAATTGAGTATATATGGTTTTCTATTCATCTCTTCACCTCAACAGTTGCAATATTCTAGCTCTAATAGGAAAGATATACAGCTCTAGTACGAAAGTTATGCACCCACATTCAGCGAGTCAGATCTTCAATGGAATTCAACATTAGATCTTGTTGTTCGTTGGATCATTAACTCCCATCTTTTGAAGCCACCTTTTGCAAACTAGTTTGTATTCATCATGATTAATATCTCTCTCTTTTTTTCCTTCCCTCGAACCGTAGAGTTTCCTTTCTTATATCCCTTCATGTTTCATCAATGACAGCTCTGCTTTGATGACTTAGTTCCAAATATGCATTTTTTGTGAAGAAACTAAAATCCATCTTTTGAATCCCGAATGTATAGGCTAGACCGAGAAACCAACCTGTCATTCCTTCATGCCTTCCCATGACTCAGACAACTTTGCCATAACTGTCTTTGTGACACAATTTAAGATCACTCATACAAACAATTTTCAGTTTTAGAGGACAATTAGTTGGACCTTTAAGGCTTAATTTCTGAATGAATGTTGTAAACATGATATATGGCAATGGGGGTGCGCAGGCGCTTCTTCCCTCATTGCTCGGTAAGTGCTTGATAAGTTTGTAGGGAGAGAGGAGACATCGGAAGATAGCACAGAGATTGAAATCAAAGGAGCAAAAACGGCGCATGCAGCAGGCTAAAACAGTGCACGGTCGACCGCCCGGTCGACCGATGCAAGGAGCCGGTCGACCGCCCGTCGACCGGTGTGCACGAGGTGCACAGACGCAGAACGGTCGACCGCCCGGTCGACCGTTGCATGGAAGCGGTCGACCGACTGAAAGGAGCCAAGTCTCGGTTGGTGCCGGTCGACCGGGCACAGGGGTCGACCGGGGCCGGTCGACCGACAGACGCGTTTTCTGCTGTCCTTTGGGATTCAGATTCCTTTTCTGTTTGGGATCGAATCAAATCTGGGTTTCCTAAACCCAGGGACTGTGGCTATAAATAAGGCTAGAGCCCTCATGTATTATATCCCTGAAAGTTCCCTTAAGTACATCTCTTGTATTAGTTTGTATTGATTGTTGAATCAATAAAATCTCTCTTTCCCTTACCCGAGGACGTAGGCACGTTGTCGAACCTCGTTAAATACTATGTTAATTGTTTTTCTCTATTATTTCTCTGTTCTTGTCGTGTTGGGTACGTCTCCGGTGCATCAGTCTCCGCCTGGTTGTGGATTCCTCAGAGAGGTTGTCCTGCGCACAATAATTGGTATTCAAGCATCCCAGGTAGTCGTGGGATCGTGTGTTGATTCCAAGGGCATCAGTTTGCTGTTGGCGGAGATTGCGTGTCGATCTCGGAGCGGCGTTGGGACTGTTTGTGAGATCGTGTGTCGATCTCAAAACAGCGTGTAGATTGCTTGAGGAATCATTTGGAGGAGTAAATTTCTTCGAAACTCTTTGAGGGTTTTCGCGTGGAGGTAAAGGTCCTATCTTTATCCAGTTTATTTTATCTAACTCCGTTTGTTTCCGCATTACTTTGAGGAATTAGTTAAGAAGATGGCTGGAGAAGGTATATCATCGGAAAAATCCATGAATCCACATCCGCTGAGGATTGATGTGGTAAAGTTCAACGGCACGAACAACATCGGTATGTAGAGGTGTGAGTTGATGGATGCACTGACGTCATCAAACCTCGAAGACAGTCTACGGTTAGAGAAGAAGCGCACATCAACAACTGAAGAAGATTGGGACAAGATGAACCGTACGGCGTGTGGCTTGATCAGACCTTGTTTGACACAAGACATCAAGTATCATGTGTTGCATGAGACATCTGCGAGGTAGCTGTGGGAGATCCTGGAGAAGAAGTATCTGACGAAAAGTATAGAATCGCGGTTGCAGTTGAAGAGTAGCTTTATAGTTTTCAGATGCAAAGAGGATGCTCCATCAATGAACACTTGAATCGCTACACGACTTCTTACAGATCTAATTAATGTGGATGTGGAGACCAATGAAGAGGATAAGGTGGTAATTCTTTTGAACTCTCTTCCTGTAGATGAGTATGAGACCTTTACTCTTACATTGATCAATGAAAGAAAATCACTTAACTATGCTGAGGTGTCTGCTGCTCTTGTGAGTTATGAAGTAAGGAGCAGGATAAAATGTCTCCTTCAGAGAGCACAATTGCAGAGGTATTAGCGGTAAGAGGTAGGAGTTCTAATAGGAAGGTAAGAGATGATCAGGGAAGATCAAAGTCCAGATCAGGCTTCAGAGATCTGAAGAGGAATCAGTGCACCTTGTGCAAAGAACTAGGGCACTAGAAAGTTGATTGCCCGAAGGCCAAAGGTAAGAAGATGGAGTCAAACACCAAGGCGAATCTCGCACAGGCGGATGGATCAGATTCACTCATCGGTATTCTCTCTCTGTTACTACTCCTACTGTTGATGATACTCAGATAATGTTGAGTGGATCTCAGATACCGGAGCCACCTATCATGTGTGCTCGAACAGGGCCTGATTTTCTAATTTTGAGAAGTTAGATGGAAGTTACACGATCATGGGTGATGATCATTCGTGTGATATAGAAGGGATGGGTACAGTCCGTATCAAGATGGAAGATAAGATAGTACGAGAATTAAAGGAGGTGAGGTATGTACCTCAACTCAAAATGAATCTTATCTCTGTTGGTGCTTTGGAAGCATTGGGTCTTGCGATATCTAAACGAGATGGTGTTCTCAAGATGATCAAAGGCTCAATGGTGGAGATGAAGGGCGTCTGCCGGAATAATTTCTACTACTTGAAGGGTAGTACTGTTACAGGTCAGGAGGAGACTTCTAGTTCTTCAGATGATAGTTACACAAAGGTGTGGCAGGTGAAGCTTGGACAAGGAGGTGAAAGTCTTTGCAAGCTCCTGCAAAGAAGGGATCATTAGAAGGTGCTGCTACCTGCAACTTGGAGGTGAACACAGCGTTCTGGACAAGAAGAAGGTAAAATTCAGCACAAGTACTCACCGCTCAGAAGGTTTTCTTGATTGTGTTCACGTAAGCGTTTGGGGACCTGCTAAGACTGCATCGCTTGGAGGTCACAGGTACTTTATCTCTTTTATTGATAGTTTATTTAGGCATTGTTGGATATATCTCATGAGATAAAGGGGTGAAGCCCTAGATATGTGGTGAAGTAGAAAGGAGAATGGAGAAGCAGATAGGTAGGAAGATAAAGGAGGTACAAATTGGTAATGTTGAAAGAGACATTAACTAATTCTGACGATTTGGCCAGAACACTGGTATTGGTACTTACTTCACAGAAGGTATACATGGTTGGCTAAGAAAATAAACCGTTCTTTACTGGAGAAGATTCGGTGCTTGTTGTCTAATGCAAGATTAGACAAATCGTTTTGGGCTGAGGCGATTGTGTATGCTAGCCATCTCATAAATGGATCTACTCCGATAGGAGCTAAAACTCCATTGGAAATTGGTCTGAGAAAGATGCTTAAGATCATGGTTTGCTACGGGAATTTGAAAGTCTGACCTACTCAGTGCCAAAGATGGCATAGTGAATCCGCGAGTAAAAAAGTTTGTGTTTTGAGTGTCAAGAGAATATGAAAGGCTACAGGTTATGAGACCCCGAAAATAAGAAGATCGTGTTGAGTAGGCATGTCACATTTGATGAGACTTCAGTGTTAAAGTCTACCGTCTCTCAGCAGGTGGAGAGGACGAAGACTAAGGAAGTATCGCAGCGGGTGGAGGTTTATGCTACTCCACCATCTCCAGTTGGTTCGGTATTAGTGAAGACTTTACCGGATGTGACAACGGGTGGAGATCATGTAGCCAGGGTTGATACTGAACAGGTTGAAGATATTAATGAAATGTCAAATTGTATGCAGCCATTGGAACTAAGGTAAAACCACGCACGTGGGTAAAGGAGCATGAATCTCAAGCTTGTGACCGTGACAAGCTCAAGTTGAAGGCCGTGTTCTCCATAATGAGAGTGAGGAGGTTCATATGACTCAGCCAGATAGGTTCGCTGCTGAGATTCAGGTACATGTGCTTGAGCTTGATGGGGCTCATTTGAATGAATTACGGTTGGCTTGATCCCCTGGGTAAGGTACGTAGGCAGCCGTAAAGGCGCAGCCACATTTGGCGATATAACCCGTATGAAGCTGTTTGGGTTCTCGAGAAGCTCATTGGGACTTCACGTAGCAGTGAAGCGTTGTGATCTCGATGAACAGTTGATCTTCTGGTGAGAAGATGGTTTAGCTTATATAAGGGGGTGTGCATCCAGTTTGTTGAAGCCGATGATAGTGTTCGGTGTGCTCCACTCAGACTTGGTTGGACCATCAGCTGAAGACATGTAGACTGGATAGACTAGTCAGTTGGAGAGTCAGTGTTGACTCATGATGAGTTTTTTCGTGAGGTCATGTAGTTGCTGAGTAGGAGACACGTTCGTTTCGGCTCGTATGGTACTCCTAAGGTGAAGTGTAGGGATGGCATGTTTGGTACATCCCAGTTGATAGCTGAGCTAAAGGTTCCAGATGAGATCGTGTGTCGATTTCGCCGAGATCGTGTGTCGATTTCGCCCGTGATAGACTGGAATTCGTTGGAGTTCGGCTCAGATTTGAGAAATCTTCACCGAGGTGGAGAATTGTAGGGAGAGAGGAGCTAGAGGAGACATCAGAAGATAGCATAGAGATTGAAAATCAAAAGGAGTAGAAACGGCGCATGCAATACGCTAAAAACAGTGCACGGTCGACCGCCCGGTCGACCGATGCAAGGAGCCGGTCGACCCGCCCGGTAGACCGGTGTGCAAGAGGTGCACAGACGCATAACGGTCGACCGCCTAGTCGACCGTTTCATGGAAGCGGTCGACCGCCCGATCGACCGACTGAAAGGAGCCAAGTCTCAGCTGGTGCCGTTTGGGACCAACAGACGCGTTTTCTGAAAGCATGTTTACTGAAAGGAACCAACACGCGTTTTCGTTTCTGCTGTCCTTTTGGGACTCAGATTCCTAATCTGTTTGGGATCGAATCAAATCGGGGTTTTCTAAAAACCTAGGGACTGTGGCTATAAATAAGAGTTAGAGCCCTCATGTATTGTATCCCTGAAAGTTCCCTTAAGTATCCCCTTGTATTAGTTTGTATTGATTGTTGAATCAATAAAATCTCTCTCCCTTACCCCGAAGACGTAGGCACATTGCCAACCTCGTTAAATACTGTGTTGATTACTTTTCTCTATTGTTTCTCTGTTCTTATCGTATTGGGTACGTCTCCAGCTGCATCAGTTTCCGCCTGGTTGGTGGATTCCTCAGAAAGGTTGTTGTCCTGAGCACAACAAAGTTCCTAAAGGATGACCATCCAGATTTTTCTTTCCTCCAGAAGGGCACCCCTGATGAACAAAATACAAAGGACGCACTTCTGTGAGCTTAAAGAGGACGTCCTGAAGGCCTTCAGCAAAGACAAGGCAGAGAGTGTACGCTCAGGCTTATTTTCTTCATCATCCTCATCATCAATCACATGAGGTGATGAAAGCAACACAGGGCAACAAGAAAAATAAAGTGTTGCTGTTTGTGCTATATTATGTACAATAGATGTCAAGACAAAAGAGAGAGGAGAAGGTATAGATAGTAATTTTGACATGAATTGGTTCTGTTTAACTGGATTTCAGTCCATCTAGAGAGACTAGAGACATTATGAATGCCATAATTTCGGGGTCATGCTGTTCTTACTTCGAAATTTCAATTCTCAGGCGTCATCGAAAAATTGGATTCAGGAATTGGTGGCATTCTCAATTTGACATTCCATTACATTATTATTACATGCAGCGGCTTCTGCACTGCAATATGCAGTACTCATAAACACGTAGATTTTGTATTATTTTTTGTAGCTACGAAGGAATGATGATAATCTGCACCCTCCATATTCCTTGTTTTATTTTGGAATTTTATTGTATCTTAGAAATTTGATCCAGTGCTTGTAATTGTCACTTGTATGTCTGCGAACTATTTGTGGTTTAAAAAAGTAAACATGGTTATACTTGAAATTTTGTTTGTCATGATCTTTTCTTAATTTTGAGATGGCAAACAGACAATACATAGCAATTTTCTTTCAGTTCATGGAGGGATCAAGTGATTTGTTTTCGCATTTCTTTAAAGTCTGCGACTTTTTTGATATTCTTTCTTTCAAAGGAAAATAGGTGTACTTTCATGCCCTTTCCACTACTTAGATTTCTTCCTTGATTCCTTTTTAGATGCAAATATAAAGAGATTTTGATGGTTGGTGATTGACAGAATCTGCTTTCATTTCTCTTGCTTGGATTTCTTCCATTCTCTTCAAATTCTTCCCTTTTCACTCCACAAAATGAGAGAGAATTAACAATATCAATCACATGTGAGCAATGATGTTGTCTAGCACAATTAAGTGCAGAATAAGGAGTTAGCTAGCTTTATAGACAAGGTGTTGCTTCCCTAGATTATTATTCTCATTTACACTTAATTATGTTCTAAACTAGAATTTCATACAACTAATTTGTGAAGTCAAAGAAAGCGAAGGCAACTTTTGCAACCAGAGAATAACTTGAGAAGTATGTGGTTATATGCTACTCTTTTCAAAGACAGTGGATTCTCTTCATTTTTGAAGTGGCAGTCAATCTGTATGGTTTTGGGCCAAGATTTTTTTTTGATGTTCGTCAAATCAGTTTATTACAAATCTATTATATGTGGATCCAAACTAGCAAGAAATCTCATATCACTAGAATATGCAAATTTAATAATTTATCATATTTTAGTTTTAGTTTCAGAGTAACAAATCTAATATTTTTCTCTGAATCTTTCAAATTTCTTTACCAATCAAATAACAAATTGCAAACATATGTGCTGTTTCATTTTATTTGTTAGAAATATGAAAATATTAAAGTATGCACGAATAATAATATACAAATTATTTTAGAAACAAATGTGATTCAGCTTCCAAGTTCTATTATAACACAATGATAAAATATATTCGCAGCAGGTAATAGGTTTGAGGGGAGGTTTTGAGGTACAATCCTACTTGCATCAGAGTTGTACTACCTATTCTTCCTCAAAAAAAATCCAATTTTTACAACTGACCCTAGTGAACTAGGCTTCACTGACTTTTTACTCTGATTTTTATGTATTTTACTCTCAATTGGGAATGCGGCTATATCGTATGAATCTGTGCAGACCCCCAGTATCACTACTCACAAAAGTTCATGCAAGGGCTGCAACCACTGGTGATCCCATCCAACCTTCAACAAGGAAATTAAGACAGAATCTCTGATGTCTCAATTCCCATCTAAAATTCGGTGGATGGAGACATCTCATCTACAAGCTTCTTATTGCTTGGTCTTGACTTTTATCACACACATGAAAGGCATGTTTTTTGCCCAGAAAGTGAGAAAAACATTTTTTTTTTTGACTCTAATATGTAGACCCTACGTATTTTTCTGTCCCGCAATCTGTTTGTTTGCATTGAAAACTGAGAAAGAAAAATGAGTGGGCCTCATTTGTCAATTTAGTTTTTTAAAACTACAAGAGCGTGACAGATTTCTAAGCTTTTAGCTCGAATAATGGTGAAATAACCGAGTGAGACTCACACACTTTTCCTTCTTTTAGTTTCCAAGAACAATAGTACCGAACTCAACTTACTGCCACATGGTAGTTGAGCTCACTTTAAACATGCCACTGCCTCCTTCCTCCGTACAAGTGAGAATTCCAAGTGGCCCCCCATAACTCATCATTATTTCCCCATGGCCCAAAATTGGGATGCAAGGTTCTTAATTTCAATGCAGACTTATTAAAGGCATATCTTGGAAAACATGGGAATGTGATCTAACATGTGATATTTTGACTGCCTAGGCCCATTGCATTTATTTCTTCACAGATTAAATCTCAATTCGAGGAACAGTTTAGCAGCCCTTCCTTTTTTTTTTCCTTTTTTCCTTTCTTTTTTCCCACTTCATTTTGATAGATTGCCAATATTTAGTAGTTAACAATAATCCCCTCAAGTTAGCTAAAGTAGTGATAATCTCCCTCTACTATCATCTAAAATTCTAAATTACTACTTTAATTCAAATCATCTTCTTTAATGTTTTATTTTAGAAGTACCGTGTTTTTCAATGGTGAAGGAGATGAAATATTCCCTTTACCTCTTCATAATGATTTTGAATATTTATGTGACCTTTTAGATTTTACAATAAAAGTGGGGGTTTAACATTAAAATCTTTGTCTCATTCAGTCTAAAAGCAAGGGTAAAATAACAAGGAAATTTTTGTGAGCATAATAAGTTGTAATTATAAGATAGTGAGCAGTTATCTAGTTTAAGGTGCACTGCAATAAATTTTTCAATCTATATTTTGTAGGTGCTTGGTGAGATTTGAACCTGAAAGTTCATTTTAAAATCTTTGTTATTGCTCCAAAGTCCTAAAATTAAATTAAAATCGAGAATATATTTTTATATTGTAACACTACATGATGCTGATTCAAGAGGTAACTTCTCTCCACTTCTTCTTCTTTTCTTTTTTTCCTTTCCTGTCCTCTTTCTTTCTTTCTTTCTTTTTTTTTTTTTCTTTCTTTCTTTCGTTTTTCTTTAATTGGATCTCTAGGAAAAAGTTTAAGTTTGCCTTAGCAATCCAAATGCAAGGCACTGACCACAATTATTGCTTCTCCAACAACTCTTAAATTACAACTCCTATATATAGCATTATTTTGGTGATTTAATTTTATAAAGGAGGACATGTTCTCTTGTTATCAGGGAGCCCACAAGCCCAAGATAATTCAAGTTTTTTCTAATGTTTTTGTGTAGCAACCACATGGATCACACATTCAAAATGTTTTCTTTTCTTCAGTGGTTGGTTTCAGGCTGGTGATAAGGATGACAAAGCACAGAGACTGGCAGCTTCCAAAATAAATAAATAAATAAATAGATATAAATAACTAAATGCCCCCTAATCAGTAGCATATGATTAAATAAGATGACATTTTCAAGATATGCACTTAGGTTATCTTCGACTCATTACTTCAGAATAGAGTTAGTTTTCCATTAAAATAGAATTGGTGTCACACAAATCCTTTTTTCAACTCTAACACATTAAATGTTACTTTAAAAAGAATATTCATTTTATATTCTTTTTTATTAATTCTCAACAATTAATCTATTTCACCAAAAATATTAAACCGTCTAAAAAAAATTTAATTAAAAAAAACTTACGTTATTGCTACAGTGCTGTACCCAATATGACGCAACATTGTAGCAAACTTCAAATAGAGTTAGCGTTTAGCGCTGAGTTGAAGCACAAATTTGACGTCAAAATGAAGTTTTACTTCTTTTGAATGCTGAATTGGAGATGCCCTAAGTAGCATTGTGCTGATATTATATCAAGTGATTAGAATGCTCGACATGCATCCATCATTTTTTGATGAGAACATAAGACGAGATGCAAGTTGATTCATTCTGTGATGCAGGTTGAGGGTTAAAGCTCTAAGCTCAGATCAGTTCATTATTTATTTACTTATTTATTTATTTATTAAATAAAAGTCATATCTCAACTCAAACTTGGGATTTCTCGTAATGCTATCTGCAATTTGACATACATTTATTTGTTTGACATGACAAGTAAAAAAAATTAGTCAAAAAGTAAATACAAGGTGGTTAATTCTTATATTTATTTCTTTGTTCGAGCCATTGAAATGTGAAAAAAAGAAAGAAAAGAAAAGAAAAATAAGAAAAATGTCATTTTTCTTGCCAAGTTGATGGATAATTAAAATAGATATTTTTACTTGCACGCCAAGCTCCAATGTTCATTTTTTAATATATATATTTTTATAATGATTCTTTTATTTCTCCTCTATTTTTTTTATTATGTCACATCATGTGTTAGATTAATGTTTAGACTTAATTAAATCATCACTAGCTCAGTACCATGAGTATTACGAATAAACTAAAACGTTTTTGCTTTCGTACAAGGCTGTATAGTGAAGACTTGGAGTTGGCCCAGTGAGAGCTCTTTCAAACATGGAAAACAAAACGAGCTGAGCTTTACATAATTTTTGACTCAATTAAATTATTAAAGTGTTAAATCAATTGAGAAACTGAATCGCCTGTCATTGACGAAGGCAATGCTTAAAATATATAGACGTGCAATTACATAATATATAAACTAAAAATATTTTTTCTCAAAAATAACTCCAAAATATAAAAACTCCTGAATATGACAATTTCTACTTATAATGATATCTTAAACCCTCTTTGCAAACTCATGATGTATGAAAATTTAAAATTTGGCTAAGTGTAGGAGACGACAAGAGGATGATAGGCGATGGACAACATCTTCTAAAGAAGTGATCTATCTTGAATATAGAATCGAGGTGAAACATCTGCCATAGAGATGGATTATCGATCAAAGACGAAGAAGACTTACTGAGGATATAATTTTATTATGAGTCTCTTTCGCATGCAACAAGATGGATTTTGAGCCTAGGAATCTCTTTCTCGAGCAGGAAGACAATTTTGAAACTCCTATCTGAAAGTCTCTTTCACATGAAGCAAGAAAGACATTAAATGAGAAAGAAGTGAAAATTCCATCAATATAGAAGGAGGCTGTGACGTCTATTTTTAATCAGTTGAACGAACTGAGAATTATTGTATATTATTGATATGAGTAATGTCTGAATATATAATCATTACAATTACATAATAAGAAACTATTACGTCTAATACAAATTGGTATTATATAGTCCTAATCCTAATACTACACTTTAACACCCCTCGCAACTCATGATGGAAGACAATTACGAGTCTGAGTAAAATAAGGGGGAAGTGAAAACTTTCTGCTGAAAAATCTTGTAAGAACTTGAAATTTTTAAAAGTTAATGTAGATCTCACATGGTGCGATTATTGAACTTGTATTCTTAATATCTCCTTACAAACTCATAATGGATGAAACATCAAGAGTTTAAATGAGTGTGAACGACATAAAGAGATTCAGATATTTAAGAGTATTTTTTAAAGACGGAGAAATATTTTGATCAATGACGGAGCATTTTCTGAAAACTTGATCCTAAGTCTCTTGCATGGCAAAGCAGACTTGAACCCGTCATAATTCTCTTTATAATAGTTAGGGTAGACTCTAAAAACTTTTAGTCTCTTTCACTTGAAGTAAGGCAAATATTAAACCTGTAAGTCTCTTTAAAATAATCAGGCCAAACTCCAAAGGAAAAAAATCATGGTGTCTCTTTCGCTTAAGCGAGATAAACATTGATATAGTGCGAAATTCGTGAATCAGAAAGGAAAGCAGTCAGAGAAGAGAAGATAGACGGGTTATGAAAGATCCCAAGCACAGTGAAAGAGAGGTTATGATAGATCCTCAACTTACTAGAAAAAAAAAGACTAATTGAAAGAGAGAGGTCGCAAGTATTCTACACCCACCATGGTATTCGATGATGATGATGAAATTTTTTTGATAAAGCGAAAGCACAATGTGGCCAGTGCAAGGCACATGCTACATGACCGCGGTCCAGCACAAACTCGAGAACAT
This sequence comes from Agave tequilana, assembly GCA_038442645.1. Taxonomy (NCBI): domain Eukaryota; kingdom Viridiplantae; phylum Streptophyta; class Magnoliopsida; order Asparagales; family Asparagaceae; genus Agave; species Agave tequilana. The sequence continues at coordinate 171,988 of JAVJIF010006979.1, read as the reverse complement.
TGAAAGAACTTCGATCAGTGGAGATTTTTTTTTGAGAAGCTTTGATACCTTATCAAATTAGTTGAAGTAACTTAAAATTGTTGTATATTATTGATAAGGGCAATGCTTAAATATATAGAGATTATAATTGCATAATAAAGAACTGCTACTCCTAATAAAATTGGTATTATATAAATCCAAATCTTAATGCTACTCTTTAACATCTATGATTGAAGTAGAGTCGAAGAAAAAATGTCCAAGAAAGATTTTGCAACAAAGAGTAGTAAGAAGTGTTTTCAATGTCTAGGAGAAGAGAAAGGAGGAAAAGCTAAAGATAGAACCATAGAGAGCACTTTGAAGCGAGTTGGATAGAGTCGGCAAGTAGATTGCTGTGAGTAAGATTGCGAGATGGATATTTTATGGAAGAGCACCGAAATAGAAATCGCTGGTGTTGCGGAGTGATTCTCGAGATTGGGAGCAAACCGCGATCTAGTCTCAATGTTGGAAGGAGACAGAGAGAAAATCATGACTCAAATCTGAGGCTGAAATTAATATTTTGTAAGCGAGCTAAATTGACAAGACTCGCAAACAGAGAGTGGTCTGACACTAGACACGGGCTATATGAGTGTGACCCATTGTAGGTTTGTGGTGACAGTAGAACGATGATTCTATGAAATTTTGGTTGTAATGTAATGATTTCTTAGCGTCAAGATACTTCTATTTAAGCTGCTTGTTATAACTGAATCCAACAGGATAAGATCAAGCATTACACAACATTAAGATATCAACATCAAATGGTATGCCAACATCCAAGACACTGGGATTTGTAATTTATACAGTTACAACAAATTCACGACAATGTGATCTTCTGTTGTTTAGGTCATGACTACGACTTCAAAATGAAAAACTTTAATGATGATTAGAGAAACTAGAGAGATAATTCTCATATCATGTTAAATAATTGAGAAATTGAATCATACATATTATTAATGAGACCGCACCATAAATTTTAAGATATCCATTATCCGATTCAAAAGCTTAAGGGCAGTCAAAATCCTGCACATATTTATTTTAGTGAGTTACTAAGTAATAACACGAATGCTTTTACATGCCTTTTATTAAGTCAGTGGAAGTATATATTAACTCATGGTACATACACAAAAGTTATGAGTCTAATGCAACAATGCAACACATAATGCAACTTTGGGTAGATAAAGCCATTACATGGAGGGCAATACCAATAAAAGCAAAATATTGTCATAGAGGAGGTGAAGGAATTTTCTTCTTTATGCAGCCGATCAAGGCATCAGTTCGTGTAGGGGGAGGAAGTCGACGAATGAAGATCCAAAATCAGCAGCAGAACAGGAGCTTCAGCAGGCGTACGGTCGACCGGCCGGTCGACCGTCGGCAGAAGCAGCCGCTCGGTCGACCGGTCCGGTCGACCGACTGCACGCTGACATGCACAGGGTAGCGGTCGACCGGTCGACCGCAGAAGAAGATCAGTCGACCGGGGGTCGACCGACTGAAAGTGCCTAACTCTCGTTAGGCACGGTCGACCGGCCCGGTCGACCGCCCGGTCGACCGGTGTATAGGGTTGGTCGACCGGCCGGTCGACCGACAGTCGGGTTTTGGGCTGTTTCGGAAGGTGCTGTTTTGAGCCCTATTTAAGGGCTGTTTGGATTTCTAGGGTTTTTATCTTGAGAGAGATCTTGTAGAAGGGTTTGTGTGTGATTGTGGAGGAGAGTATAACAGAGGCAAAACTCTCCTGATCCCCATTGCTGTAAGTGTATTGATTTGCTCAAATCAATAAAAAAAACCTCCCTCTTTCTTGCCCCGAGGACGTAGGCGATAAGGCCGAACCTCGTTAAATCTGTGTTTTGTGCTTTTCTCTGGGATTGTTGTTTGTGCTGGTGGTTGTATTGTTCTTCGTGCATCGGAGATCTAGGGTTTCATCTGTGTGTTGTTGTTGGCGCACAACAGTTCGGATGCTCTTCCGACTCTCATTTGACATGCCTTGTTGGTCATTTGTCAGTAATGAATGTGTTTTCTTGATCCAATCTTTCCTCATCCTTCTTCAATCTAAGAGTCAACTGTACATCATCACTCTCTCTGAGAAGAGAGTGGGTTAGACTCACGCGGTCTTCTAATATTGGTCTGTGTAACTTTCTGAAGCAGAACGAATCGCGAAAAATTAGGATTTATGGTAGGAAAGAAGATAGGAAATTAGGGCTTCACACTTTGGTGAATTTCTCACTCACTCTATGTCTCACACATAAAGTTTTCAAAAGAATCACAATTAGGGTTTGAAAGTTCTCAATAGCTCAATTCATTAATTCTAAAATAAATCCCTACAAGAGTATTTATAAAATAAGCAAATAGGCCACGTAAAATATAAAACTAAATAAAATATTGTAGGAATAGTAATAGTAATAATAATAAAAGACTACTCATGTGTTGCACGCATGTACACACTCAACTAACAAAAACTACATATAAGACTAAATAAAAGAACTACAAATTCTCTTCTAATTGATCTCTCTCCTGCGCAAGTAGGGCTTCCAGGTCCTGACTGAATCGTCAATGTCTCTTTCACTTCCTCTACAGCATAGGTAAAAAACCTTGATGATATGATTTTTTTTGACTTCTCAACGACCTCATACCTCATTCTTGCATGACAGCTTGTAGGTAACTGATACGGACGAGAAAGCGAGGAAGATGATCGACGCGGATTAGATCTCGTTTTGACACTGACGAACCCTGAGAGATCTTCAAGTAAGAGTAACTACTCGAATCTATGAGCAAGAACGACTCAAATTCAAGCCAAAGAGAACAACTCGAATCCACAAGTAAATATGAGAAAAAAATCAAAATTTATTGATTGAAAATTGGATAATAGATTGTTAAAAATGAAGGATACAAGGACCTTTATATAGACTTACAAAAAATACTACTCCTACTAGGAAACTATAACCTGAAAGAAAAGAATAAAAAGAGTCCTAATCTATTTAGGTAATCTAAATTCAAAATCAATTAGAAACTAAATTAAACCCAAAAAAAAATCCTAATTAACTCAAAACCAGCTAAATCTCGGTCACCGCTGCCCTTTTCAACATTATCAGTTGACCGAGCGGTCGACTGACTTTGAGCCGTGGCTTTCTAGTCTTGCGCCTAATTCACCAGGCAATCGACCGGTCGACTGGGACATGGGTCACTGCTTCTAGTCTCTATCAGGTAGTCGACCGAGTCAGTCGATCATTGTCTTTGGCCAGCCTTTCTTAGTCGATCGGGTGTTCGACTGAGGTTTGCATTTGAGCCCATGTTGAGCCTGGGTCTTGGCTCCACTCTCCTCCATCAGTCTCTCTCTCTTCAAAAGAACTCGTCCTCGAGTTCCCATCAAGAAAACGTTGAATGTTGTACTCTTGAGCAGACTTATTATGTAGGAATGATCTTCAAAATCATGAAGAATAATCGTACCATAATGATGATTATCTTCCACTTGTGGTAATATCTCGAAAGGCTTGTCATGCCCAACTCCTTGATTTTCTTCATTGATTTGTTCTCCTCAGGAGTTTCAGCTGTTGTAGAAGCTTCTTCTAAAGCAGTGCCTTACTCTGCTTCCTTGGTTCCACGAAGAATTCGTCTTTATTGCATATGGATGTGAACTTAGGCTCTTCTTTTTTTTTTAGGCCTTGGGGGTTGTGGAATTGACCTCACGGAAACTCTTTTACCATTCTAATTGAACATATAGATGTTTTCTTTACTTCTATGGGTAGCGCTAATATCATGATGCTATGATCTCCCAAAAAATATGATATTCGTCCATGTCAACCACATCACAAGCAACTATTTTGATAATATTTGCCAATTAAAATAAGAACATTATATTGATTTATTATCTTGATAGAGAGGTCCTTTTTGATCCAACTAATGGTGTAAGGATGCAGGTGTGGTTCCATTTCTAGCTTCGAGTAGTCCACAAGTGCTCTAGAAACAAGATTCTTGTAATTTTTGTTATCAATGATAAGGTTGCATACCTTCTTTTTACCGAACACCTCGAGTAGAAGATTAGATGTCGTTGTGTAGTATCGAGGCCTTTTAGTTGTACTGTATCTTTGAACAACACAAGTTGCAGACTCATTGATGTTGCAAGAGTGTGTTAGAAGTAGAGGTTTAGAAAATTAGTTAGTTGATGTGTATGTAGGGATGATCACTATGGGTAGTTTGATGGTGTAGAGTATTGATATCGGTGATATTGAGGTGGTTGATTTGGGTGTGGTGGATACGAGAGTGGTTGATATGGGGGTGACAGTAGCGGGGGGTGGTTGGCTTAGTGGTGGGGTTGTGGATGGGGATCACTGATGTGGTGGAGGTGGTGGAGGAAGATTGTTCGATGAATGTTCACGCCCGCTTCGACACGCACCATCGACTAGGCTTCGATCATTGAATTTGAGAGTAGCATCTTGATTTCTTAACCATACTGTTCATGGTCGTTTCAAGAGCGCCAAGTTTCCTTTCACAGTGCCTACTCTCGTGGAGAGGTGAACTGCTCGTCGTCCTCTCCATCCATCATCAGAAAGTTTACCGAAGCTCTGATATCAAATGACGTGGATAGGGAAGCGCAGAAGACGATCTACACGGGTTAGATCTCATTTTAGCGCTACGAATCCTAAAGAGATCTCCAAGTAGGGTAACTACTCGAATCCACGAGTAAGAACGACCCAAATCCACGAGTCAAAGAGAACAACTCGAATTCTTGAGAAATATGAGGAAAACTCAAAATATATTGATTGAAAATTGGATAACATATTGTTACAAATAAAGGATACAAGGGACTTTATATAGGCTTACAAAAAAATACTACTCCTACTAAGAAATTATAACCTAAAGAAAAGAATTAAAGAGTCATAATCTATCTAGGTAATTTAAATTCAAAATAAAGAAACAGAAAATCGATTAGAAACTAAAGTAAACCCAAAAAACAAATTCTAATTAAACTCAGAATCTAACAGAATCTTGTCAGGCGGTTACCGAGCGGTCGACCGCTGGCCCTATTCAACATTACCACCCGGTCGATCGGCTGTCGATCGACTTTGAGCCCCTCTGATCTTGCGCGGTTCTGTCCGATCGATGGGTCAACTGGCACTTGGGTCTCTGCTTCTAGTCTCTGTTAGGCGATCGACCGGGGTCGATCGCTATCTTTGGCTGCCTTTTTGGGTCGACCGGGCGATCAACCGAGATTTGCATCTGAGCCTATGTTGAGCCTGGGTCTTTGGCTCGGCTCTCCTACATCAATAACTACATATCACCCACCGTTTATTCCACACCATGAATTACAAGAGGGGAAACTTAAAGGACGTGTCCAAGGCATTTGTTAGAGTTGAGTAGTCTCTTTCCACAAGATAATGAGAAAAAATCGTTTCCTTGATCATTTAAGTTGTCTCATCGCGACTTGTGCATGCTTATTTTGATAGTTATTATCTTAGCTTGCATTGTTCGTTTCCTCTATTTGATAAGAAGCTAACATTTGAGATGTCCCTTTCTGCATAACCACTATTATATGTTATGTATCTTTGTTCTGCAAGATGAAGCCATGATCTTTCTGAGGCATGAGAGTTAATCAGTTTGCTTCTCTATTATCCATCTCATGTTCCTCGATGATCAAACCATAATCGGTTGGAGTTCTCATCGGATAACTACATAATCACTTGAACCCCAATTTCATCAGTCCGCTCAGTGTCACTAAAACTGGAAGTAATTAGACTTTCCATCAATCTCTATTCAGTCAAAAGACAAGAATAAATTTGATCCAACTTGACAGTAAAAGTGACGGATTAAGTTCTAAAAAGTCAGTAGAGATTCGAGCACGGCTATAAACATCCTCCCCTAAAAGAGATAAAAAAGTAAAAGAGAGAAGAAAAAGGAAAAAAAAAAAAAAAAAAAAAAAAAAAGAAACCACTTGATTATAATAAGTCCAAAATTAATGAGGGCCCACTCTAATTGGGTAATCCTCCTCCTCGCGATGGTAGGCCCCATATCTTTGTCCTCTTTTCCATTTGTCCTCCATGGATTATGGTGCTATTTGTTTTCATTGAAGAGAGAGAAAGAGAGGTGTTCCTCAGCTCAAGTGTCTGCTAGAGCATGGAAGAAAAATTAAGAGAGAAGAAGATGAGTGAGTGATATGGCGCTGATATAAGCTCTCTCTTCTCTTTTCTCTTCCTCCCAATTTTGACATGAAGATGAAGAGTTGTAGTTCAAATGTCCAACTAAAATATTGTCTTTATTTCTCTCTCTCTATCTCTCTTCTCTCTTTTTTTTCTCTTAATTCAACATAAGAATTGTGTTTGTTTTCCATCTCACTTTCTTCCGTCTTTCATTTTCTCTTCTTCCCTCTTCCTCCTGGGGCTGTTTGGATTCAAGGAATTGGGTGGAAGTGAGGAAGTGGCAAGTGTCTTTTCTCATTTCAGCTGTTCATCCAAACACCGAAAAAGGAAAATGGAAAAAGTTCTTTTCCTTCTCTCTTTTCTCCTTTACACAACGTTTTCCTCACTTTCAGAGTGCTACAGTTAATTTTGTGGTCATGTAAATCTCATTTGTAATAAGTTGTAGCACAAAACAGTTAATTTTTTGCACATGTAAATCTCACTTGCATTCTAATAACAGTCTAATTTTTATTTTTCTTAATTAATTTTTAATTTAATATTATTTTGCGGTCAACTTTGTAGTCAACTTTTCCACTTTCACTTCCACATTACCATCCAAACACCGAAAAAGATATAACATTTTCAAACCACACTTCCCAACAACATCCAAACACCAGAAAACTTTAACCTATTCCAATTCCAAGTTCCAAAGGGAACTATTACCACTTCCTCACTTCTTCACTTCCTCACTTCCACCCTTAACCAAACAGGCCCAAAAGGAAACTAAATAGGCACAATGTCCTTATCTCTTCCCATCTTCCCCAAGCATCCCATCACCATCAACATTCATCAACACATCCGTTCACGAACCCAATCAAAACCAACACCCAAGAGTTTTCTTCTTTTAGAGAAATTATTTATTATTATTATACTTGTATCCCACGAAAATTTCAGTGAAATCTCCTTCAATCTCCAAACTCCACTGAGTTGAGGGAGAAGAGAATTCCATAACAAACTAAAACTGGTAACTTCTTCAAATAGAATAAGGTTCTCCGTTCTCAGGAGGTTGGGATTGATTAGTGCAGAGTAGGGTTGCAAGTGGGTCAGGTTAATCCGAACGTAACCTGTGACAATCCGAAATTTCAGTTAGATGAACCCGACTTTTGTCGGTTGGACTGTTTACAGGTTGAGAATTCTCGACTCGAAATCATCTCGATTTGACCCTTCTGGTCGGGCAACCTGACCAACCCAAACCAAATTCTTAAGTACATTTGTATTGCATAATAGTATAAAACTATAAATGCATATCTTATTTATAACACTACCCAACCCCAACCCCAACCCAAGCGGCCCTTCACTTTTCTTCTCAAATCTGTACCATTCGGGGATCTCTCTCGATCTCGATCTCGATCTCTCTCTCTCCCTCTCTCTCGCCCCCCGCGAATTGCGCAACCCAACCCGAATTGAACCCTAAAAGGGCAATTTATGATTGGTTTGGGTTCGGATTGAGAGGTCCGGGTTAGAGTTGGGTCCGGGTCCGGGTCCGGGCACTCATTCTGTGTTTGGGCTCGGTCATGGGTTGGGCTTCAAGCCGACCAATGCACCCTCAAGTGCGGAGTGAGCGTGAGCATCATGGACTGCTACTGGGATGTTGGGGTTTTGTTTTAATTCCTGAATCAAACCCTTAGCTTGTTATTATGGGAACCAGAGTTTTTTGCACTCCCCTCCAATCCACAAAATCCCAAACCTTCCCTCTCAGCTCTCTCTACCCTTCTTCACAATCCATCGTTGGCCAAAAATGTGAGCAAATTTTTTTAAAAAGGACCCATCTTTTTGTCCTTTTGGCCAACGAACTCTGTTTCTGTTTCTGTTTCAGTTCTGATTGGAAACAACAAATCCTGACACGGATCTTTTTCTTTCCTTCTCTAGTTTGTTCCTGCATCTCGCTCGCCCGCTCGCCCGCTCGCTCTCCTCCAGCTTCTGCAGCTTTTGATCTCGGGAGTTGAAGGTATGGCTTTAATTTTGCTGCTTTTGTTTCTGCTTCTCTGCTGATTTTGGGGATTTGGGATGCGGATGTCTCTTATTTTTATTCAATTTAGTAGGATGTCATCAGTTACATCTGAAATTTGGGTGATATAGCAGTTTTGAATCTATGCGTTGGGGAGATAAAACCCCAGCGAATTATGTTTTCTTTAGTTAACTGAAGAGTTTAAGTCATTAGGGAATGATGCAATGCTGCTTTCTTAAAGTTGGTCCTGGTGGAAAGGTTTGGTTTTGTTTGATTTCTGAGCGATCGGGGCGAATTGGCACCTTATGTGTGCTTTCCACTGTGAGATTTTGTGGTGGCCGAGTTGGTAATGGTCATCTGATCTTTGATCGCATTGTAGCTACTAACTCTTGTATCTGCAACAGCTCAACATTGTGTTATTGCTTCTGTTTGATGGAAGGGCTTGAAATAGGCTCCATTGATAGTGTAGCATCATTTATGTTCTTAGTTTATATGTTGTATTTGTCTTTGTGCACTGACCACTTACAGTTTTCTACATAGTAGTTGATGAATGCTAGCTTTTCTCTCTGCTCTACATCCTCTGGTTTCATTTTTCATGTCTTATGCACTCAATGCAACAACGATAACAAAATAAAGACTTTATCTGAAATTTTTTTTTTGATGCATCTTCTGCGAGCAATCCGTAAATTTAAACAGAACTAATTTTATAGATAACAATGTGCAGTTCTGGATGCTGAATGGATGTGCTACACTTGAGTGATCTTCCTATCTCTAGGATTCTGACATGTTCTAAAATAGTTATCTCATTTGTTTTACTTATCAATTATCATCATCAATTTCACAATACTCTAGAAGTTACTGACTATTTATTTTCCTTTCCCAACAAGTCAACCTTTATTTTTTGTGAAGTGCATTTCCATTCCCCTAATGGGTTTAGTTTTCTTTTGTTTCTCCAATGATGTCCCAGAAAGGCTTAACTACTGGGGGAGAAAAAAAATCTAAGATTCCTGACCATTCTTTGAATAAATGCAGAAGTTAGCTTACAGATTTAGACTAGCCTAAGATATAGTACAACTCATAAGAAATAAGCCTTATCAATTTTGCGAGGTTGGTTCTATGATCATGTCTTTTATACTTTGCCTTGTAGGTACCTGTGAGTGCAATCTATATAAGTAGACGTCCATATCCTTTTTCTTATTTTATCTTTATCTTTCTATTTCCACATCAACGGATGTCCATAGTCTGGTTATGACGTATGAACTTCTTAGTTGCAGATAACTAAATAAACCCCCAGTGAGTGATGTTATTTTAATTAACTAAAAGATATAGGTTATTATTGGAATGATATTGCAACTTTTCTCCTTTAGAGTTGTTCCTAGTGGGAAGATTTGGTTTTGTTTGATTTTTTTTGGTGATAGGTGTGGATTAAGCAAACTTATGGCTACTCTTGATTCTGAGATTGAAATTTTGTGGCCGCCCAATTGCTAATGATCTTCTAATCTTTGATTACACTGCAGCTACTACCCCTTGTATTTGCAGTACAACATTGTGTTGTTGCTTCGGTTATTTGATGGAATGTGTTTCGAGTAGGGTTGACTGATGGTTTAACACGATTATGTTCATAGTTTATATGTTGCATTTGTCTGTGTACTGTGCGCTGACAGTAAATAGCCTTTGTACTGCTACTTGGTTGTTGATGAATGTGTGTTGCTTCTTTCTTTTCTCTACATGGCTTTGTTTCACTTTCATACCTTATGCATTCAATGCGACGACGACGACAACAACAACTTATATAACAGATTTTATCTAAATTATTTGTGGATGGCAGCTTGCAATGCAATCCATAAAGCTAAATATAACTTATATAAGAGATTTTAGTGATGGCATTGTGTGTTATGCATGTTGAACCAAACTTGAGAGATGTTCTTTTGGCTAGGATTCTTGGACATGTTCTGAAATAGGATATTACTTGGTTTGTTTTATATGTCAACTATCCTACTAAATTTCAAATTACCATGGAAGTTACTCTTCGTTTTTCCCACCAACAATTCAACCTTTATCTTTTTGTGAAGTACCATTCTATTGCTATAATGGGTTTGCTTTTCCCAGGGTTTCTCTCACAATATCTATTAGTTTGGGAAAGGCTTAACCAAGTTGGAAAAATCCTGATCTTTGCCGGGATAAACTGTAGAAGTTGATTAAAAAATTTAGACAATCCTAAGATTGACCCTTAAAGTTGAGTCTTGTCAATCTTGCTAGGTTGGATATCTGATATTGTGTTATACTTTGGATTATAGGTAATTGCAATAAATAGAACCCGCATTCCTTTTTTGTATTTCTACATAAGTGGACTTTCATATTCTTGTTCTGATGTATGACCTTAGTTAGTTGCACATGACTAGATAGGTGAGAAGAACTCCTATTCATGATCGCTAGTTCTAGAAACAGTGGTATGTAATGATGCCATGAAGCTGGATGTTGAGCAATTAAATAGAAGAAATTTGAGGGTTGATCTATGATTACTGTGTACTTTTCTCTCTCCTTGCTGATATTAGATTGATGGGATCCGAATGTTCTGAGAATGGAGGCTTCTCCCTCGGTTTCCAAGAACATTGTGAGGCGGTAGTATCCAATTATCACATAGGTAGAGCATGATGGTCGTCAAATATCAAATGATATTTGAAGGCATAAGATGCAAGAATAGCTAGATTTCAGTGCTATAAAGCTTCTTCAGTGGCTTCTTGGATATTTTTGTTGTCCTTTAGGCATGATGACATTGATGAGATGAAATTGGCTGGAAGTTTAGGACACGGGTGAATTACATGTATTTGGTGTAACTTGAATTATTAACCTTTCTGTTTCTAGGGAGTGGGTGTAAGTGATTCCTTCTTGATTGTCAACCAACCAGGACTTGCTATCCCTGCGATTTGTTAATCACAAGCAGTAGCCAAATCTCCTCAGACTAAGCTGCCTTAAGAGCGGAAAAAATCACTGTTCATTACTTTTAACAGAATTACAAGTATGAACCATGAAGGTGTGTTTTGCTTCTGATGTGAAACGAAAGAGGGGGTTCTAAGGATTTTGAGAATAGATGAGAGGAAAAATAATTGGTTACCTAAGAGATAAATGAAAAAGGCCTTCCACCTTCCCGAACCTCACGCTGCTTCACGCCGCACATTCATCGATCTTGATATCACACCGCTTCATGTCGCACGCTTGATCTTGGCTTCATAGTTAGGGCTTCAGACCCCGCCATAGGCGGCACGCCCCCTTAAGGAAAATTCAAACAATTTTCTTTCTCAAATTTTTAGTCTACCTTTATTGAAAACAGTGGAGTCTTTAAATAGAATTGCAACTTATTCAGTTCCCTCTCACAGTTTATGTGGGAGTAAAATAAAACACAAGAGTAAAACAAACACAAGACTACTAAATAAAAGAAAATAAGACTCGAACTCAAAACAAAAAAAAGCTGACTCCTTGTCCCCATCAGCTTCATGATTGCTTGTTAGTTTCTCTAAGAAAATCAACCTTTTAGCCGCAATGGTGAAAAGATAGAATATCCTAAGGTGTAACTCTTAAACAATTTATTACACATAGCTAAAGAGGAAGAAGTCCCTGACAGATGAGACTATAGAATGCAACTTGTGGTCAAATTCGTGTTATCTGACTATAGCATGCAACTTGTGCACATACATAAAATACATACATGCAGATGCATCATGCATGAATGCATATATACATATAATCTTGACCAAAATGATAGCCCGACCTTGAGCCTGAGACCTCCATAATCATACCCCACCCTTTGACCACTGAGTTGGCCAAAGAATCCAACATATTGTCTTGAAAGAACCAATTTAGCCTGTCACATATTTTTTTTCATATTGGTTTTGCAACTTATGTCAGTCTCCTCTTTCAAGATCATAGACTTTTCTATAACCAAGGTTTTTGGTCATTGCCCTGAAGAATGGGGATATTCCTCATCTGAATGCCTGAACCAAGTAGATAGGCTGTTGATCCTGAACCAAGCAATTATGTGGGACTGCACTTTTTTTGTATTTGCATATTGCAATATCCCGTAATGTAAGCTTCCCATTGCAATCCTCTATCATGAAAAAGGTTTGTAAGATAGGAATAACTTAGAATGTCGTAGCTCAGAAAATTTTTAAATATCTAATACATTCCTCTCGACTATGGGATATGTCCTTCAAGCACGATCTTTGCAATTTGTTATTGAGGCCTTTTTTAACCTATTCACTTATACCTTGTCTCTTGCAACTTCATTAATCATGAAACTTAGTTTAGCTTTGCAAAAATAAAATCATTGCTGTAAGTTGTGCATGCCTATGAATGATCTAATATTAATATGCATGATGTTTCATATGTTGTTATATCATTTTAAGATTTTCTTCTCTTTTGGGATTCTACTGATCTGATGTGTGGTCCAAGACACAATCTATGATGCAGGCTTCCGGGGCTTCAGTTATGGCGATCAAGTCCTACAGGTACCAGGCAGAGTTACTGGTTAAGGACTACTTGCTAGCAGATCCATTTGTCCCTTACACTTCGGTCCTGTGTGGCATTTTCATGTGCAAAATGGTATGTCTAATTTTGTTGTTACTAATTTTTTATTGTTATATTTTCATTTGACAAATATCATAGTGTCTACTTTGTAGATGGTAATAAACAAATAAATAAAGATGCATGTTTGAGAGAAATGTAACATGAAAATGGGATAATTTGGAGATTTCCTCTGTTGATATGCTGCTTTTACTGCAGTATTGGACTATTGTCAAAATAAAACCTTGCAAATAAAATACTAATAAGAGCTATTTTTGATACTACCATGGAAATAGTTAACTTCCTTTAACTATTCTACTTGACATTGTACGTTGTATGGGGCCTGAAACTGTTTAAGGTTAAGCATCATTGTAGTCATTAACTTGAGGGGACAATGTTACAATAATAAAGGAATCTTGCTGTTCATGAGAGTTCTTGAACAATCATTTTTTCACTCAACTATTGTCAAGCATTCTTTCTTTCTTGTTGCAAACTCATGGAGTAATTTTTGTAATATTCATAGACTATATGTATTTTTTTGAAAGGTTCTTAGACTATATGTATGCATGCATGCATGTACGTACGTACGGAGAGACTGTAATCTCACCCTCTTCTCTTCTAGTCTTCTTATTCTTTCTCTCCCCAAAATTCTAAAAACTAAACTTAATATGGTTTCATAGCCTTTCACTTTGCCTAATTATATCTCTAATCAAGTTAACCTTAATTCCTCTTAGAAAACTACCTTTGCACGACGCTTGTTCTTCAAAAACCACCGCCATACGCTTCTTCAACTTTTTTTTTTCTCTTAATTGATCGTCTCCATTATCTTTGTTAAGTCTTTGATTATTATAGTTGCCTATTAGAAGTCATATTATAATTGCCATATTAGAAGTCATGAGTCGTGTTTTTATATGTTACTAGGAGTCATTTTCTATATGTTATTAGGAGTTATACTCATATTAAGAGAATTAATTATATTAGAATTAAATATTTTTTTATAATTTAATTGTGATGCCTATATATTGAGGCATTGCCCACATCAATAATAATATGAAAATATGTTCTTCTAAAATTCTGACAATCTTCAACCACCATCATCCCCTATGCCTATGTTGACCATAACTGGCACAACATGCCTTATTGACCAGACTCTGACCACTATTCTAACCCCACAACAATAACCAATCTAGTATTTCATAAGAGGATGAAGCAATTAAAGTCGATTGTCATAATGTTCGAGAGAAGATAATGGATGAGAAAATCATTAAAAGCCGACATATCTAACATCTACTGCTCAATTGACAGGTTTATTTACAAAACCATTTAGAAGATCAAGGGTTCAATTTATTTGTAGTAAGTTGCACATTTATGATTTATATGCTCTAGCTTGAGGGGTAGTGTTAAGAAATAACTTATAAATAAAGAGTTTTTATGTAATTTATAACATTATAAGATTGTGTATATACATGCGGGAAGAGATTATAATCTCAACCTCTCTCTCTCTTTCCACCCAAAACCCCAATCCCAAACTTGATACCTTTCTACCTGTTTGTTACTTATTTTTTGTTTGTTGTTGTAAATTTTCATTGTTGCTATGATAGTGGTCACTACTTCTCTAAGTAGGACCTCAATCAAGTCACTCAATAACTTGTTAGTATCCCGAGGGCTTTCCCCCTTACTTTACTCACTAACACTCCCCCCCCCCTTTTGGGTGTGTGTGTGTGTGTGTGTGTGTGTGTGTGTGAGAGAGAGAGAGAGAGAGAGAGAGAGAGAGAGAGAGTTGGGGGTGTTGGAGGGGATATCTTGCTTGGAAACTGGTTTTAGAGGTTTCGAGAGCATTGGAAGTCATCTTTTCTCTACGAGGTAATGAAGGAGTGGAGTTGTGATGGTTGGTTATTTAGTAAAGTAGAAATTAATCGAATGGTTGTCATGTGGAATTGATACTAGTGAAGGCTAATGAAGGATTGGGGCTTTTGAAATCTGAAAATCATGGGAAAAGGAGCATGAGGAAACTCAATGAAAGTAGTAAGAGTTTGTGTGGCTGGAATATGTATACTAAAAGGAATAAGTGATGAAAGAATCCATTAGTTGTTTCCAATTGAATGGTATAGTGCCTAAAGTCTTACATGCTAAGATACACAAACACATGATATGGGTACAGGGACGCACTAAACAACAATTCTTTAAAAAGTAGAACATGACGACATAACACTATAACATACAAATATAGTAAGAAGGAGTGCGCGCACACAGACATGTTCATGCATCCAAAGCCAAACATCTAATAATATAATAGCATGTGATTATTACATATATGCTAAAATTTTAAACCTATATATATTTCTATAACCTTGTGAAAGAAAAGGCCTTAGCTCTTCAACTTACTATGGAGTACTTTAACATATTTCACTTCTTATATCTAAACATATAAAAACTTATTATACTTTATATACAATTCAAGATGTTGACAACATTTTTTCACTATAATCTTTGATATATACATGAAGGTAGATAAATATATCAAACATGTAATGGGAACAAAGAAATGCATGAGAAATATACGACATTTGTCAAAAAGTGTGCGACAAGTGTCATAACTTTAAACAGGGTAATATGTAACTAACTGGTGACATGTTTGGAAAGTTTCTGAGTGCCAAGAAGAGTCAATGTCTTCCATGTGTGTCGGCGTGTGTGACACGGAAACAACTTCATGGTAGAAGTGTCTAAACTACACATCTTACATTATTACGAAAACTAAAACATCTTTCGAAAGTAGGAAGTCATCCTTTCCTAATGATGTGAATTTTAATGTGTTATCGCACGTATACGGTGTCTAATCATAGTACTTTGCGGGTCGAATCCTCAAGGAATATGGTTATCTCTAGTTTAATAATCCTATTTAGGTGAATTGAGAAATAAAGAGAACGACATTTGTTGATTTAAAGATTTCTAATAATTTGAAGAAAAAAATAAAATTTGATGTCAATCACCTAACTGCATAAAAAGATTATGGCGAGTGTATGATCAAACTCTTGATACTCAGATCATATTATCTTTTCCATTCTACAGCTGTTTATTTGGCAATGCCCATTGAACTTGGTTATATGTTACTGGTGGTTTAATACCCTTTTGAAAACAAAGAAAATGTTTCCCTTCCTAGTGAACGAAAAATATAGTAAGCAGACAATAGAAAGCATGGTATTGCTTTCTCCATCCCAACATGAAAATTCATCCTTTGTTATCAGTTCATTGATTTCTGTTATATTTCCTTTGTTTACATTTCCTCTTTCTTCTGTTTGTCGGTCTATTCACTTATTCATGTCTGAGGCACTGACAATGATTTCAGTTTTTCCTCTGACTCTTGAAGAACATAAAACTTAATTGTTTTTATCATTATTAGACCCTTTTTCCCATCAAATGGAAATGGCTGTGATGTTTCATGAGAGGTGGGAAGATTTAAATGATAGACTTCATATTTCCTAATTGATCCATTGAGTTGTTGTGAGATTTGGAAACAGCTAGTCTAGTTAGAGAAAAGTTCATTCCGAAAGCTTTTTTTTTTCTTGAGAGAGACCTGCCTTGGCTTTCAGTTAGTTTAAACTCATGCAAACGGATAGAAGGTAGCAAATCACTATAAGTACCTTAAACCATGAAAAATTGTTGATGGGAAGGAAAGAAGAGAGGGTTTGTAAGTGTTGAATCCATCCATGAGGAGGAAAATGTAAGAGAACTCTCAGCACAGATTATGAGCAGAGAGTGCATTCTTGCACAATATCTTTGGATAAAATATTTAAACGTTGAGTAACGACCATGGTTTCAAATATCGGCCAATTCAATATATATCGTCAATATTGTATCGGGATTAGAGGTACCTGATACGATATTAACTCTATAATATCGACCAAGATCGATGCAATATTGCCAAAATTGCTGATATTGATGGTCGATATTTACTTAAAATAAAAATTTCACTAGCCGATACCGATACCGATACCGATACCGATACCGAGATTTTAAGCCATGGTAACAACTTTTGCAATTCTTTTCTTTTGGCTTACCCATAAATTTTGTTCCAAGTTAATTTGTTATGGAAGATCTTGAAGCAAAAGCTTTTTTTTGTTTTAAGAGACTTGAAACTTTTATCATATTAAGTTGTATCTTTGGTGTACAGGCATATGACCTTACTCAGTTAATTAGTTCTTTCTACTTCAAGGGTTATGCTTCCCTAACAAAGATTCAACGGATAGAGTGGAACAATCGGTAGGAATTGCTCTTTCTATACCATTTCGTAAGTCCCTTGCTTTGCATGTTTATTTATAGGAATCTTCTTTTGCAGGGGTATGTCCAGCGCCCATGCGGTTTTTATCACAATAATGTCACTATACCTAGTATTCTTTTCAGATCTGTATTCTGATCGTGTTGAAGGGCTTGTTACATTTCGGAGTTCGAATATTTCTACTTTCACATTGGGGGTAGGCAACCCTAACTCATGTTAGTCTCCAGAGTTTTGTTTTTTGGCATGGATCTCGATCTCTAATATATTGTTTACTTGGGCAGGTTTCAGTTGGTTATTTCATCTCAGACCTTGCCATGATATTTTGGTTATATCCTTTGCTTGGTGGAATGGAGTATGTAAGTAAACTTGCATGGAGTGTCTTGACAGGTCAATTGAGTTCATAAAAGTTGGGCACCAGCTTGTGCATAAAAGTTGGGCACCAACTTGTGCACTGGTCATAAGTTACACAATGATCTGATTCTTTTGATTCAGTCTATTCTCTTCAATTTGTGTGATTGCCTATATGAGTTATTCAAATAGTGATTGACTTTCAAAGGCATGTTAATATGTTAGCTTACATGATAATGGTTTGTTTTGCAGGTTTTTCATCATTTGCTCTCTCTCTGTGCTATATCATATGCCATGTTGACTGGTGAAGGGCAGCTATATACTTACATGGTGCTAATATCCGAGGCAACTACCCCGGGGGTTAATTTGCGATGGTATTGTTGTATACTCTTCCAGAAAATTTTCAGCTACCTTGTCATTTTGTACTTCAATCTGTTGACACTTGACTTTTCTATTGAAGGTTTCTTGACACAGGAGGAATGAAAAGATCCAATGCATATCTCATTAATGGTGTTCTTATGTTCTTCGCTTGGCTGGTATGTTATTACCACTTGCTTTGCTTACGTCATGGGCAAAGGACATCTAAACAATGGAAACCTTTCCTTTTATCTTTTAAGAGTCTTTTCATTTACTTTTTAGTTTATCATTTAGAGTACCTTCACTATCATGTGAAATGCATTAAAATTGGCTGAACAGCATCAAACTTCAAAATTTCAAAATCTTATAAAGGAATATGGCTCACATATTTCTTAACTTGAATTTTTTTAGAACATGCTATACTAGCTTTGGGATCTCAATCCAGATCTCGGATCAATGCTGGGAGGCTTGGATATTTCCCTTTTGTCAATGCCAATTCTACTATGATATAGATATACTGAATGAAAAAGAATGTGAAAGAATCTCACAAGCTTTGCTTTTTAACCTTGAATACAATTCTGTTTTTCGACAGACTTGCTATTATTTTTTGGCTGATTCCCTTTGCTTCGTATTATTCAATAGGTATATGATTATTTTTTTTTGTTGAAAATTATATGTTAACAAAGAATTAAGCCTAGAAAGCATTTTGTAACCATTTAAGAAGCCAATTCATAATAGGAACTATTGCTATCTAGAATCAGTTAAATAAAGATTCTGTAAAGAATACAAAAACATGAAGAATTAAATCTTTGCAGGACCTCATTGTCTTCTTATTATTATTTCGATGTGTTTGTGGATAGGGGATTGGTATGACTAAGCTATTCAATAAAATTTGGAGAGACAGAGTATGCCGAATTAATGGAGAAGAACTTTGGTACTATATATAAATAAAGGATATATGTAAAACTGTAAAACTAACATGGAATGATTCATATGAGCATGCAGAAGAATTTTGGGATAGTGTAATCGAACAAGACCTTAGAAAGAAATGATTTTCAAGCGTCAAGCTGGTTTTATTCTAGGAAGGGCTATCCTAAAAGCTGTTACTTGCTTATATGATTGATGAAAATATTTAGACAGAAGAAAAAGAAATCTACGTATGATTGGTCTAAAAAAGAAGCAGCTTATGGTAGAGTTAGGAGATATGGGGGGTTTTAAGTCTTTGTAGCCAAATATGATTAGTAACAACAATTATGTATTAGTAACCAGTTGGAGTAATTGGACAAGTAAGATTCAACCTATCATCACAGGCTTTCACCAACAATTGGTATTTAAGTTCTTACCCTTTGCATTAGTTATGGATGAACTTGTTAGGTATATCCAAGCGAGGTACTATGGTGTATATTTTTTGCTAATGATATTGTATTTTAGTTGATGAAAAGAGAAGGATAATTTCTAATATAATTCTAGGACAGACTTTAGGATTAAAAATAATTTAGCATGATGAAAAATTGGCATATTAAATATGATGTAAGAAAACTTATGCAGGGAGTGTGTAGTTGACATTGATATTCAAGAAATTCCTAACAATTAGCATCTAATTAGGAAGTAATTCATCATAACAGCGAGATTGAGGAGGATGTTGTTCATAGAATGGAGCAGGGCAGTTAAAGTAGAGAAGGGCTTTCATAGTGTCATGTGACTTTAGAATACTGTCATGATGTTGGAAAGAAAAACTTTTGCTGTATTTGGTGTTGCTTTTTCTGATAGATAGTGCTAAGTAATTCTCCAATGATGACATAGTGACAGTGTTTGGTATTTTTGAAAGGAAAAGTGATTTTCAAAATATATTGGAACTTATGCTTCTTTCTTTCTTCCTTTCTTTTTGTGATGGAATTGGAATAGATTTTCTGGACTCATTTGTATGAAAATTGGATCAAAGGAGTTTTTGTAAGGATGTATGAGGGGTATGTAAAGGAAATGGATGATTTCAGTGGCATAGCCAGATTGTGTGAGAGAGAGGGTGGGTTGGGGGGGTGTTGGGGTTGGGTGAGGTGGTTGCTGAAGAAATATGAGTTGACAGCTTTTGCATTTGCCTGTCCTAAATAAGCTCTTGAAAAAATATCAATTTAACACAAATTATTATTTGAAAGATTTTTGTATTCTTTTAAAATTGTTAGAAGAAGTGCTTTTGAGCAATTTAATATCGCTTAGAAGGGAGCTATAAGACCAGCTATTCTTTTCTCAGTCACAATGTTGGACAATTAAGAAACATGTCAAAAATGAGTTCAGCTGAAATGAGAATTTTGAGATGCATGAGCACATGATAAGAGTAGGAGAGGAAATGTGTGCATCAGTAACTTTTAAGTAGTTAAAGGTAGCTTTAATTGAGGATAAGGACAAGGAGGGGATTGTTTGAAATGATCTGGATGAGTAAAATGGAGGTGATTCGGGCACGACTCTAGAGTGATAGGATCATAGTTGAAGGGGAAGATAGAATAAAGATAGGCAGAATGAA
Source organism: Agave tequilana (assembly GCA_038442645.1). Classification (NCBI taxonomy): domain Eukaryota; kingdom Viridiplantae; phylum Streptophyta; class Magnoliopsida; order Asparagales; family Asparagaceae; genus Agave; species Agave tequilana. The sequence continues at coordinate 151,802 of JAVJIF010006979.1, read as the reverse complement.
TATGGGCCAAGCCGGTAACAAAAATACTAATTTGACAGAGCAGGTGGTCTTTAGGAGCAGAGTGGAGAAATCGGATTCATATATCTGACCCCAAAAAAATTGTTATATCAGCTTTGTTGTCGTTGTTGTTCATGATGATATGACCTGGTTTATTTTCATCTTGCCATTCTTATCCTTGTTCATTTTAATACTGCCGTGCCTTTTTTTCATTCTTGTACTCCCTACTTGTTTGTATTCACGTGCTAAAATGTTAGTTGTTTCTTAGTATCTAGATGGTCTCTCAAGACTTTGACTCAGGGTGATTGAGGATAAGGACAGGGAGGGGATTGTTTGAAATGATCAGGACGAGTAAAATGGAGGGTGTTTGGGCACGACTCTGGAGTGATAGGATCATAGTTGAAGGGGAAGATAGAATAAAGATAGGCAGACTGAATATGGGCCAAGCCGGTAACAAAAATACTAATTTGACAGAACAGGTGGCCTTTAGGAGTAGAGTGGAGAAATCGGATTCATATATCTGACCCAAAAAAAATTGTTATATCAGCTTTGTTGTCATTGTTGTTCATGATGATATGACCGGGTTTATTTTCATCTTGCCATTCTTGTCCTTGTCCATTTTAATACTGCCGTGCCTTTTTTTCATTCTTGCACTCCCTACTTGTTTGTATTCACGTGCTAAATTGTTACTTGTTTCTTAGTATTTAGATGGTCTCTCAAGTATTTGACTCAGGATGACAAGTTTATGGTGAAAAATCTTTTAAACAAAAAAAAAAAAAAATTTATAGTTTGAATTATAACTTCTAAAATAGAGTGAAGCACACAAAATGGTGAACTTTCTTGTTAAGTGACATTTGATATTACCTCAAATTGCAGTTTCAAATAGTTAACTTGTTGTTTGCTTTTGAAAATGAAACTGATTTAAAGGTCAGAAATCAAGTAAAAGCATCTAAGTTGATAAGCACTGGAGCCATATAGTTTATGAGCATCAAATACACACATGCACACATGTGCAAGCACATAGAAAATTGATCAAGAATGAAATTCTTTTATATTGTCCCTTGCTTACGATGTGCAAATGGAATTCTTTATGTTGTTGTCTTGCTTACAATTTATCAGTTTTTTATAGGGATAGGATGTTGAATTTGGAAAATTGTTTATTAAGGAGTCTTAAGCACAATAAAATAAATAAATAATAAATAAAATTGTGTTGATCCATATGGCAAAGGAAATCAAGAAATTAGATGGGACTGATTATAAGCCAATCAAGAAAGGGCATTTCTATGCATAAGCCAGGTTAATTATATTCGCTACAGTAAAAACTGGCTGATATTATTTATACCCGCAGCAGTCAGTCTGGACTCTGCTATTATGTGAAACTAGATTATAACATAGTTTAAAATAAGGGTGATGGTCCTTTGAAATTGTAGCCAAGTTTTAAAAGTCTGCCTATCCCAATATGGATCAATCATTCGGAGTCAAATATGAAGGAGCCAGCCTGTAACATGTCCCTATGATGGTGGTTTAAAAAAGTAATAAGAATGCCCTGAATTTATTGATGGGTGATAGAACTGTTAACTGATTTTGAATTTTGAATTTTAGAAACACACAACCAACCAAAAGTTAAAGGAATTCTCCACACATGCATACACACCCAAAAAGAAAAAGTAAAAAGGAGGGGTGGGGGGACATTACCAAGAAGAAGAGAAAAACCCAAGACCAACCCAAAACAAAGCTAATAAAGCTAATCTACCCGTTCCCCCCCCACACACATTGCGACACACACACACACACACACACACACACACACACACACACACACACAAAAGAAAAACAAAGAAAGAAAGAAAGAAAAAGATAAGGAAAAAACACATTGTTAACCTAAAACCTGGGAGAAGAAAAGAGAAGGAAATGCAGATAGAAACAAGGGAAGAGAAAAAGAAGGTCAAGAGACAAACTTATAATTGCTGGTTCCTATATTCCATGGACATGGACACGACACGTGATTACACATCAATACATGACACATCAACACATGAAAAATTCTAAAAAGTACATGCAAAGCAAAAACAATTTGTTGGGTACATGCGTCTTGCAGGACATGGCTTCTGATGGGGAGATTTTCATGCCACTATTTTAATTAACCGCTAGTGCACAGTCATTCGATGCAGTACTTGAGGGTTGATTCACGGGGACAAGTGGTTCTTTTGGTTTCAACACTTTTAGACGAATTGGGTGAAGAGTTTGTGAGTTTGAAAGTTTGTTCTAAGCTAGTTATCTATCTAAAGAATCAGACACCTAGGGTTGAATCTCCTAAACTAGCACCTTGCGGTCACTCTCGGTCTCTCTATCGGTCTATTGTCACTCACAAAATCTTTACTTCTAAGAAGCAAATTAAGTCTGAACATCATATCTAAGCACAGAGTATTATCCAGTTACATGATTCATCAAAGGTAGATTAATTAATTTAAACATCAACAGAAAAGCGATAAAATCCTAAGCATGGATCTAACTCTTGATACATAACCTATCAAATACTTAATTATTCTAGAAATTAATCTCATAAAAGTGATAGATCAATTTATGTTTCTAAACAGCTCTAGATAAGAGATTACAGGCCGACCACATGATCATCTAGCGTAGGTTCTTCATCTCCCTAGGTTGCCTAATGGGAGTTTAACTATACATAATTAAATTAATCACATGATAATTAAAATTATAAATCATACTAAATTCTAACCTAAAAATTGTAGCAAACAATAAAATAAATCAGGGTTTAAAAGAGGTTACATGATTGAAGCGCAGCAGATTAATTAACAAGAAATCCCAAAAAAAATCAAACTACGCACTGTTCATGTGAAGAGAGCAGCCCACGCTACAGAGAGCAGCCCTTCAATGGCACAGAATCCGGGAAAAAACACAAAAAAAGATATTCAAAAGAGCTGCATCAATCTCTGAATGAAAGAACAAACAATCTAAAAATAATTATAATATCAAAACCCTAAAAGTTCTGCAACTCCCCCCCCCCCCCCCCAAAAAAAAAAAAAAAAAAAAAACCAATTCACAGAGAGAAGCATCTCTCTTTTATAGCTGATAATTACATGATATTCTCACCCTCAATTACAAACTTCACCCTCTCAAGTTCTAAATCCCATCACTAATCATCAAATAATAATGAGAGTACCAATAACAAGGAAATTTATCTTTGAGCCCCCTGATTTTTCAAACTTGGATTTCAGCCCAATCCAATTTCAGGAGTATATCTTCTATGACTGATACGGGTGGGCAAATGAAAGAATCAGCAAAAATACTAAACATGAAAGTTGTAAATCTTCGAATTCTCTTTCTGTAGACACCTTGATGCACCTTATTTGAAATTTTGTAGAAAAAGTTATGGCCAAAAAATCACAACGTGCTCGGAAAGTAACTCTCAGTCTTTACAAATTGCGTGTTTCACTGCTGAAAGTAACTGGATTCCTTTTCTTTTTCTTTTTTCTCCATGTACATGTTCGCTGCAAATCACATCAAATATACCCGAGTAGTATTATTTATATACAAAAGTATCAGTGTTCTAAATGGCGGCCACAGCGGCTACATCGGTCGGAAAAATTTATCGAGGATGGGGATATATCGGGAACATATCGGGGATATTTTCAAAAATCGGATGTCAAAATCGGACTGTAAATATACATATCTTCTTGTCTTAAATTACATCTCAATAAGACAATATATGCATAAATTATATAAAGCTACATAAAACATCATACTTATATGTTTAAGATATACTTAACTCGATAACTTACATTAAGTTTATAAATGCATAATCACTATCCAAGTGTAGAATCTTCACAAATGTCATATTGCCATATCGCTCGAATTACCCAAATATCTAACCTAGAAATTGAGTGTGAACGCTATATCGGGTCCAAAATCGTCGAAATTGCGGTCGATATATCGGGTCCATGCCGATTTATCGGCGATTTTGGGTGAAAATCGCTATATCGGTTTGGATGTGTCAAATCATTGCGGTTAGGTGCCGTAAACGCAATATCGGCGCAATATCGGGGTTATATCGGGGATATTTAGAACACTGAAAAGTATAGATAAATAAAAGTATAAAAATAGTATAAAACGATATCAATCAGCTTCAAGATACAAGTGTTGGCGCCACGTAGCTGGCATTGGAGTCTTTTCCAACTGCACTGGTGCCACAAACCGTTGAAACCTGCTTTCCTTTGTGCAAGCCCCACTTTGCACATCTTGGCTTTGGAATGGATGTGATGGGAGCATTTATCATGATAAAGAAAGGCAGGTTTGCACCTAAGTATAGAGGTGAAACCCCAGTCTAACCCAAATAAAAAGAATTTGAGTTTGGAGTTTACACTGTAGTAGAAGTACCTAAATTTGACATGACCTGAACCCAAATTTAAGGATATTCAGGTTATGTCAGTTAAGAATAATCCAAAATTAGTCTAATAGATTTTCTGTACACCAACTCTTCTGAAAGTTTTGCAGAAATAGCTTGAAGAATTTGCATTTACAATCTCTTTTCATTTATCTACTATAAGAAATGGGTTGTTTCAAATATGCCTCCAGAAATTTTTTTTTTGTTTTCATATATATATCTTTTGGGGGCATACTTATGCATGTTTTTACCTCCTAATGAATTTCCTAAACATAAGCTTCATGTCTTGTGAAATTTTGAAAGTAACCAAATTCGTGCATCTGCTTGCTGAACTTGGTCTTTTACCTGATCCGGGCTAAACCCAAGTCAACTTTGGCTCGGGTTGATTAGAAGCCAAATCCAAGTCCAGTCTGGTCGGATCAGGTATGGATACAGGAATTTTCAAGGCAAAACAGAGAAAAATGGGACCAGACCCGATCCCAGTTGCCCTTAATTGCACCCTTCGACCTTTGCTTTTTAAGAACTTTGTTTGTCCGCCTATATGATTCTTACCTCCAATAGCTGTGGAAAAAACTTCTGATTCTTTGCAAGCTGATTAATTATTTCTCAAGATAATTTTGCTAGTTGAACAATTGAAGTAATTTATTCAATTTTCTAGGGCGATGGTTAAATTTATTTCATCTGTCTTATAATCACACGTGGCTGGTTGATTCTTTCAACTTTTGTTTATTTGATGCAGGTGGCTAGAATTCTTTTGTTCATTTACCTGTTTTATCACATTTATTTGCACTATGATCAGGTACTAAACATATTTGTGACTCTTCCTGAAATTGATATTGCATTTATCAATATTTAGCCAACAATAATTGTTGTTTTAACACACCTTTCAGATAGAGCAGATGCACACCTTTGGTTACATCTTAGCATTTGTGGTGCCCGCAATATTGGCAGTCATGAACATTATGTGGTTCGGGAAAATATTGAAGGGGCTCAAGAAACAATTGGCAAAGAGGCAGTGAGAAATGGAGTAATGTGAAAACTCGCAGTGAGAAATGGGGGTAAACTCGCTCATCTTAGCCAGCCGCCCTGCCCTCCCCTGTATTCTAGAAATCCTTTTATCTTTTCCTGTATAGTGTTGTGAACATATTTCGATGTAGAAAAGAAAACGGAAGCAGGCAGTGAGCAAGAGAGTTCCTGGGTTGGTGATTTTTGGTCCTTATTGTTATGCTGATTACTCAGCTGTATGTGAATATATGTTAATATGATGCCTCAATTTAGATCAAACTATGGCTAAAAATTGCGTTTGTCTATCTTTAGATCAATTGAAGGCCAAGGGGACAGCTAATCCCTGAGAGAAGGGTTGAAGGATGTGGTTGTGATTCTAAACCGATGATTTCCAACACCATTAGACTATGCTAATCTTCGATGGAACACTAATTTCTCAACATCATACATTAGTTGTTTCTGCATATTTGTTTCATAGGATGTAAGTTAATGTTTTTCCAATGCAAAATTACAACATCAACAGATTTAGGACATAATATTTGAGCATTCAGGATTGATGTAATCATACTGACATTTACTATACGCATTCCAGTTTACAGTTCTCTCGTTATTACAGTCTGAAAAATGTCACAAGAGCATCATAGATAACCAACATCTAAATACTTCCTACTTAGATAACCAGCACGTATAAATACTCCAGTCCATAACGCAAGAAAAACAAACAACGAAAACAGATAGCAAGTGCTCGCAATGCATCTGACTTGACTTCCTTGCTACTTTCTGAGGAGCTTCTCGCTGAGCATGATATGTCAACAGATATGATAGCTTCACTCAGCTTGAAATGAATGCCGACTTCTAGTCTTGTCTGCAAAAAGAAAACAGACCACTTAGACAATTTGAAGGTCAAACAAATTAAATTAGGGTTGAAAAACCATAAAAAAGAACAAATAATGACAATATTATACTGTCTCACCTGTTTCTTCAACATCATTTGCTCCTGTGAGGTGAGAACCTAAACACCACATCAAACTAGAATGCAGCATGCCCCATATCTTCATGTAGTGATCATGTTCTTCTCTTGAGGACACCTCAGCCAAACATGAAGACTTGAACGCTCTCAAATAAAGACAATCTGCCGAGGTACTGCTCTTGATATGGCATGTTGTCCCCTGCCATGTCAGAATGAAAAACTAAACAATTAACGTGTGGCATCAAAAATTAGAATGGTGCACTACAATGGACTACTAACTGAAAGAAATGGATCAGATGTTGGTGTATCCATAACCATATGCACTGACCAAGCAGATACAGTACAAATAGAACCGAGGTAGTAGTGCAAATAGTAACAGTCAGGTACAAAAGCTTATGACCACGTGTTCTACATAGATAGGGACATAAACCAGACATCAATAAAGTTTATGTTTTGCATAAATTAGCTTAAATGAATATCCACAATCGTATGATACACTATTCATAAAGCGCGAGCGAGAACTTCCTAGGGGTCACCCATGCCAGTACAACATGGTTAACTATAGAGTTTTACACGATTCGTCCCTAAAAGAATGCTAGCTATGAATAATTCTAGAATTCATAGAAATTTAATATACCATAGACTTTTTTAGCTCGAACACCCACATGAATAATTCTTGAATTCATAGGATTTGGAACTACCATGTTGATCGTGACACAGCTGAACAGGTTATTCTTCATTTCTGATACAATGATACTGAGCTGATTATGACAGGTTGAGCAGGAGACTCATATCAGCTTAAATGCAGAAGATGTGGTCAACCTTACATCATTTCTTAACCTAACCTTGCATCATATCTTAACCCAGGAACTGGATGTAAAGTTTTTCCATCACCGGTTATCATCAACTTCAGTTTTTCTAGTGCTAGTTAATCTACTTGTTCCAATGGAGATATAGAAATAAACCATCATTTTAGTTTGCATCATTACAAAATCTTCTCATCATTTTAATATACTTGTCAAAATTTTAATTGTGCGAACATGAAACTCTCAATTACAGTCAAGAAGAAGGAACTCAGATACTGATACAAGAAAAATCTTCTCAAAAGAAAGTGGGGTTCCATCCTTTTAATTATACTCTTCAAAATTTCAATTTGAGATCGAATTTCTCCAAACACTTCAGCTATGACTCTTTAATGTCTCCTTTCTGGTTTTGGGCACTTGATTCAACATGATGCCTTCTAGTTTACAAATTTTATACAAAGGCATGATGCTGCCAGTAATAAATTACATTATCTTTAATCTCATAACATTACATGTGTGTGCGCATGTGTGCGTCTGTGTGCAGGAGTTGTGTTTATGATTGTCTTTGTGTGTGCACGTGTGTGTTTACAAGGTTGTTTGTGTTTGTGTGTGTGTTTGTTTGAGAGTGTATGAGTTAGACACTAATGTGAATGTTTGTGCCGTGTGTGCCTGTGTCTGCATGTGTGTGGGAGTAAAGTGTGTGCACGTGTGCGTGTATGTGTGTGTTGTGTGTGTATGTGAATGGAGAAATTTCATGTGTCGTACGTGTGTGCATGTGCATGTCGGTATCCTTTATAATTATGTACATGTACGTGCATATCACTATAACTTTCACCATAATTTTGAAGGGAATGCGTGCATATCACTACAACTTTCACCATAATTTTGAAGGGAAAATGAACTAATATACCCTCAACTATGGGGGTCTTTCAAACTGTATGCCCTGAATTTTTTTCCTTCCAACTAAACCTCCAACTATTTATTACTTTCAATAATATATCGTTAGTCTCTGTTCTGTTAATTTCGTACGCACGTGACTATCATGTGACATTTAATTACATAATCCCCTCAATTACATAAGTTATTTTCACTCCCTATACTTCCACCATTAAACCCAACTTCTCTTCCTTCCTTCTTTCACTAATAAAGAACCCTAATATTCAATTACTCAAATTAAAGTTGAAATTGGTATCCCTACTCCCCCTATTATATTTTTAGCAAAATTGAAACCCTAATTTTGTAACTAACATCATTTATTTTCATTATAGCAATTCTTGGCAAAAACTTGGTGGCTATATCATCATCATCTTCTTCAACAAGGAGATCCACAGGTATGGCCTCCATGTTTCAAACAAATAATAAAGAATAAATGACCACCGGATCTCAAATATTTCACATAAACTCAATTAAAAAGCCCAATAAAAAGTTAATTTTAATCCTAAAAAACACAATCAGAACGTAAAATTGGAATATCAAGAAACTCATTTCTAAATCATTGCATGAACTTGTCTTAAATTATGGGGTTAGATCTCACATTAAATGACAATGGCGTCCACCATCACTTATTATCTTTCTCCCAGCCACCATGCTGGACGTTGTCGGCCTCTCCCTAGCCTCAATCCACTCAAATTCCACAGATTAACTCTCATTAACATTTTTATCACTCAAATTACTGGATTTAGGGGTCGATTTAGAGGTTTGGGGAAAGATTGGATTCTAGGTTTTTTTTTTTTTTTTTTCTATTGCAAGCTTTGACTGAGAGAGAAGTCACTTTTTCTTATCAGGTAATTGTAATGCTTATATATTCCTCATCAAAAATAATAAACAATTCTCAGTTTCTCTTCAACTGATTTAACACCATGATCTAACCCACCTCTACTTGACCTAAACCTGCAAAATGAATGCAATAGTTAAAGACTTAGGAGATAAATGCACGCTAGAATATGGCAGGTCAATAAGAACATTTTTTTCTATTACAAACTAAAATTCTTCAATATACTTGTTTTCTATTGACAATTGCATTCTTTTCAATTTAAATTAATATTATTGACAGTGAAGCTTTATTTGATCTAAACAACAAACTATACTTGTTTGAAATAGTTTTTACTTGGGATGTAAGGCTATCAAATGCTCGTGCACTTACCTCCTGAAAAATGAATAAGGAAAGGACAACCCGGGGGAGGTGCGATTGTGCTTAAGCTTTCAAATTGTTGCGAACTGTTGTTTTAAAGATGGATAAAAATGTTGACCTATGAGTAGGGGTGAGCATCGGTCGGTTCGGTTCGGTTATAATTTTTGCAAAATCGAACCGAACCGATTAGACTTAGCAATCGAACCGAACCGACTCAGTTCGGTTCATTTTTCGATTTTTTCGGTTAGGTCAATATTTTTCCATCATTTCTTACATTTTTTAATCACCATTATATTATCATCCTTTAATATTCTAATCTCAAATATTCAATACCCAAATTAGAAATAAGGAAAAGACCCTAACCTTAATGTGAATTAAAAATTTATATTCTAAAACTTTACGCTATATTTGGGCTCTTATATCAAAACTCACATAATTATTACTAACTTTTAATGAAAAGAATGAAAAAAAAGAACTATATTAATATAAATATTATTCTTAATTGTGATGGTGTACTTAATATAACTTTCACATATTCAACATAAAAAAGATGGTATTGCTAGAAGTAATGAGATAAGTTTTCACCAGTTTTTGTTATGAACTATATGATTCACTAAATTGAATTTGGGTGGGGTGATATATAGGGTGAGAGATTCGTTCGGTTCGGTCGAGTTCGGTTTTGAAATACAAAACGAAACCGAACCGAACTAGAGCGGTTCGGTTCGGTTCGGGTTCGGATTTCGATTTTTGGTCGGTTATTTCGGTTATAACCGAACTCTGCTCACCCTACCTATGAGAACATATCTCATAGTTTTTTCTGGTACCTGATTAGTTTTTGAACTAGATCTGACCATTATGTCATGAACATCAGGTATGGGTTGCTACTTTGTATGGCCAACCATGGAATCTGATGGGTATTATAAACCCTACCTAACTTGATAGGTAACTTGCTGACCTAATACCTGATATCATATGTGTTACTGTTTTGGATCTTATGCATTTACGTATTTGGTATGACGGGTGGAAAAACCCAATCAGCTTATCTAATACATATTATATTTATTTTAGGAATACATAATTTTACATCATCTTTTATCATTTTTAGCTCTTGATAGCAATAATTGGAGAAATGTTCACATGGGCAGCCATATGTAGCTAGGAAAAGTTTGAAGGTTGTGGTGCTCCTTGTGGCATTCCTACGTAGAATACTTGTCTAAATTTAGTATAGCAACTTGAGAGACATGACCACTTGCATTATACAGTAAAAGAGGAATAGGGATTTGGAACTACGATGTTAATTGTGACATAGTTGAACAGGTTGTTCTTCATTTCCAATAAGATGATAATGAGCTCATTATGACAGGTTGAGGAGGAGACTGGTAAGTTTAAATGCGAAAGATAAAATCTAACCATACATTTATATCTCCATCTCAAAAAAAAAATAAAATAAAAAAATAGTATTATTAGATAGAGAACTAAGAATTTAAGATATGTATTCCTCTTCATGATTACATATATAAAATTACTTACTGTCATTAATCCATCTCTCTCTCATCCATATGTCAAAAAGAAAGTGAAATAAAACAAATGTTACAATATTCAAAAAAAAAAAAAAAAAAACTAACCATAACATCTACAACCATATCTCAAGAAAGATTTGAAATAATAAAAGAGCAACATTTATTAGGGATCTCTTTTGAAAAAGAATTTTGAAATAAAAAATATTAATTAGAGATAGAAAATATGATACTCATTCAAAAAAGAAGAGGAAAGGTTTCTTTCTTTTTCTTTTTTAATTTAAGATTATAATTCTCTAGAATCAGATCAAAAAGCCTGGAATGGTGTAGATTTTATTTTAACATCAATTCTATTTTTGTTTACGTGTGCCCAAAATCTAGTAACTATAGTTAGCAGGCCACAAGTGAAATTAGAATCTTTCACAGGAATGAACCTATAGCGATCCTCTGGTGTACGAGACTTATTGGAAGGTGTTGTGCTACCTCCACATCTGTGGGCAAGTGGCGGGATGAAGGAGTGGGGGAGTTAAGCAGATGTAATGGGCAAATTATCTGTTCCTGTGGTGAATAAGACTGACCCGATGACACGGCTAGCTTCTAACACTGATGAAGAAATAACTGAAAGGATTAGTGCATCCATCAGTTCATACAACACAGAGTCTAATAAGGATACTTTCAAACCAGACACAGTCTTTGAGAGTTTCCATCATCAAGCTAAAGTCCCGATGTCTGACCGGGCTCTGTTGGCGGCTTCCTCATGTTGTGACTTAAGTGATGCGTGGTGCTGATGCTACCGCATGAGGAGATCGTCGCCGATGTGGTGTACCCAGCAATTTTGCAAACTCATAAGAAGTCTATTGCTCTCCTCCCAGCAATAGTGGCCGGGATTTAGAGTGAGTTGTGGGTGCTAACGAAGAGCTTTTGTCAGATGGAGGCAATCGTGAATGCGAGGGGCAACCCAATCAAGGATTCCAATGGCCATCCCTGGTTAAAACTCTTACTCTCAGGGTTGAGCTTCCATACACCTATCTGATGGCTTAGCATGTGATAGATTGTCTATCACTAATGACCATCGTCTCTGCCTCAGAAGGTTTTGTACCTTTCGTACAGTGGTTGGAAGCTCGAGCTGGTTGCAATATTACATATCTTACATCCGGAAGACTATTTTGGATGGACAAACTACCAATTGGACAGGTGTTTCCCCGAGATCCATGACGCATCCTATGGGACAAGTTTGCAGACCTCGCTGGACCGGACGGATTCACCCGATTACCTTCTAGCGTCTTCTAGTGGTTGATCAACATCTAGCCTGGATACTTGGTTTTTGCCAAGGAAATTCCTGTACAGTAGAGACTTACATGCCTTATCGATTCGCCAGGCAGTTTGGTTAGGACTAATTGTACATTGGTAACCCCAACCCAAATCTTCGCTTCTGTGAAAATTTTTCGAAGGTGCCTGAGCATGGTACTACAGCGTAGCTAGAGGAACTAGAGCTGTCTTCACCCTTTCTCACAAGACGTCTAATTCTTATGCAAGCCTTGGCTTTTGTACGTGATATTTCATTACAAATAAGCTGCATGGGTTTGGAATAAATACTTCATGTATAAAGGCATCAAATTCACGTATAAAGCCAAGGAAGGGTCCAAGGGTTGCCAGATGTGAGGGATGACCGAGTATCAGGAGGCTGAGAGGGAAGCCGGGAAAGAGGCCAGGAAGGAGGCTAGCAAAACTGGGGTAGCTCCAGGGTCAGAGTTCAGAGCAGGGCAGCTGAGGAGCAATCCACTAAGAGGACTCGGCAAGCTGTGCCCAAGCACCCTCGAGCCTCTGCTTCCCAAGGTGAACCTATCCAGAAGAAGGCAAGAAAAGGATTTAAGGCTGTAGCTTCAGCCCAGATGCTCGAGGTAATCCCCTCCGGTACAGGGTACAAGAAGAAGAAGAAGAAGAGGCAGTCTCCTCTCTTCGTCCTCAGAATTTGCGCAGCAGGCCCCGCGGTTTTACCGAAAGTAGAGCCTGCAGGCCAGTCCACTGTGGCTGAAGGGGCTATGGTTGCAGAACAGTCGGTAGAAGTAATGGAGAGGGTTGAAGTTGAAATCCCATCTCAACCGGAAGTTTCAACTCAGCTTGAAGCTTCCTCGGCTCAAAAAAGAGTGGAGGTGCGACAGCCGGGCTCTCCCAGTGTCTTGATGCCGGCCTCTCGGGTTGCAGAGCCCAGCCATACCACTGGACTTCTCAGTGGTAAAGCTTCAGTCAATGAGGTCTCCTTTGTTCAAGTGTCATCTTCGTTGTCCAAGGAACATGGTGACTATTGAGGAGACAAAGTTGACTTTGACGATGAACCTGCTCTTCCTGACACTAGCAAGTTTTCACATATTTCTGAGAAAGAGATGCAGGTGAATGTTCCTACAATGGTTCCGCCATCGGGAGAGGTCGCCGCTACTGAGGGTATTTCTTCTATCCCTCTTAATTATTATCCCATTGAGCTGGACAAACGTTTTAACGCTTCGTCTGAATGTAACCTACAGGAGTGACTATTGGTGTTGAAGCTGCGATCTTCTCTCACATTGAGGAGATGATTAACAAACTGGTCAGTCAGGGGGTCTTGAAGTTCCTGCTACCACTGTGACCTGGGAACCCTCGTCCCAGAGCAGCTTGCCAAAGGATCTACTGTCTTCAAATTCTCAACTTGGTAAGAAAATAAAGATTTTTATATACTCTCATTCTCATCGTTATTGCTAACATTGACGTTATAATTGCAGAGTACCGAGGTGGCTCAAGTGGAAGAGCCCGTGGCAAGCACTGGCGCAGAGGACAACACACCTCAGACTTCAACGGCTGAACCAAGAAATGTGAAGTCTGTCCCTGCAGTTGTCGTCTCAGAGGCTATCATAGTAACAATCCTGGAGGTGCCGGTCACAACTTCATCATTGACGGAACCTGCTACTGGTCTCGGTCTCTATACCAAGTAAAATGACTTCCGCCTCTACGAACACCGTTCTCACAATCATAGAAAGGGGGTCTGAGAGTGCATCGACAGAGTTAGCTCCAACCATGGACATCATAGAAGAATTAGCTCATCAGATGGTGCAACAATTCTTCACTTTCATGAAGTCTTGCATCGAGTTGGTTCTTTCCGGGAGAGGTTCCTTCGAATTTGCCTGAATGTTTCTTGAAAATCAGATTGAGAACATTCATCATACTAGAAGTTCGGAGTAGGCCAAGGCATATCTGATGCTAGTTGAATAGCTGGGGATATGCTTGAGGAAACTGAGGACCCTGGAAAAGGCTAATCTGGTGGATGAGGTCCAACTGATGTTAAATAAGCTCCTCGCTGCTCAAGAATGTGAATGGAAGGAGATGGAGGAGCAGATAGCTGAGGAGGCTTAACACCTCAATAACTTTCAGGCCAGCTATCAGAGATTGGTTGATGACTCCAGAGAATCTGAGGTCATCACCAAGAACGCATAGTAAGTTATAGCCAATGCTCATGCAGCTATCGCCAAGGCACAAGCCTTAATTCAGGTTAATGAACGAAAACTTGTTGCTACAAAGAAGAGGTTAGAGAAGATAGAGGCTGCTAAGAAGCAGGTCTAAGAAAATCTTACTGCCCGTTCTTCCAAGCTGGAATCTCTTCAAGCACAACCTGCCATGAAGAAATTATTGTCAGAAGAAGAATTGAGGGTTGAAGCTTGGACAAGGTTGAGAAAGCACGCCAGCATAAGATTCATCACCTCCGGAACCAGATTCACTCTTTGGTTGAGAGAGATTAACCACCCTCCTTTTGTATCTTTTTTTTCGTAACACTCCATTTATCAAAAAGAGAGTGTTTGTATTACTTTTATCATTTTAATATAAATAATAAGAGTTATCAAATTTTGTCACGTCTTTATTCCTTCTTTGTGTTTGAGAATCATACGGACTCTTTGTTGTGTGGGAGAACACAGCTCTCACAAATGCAGCCATTGCGTTGAATAAGTGAGAACGTGAAAGACGTGACTCATGCTTGTTGTAAAAACGCGGGTCTCGTTTGGTGAGGAGAAGCGTGATTGAGACGCGATTCTTGGCCATTGTGGAGATGAAGTCTTTAGCCGTTTGCTGAAACGCGGCTCTAAGTTGTAGGGGAAAACTCAGGCAGCACTGAGTTATAACTGAGATGCGGCCCTGGAATGTTAGGGAAGACGCGGCTCTGAACCATTGAGGAGACGCGACCCTGAATTGTTAGGGAAGATGTGGCTCCGAACCATTGAGGAGATGCAGCCCTGAATTGTTACGGATGCAGCTCTGAACCATTAAGGAGACGCGGCCCTGAATTGTTGTGGAAGACGCGGCTCTAAACCATTGAGGAGACGTGGTCCTAAATTGTTAAGGACGCGCTCTGAACCATTAAGGAGACGCGACCCTGAATTGTTAAGGACGCTGCTTTGAACCATTGAGGAGACGCGACCTTGAATTGTTAGGGAAGACACGACTCTGAATCATTGAGAAGGCCCTGAATTATTAAGGATGGAGTCCTTAATTGTTTGGGAGATGCGGTCCTGAAACATTAAGGAGACGCGGTCCTCATTTAACGCAGCCTTCAACTTGCTGGAGGTGACATGACCTTTGGTCTGTGAAGGGATACAGACTTCAAAACGCGACCCTTGAAGCATCACTTGCAGTTATAGAGATGCAGTTCTGATGACGTGACTCTCTATGCATGAAGATCTCGTTGGATCTTTCGAGGCAGAACCGACGTTGACGGTTGAGGACGCGCGTCGTTGGGACTTCCCAGGGCAAAAATCCACGTGCTTACTCAGACTGAATTTGAGATTTGTGTCGTGAATTAAGGCTATTAATTGGCCTTTAAGAAAGGCTTTGATTTTTATGTCGTTAATTAATGGCTATTAGCGAGCCTATAAATAGGTCATGTGCCTCTTAACAGTCATTCATCTTGTCTGTTTTCCTTCATGGGCATGTGCACTGAAGAACCTTTAGAGTTCTTAGACTGTCTTCTCCTTCAGGCCTGCATCCTGAAGAACTTTCAGAGTGCTTTGAAAGAACCCAAAACTTTGATGCTTTCTTACAATTTTCTTCGAAGATTATCACTGTAAAGTGATTTGAAAATCAAAAATTCCCTCTGGTGCTTTCATGGCTGTGTCTTGACAGATGATGTCCTCTCTCCAAAGAATTTTTCTTCAGGTAGGAAATGGCCTTTGTCATAATAAGACTCTGTTTCCTTGGTGGACTCTGTCATCGCCGATCATGAAGAGACTCTGTCTCTTGATCTCTTCCTTAAACTTCTGAAAACTTCTTTCTTGAAGTTTAGACAATTGACTTGAGATTCATGCGTCCATGCTTTGTCTTTTGATCTCTTCCTGAAACTTTTGAAACTTCTTTATTAAAGTTTAGACAGTCGACTTAAGATCCATGCTCTGCAAACACGATCTTCGCGTTGACTGATGAAACATGAGCTTGTAAATTTCTGAGTCCCGAGTTTTTCAAACGCGAGCGTGGTGAACTCTGCATTTTGAAGCCTTACACACTGGTATCGCATATGAGACTCGTGTCTGAAGTTCATGACTTAGAAAATTTTTAAGACTCATGTCTGCTCTTTTGAGATCTTTAGACGCGAGCGTGGTGAACTTTGCGTCTCGAAGCTTTAGACGCGGGTCTCTCGTATAAGACCTGTGTCTGAAGTTCATGACTTAGAAATTTTTTACGCCTTTAATATGCTTTGCATTTTGATCTTCAGATGCGAGCCTCATGTTGGGCTATGCATTTGGACTTATATTTTCTGTCTTTGCAGAGCATGGTAAACTCTGTGTCTTAAAGCTTTAAACGCGAGATTCGCGTATAAGGCTCGTGTCTGGAGTTCATGACTTAAGACCCGCGTTTGTGCCTTTTGATTCATATTTTCTGTCTTTGCAGAAATTTAACCCTCGGGTTTTTTTACAGGTCTTAGCCATATCGTTGGTATTGGTTCCAGTGTCTTTGCCGCGTCCATTGAGGTAGACATTGTTGACACTTAAAAAGACAAGATTCTCATTGGTCCGAACGATGTCTAAACTTGTTGACATTTACAAAAGACAAGGGACAGACGAGCTGAAGACCAGTTTTCACCCACCTCCAAGGGACAAGGAAGCAGCTTGGACTCCACTGATCCACCAAGCAGAACAGTGAACCCGGATTGTTTCTAAACAGACCTCAGCAGGTCTAAGATGCTAGCATTTAGCATTACATTAGCCCAAGGAGATAGCCTCGATTGAGAGGCTAGCATCATCCAGAGCATCGCCAGGAAGCTAACTGATAGCTTCGCCGAAAAGTCTCTTTTCGGACCTCGCCAAGAGTTACCTCTAGCTCTGGTATGAGCTTCAAAGCGGGCAGCTCCGATATCAGCCTGCTATGGTCAACCTTTGACCAATCAAATCTCCTGATGAGATCGGATCCAATCTGATCAAATCCGATTAGGATTCAAATATGGCGGGTGATTGCCGCAATCTCTTGACTCTCTTGAAACGAGTAAGAGAATCAGAGAAAATCCTCCAACGAGATGGAAAGGATCAAAACAAATCGGAAAGATCGACCGACTTGCCATTTCCTAGCTCCGCAGAAGCTATCCTAGCCTCGCAGCAAGGCTACTTTCTAAATTCAAACAGATTCGGTTCAATCTGTTTCCATATCTTCAAAGGGGACGATTATACCCTTGCTTTCCCTATAAATAGCCCATCAAGGGTACAGGGACAGAGGGAGCGGAGATCGGGAGAGACTTCAAAGAAAAAAAAGAGAGGACTCCACAAGCAGAGGCTTCTTTACAACGCACTGTGCGTTCTCGAATTCAGAAACTCTTTAGAGAAATACTTCTCTCTTTCAGGGTGGTGATACCCTAACAACCTCTTTTCCTCAAGGAATCTCCGGAACCAGGCGAGAAGGAATTCCTCACAGAAGGCGGTTTTGAGAAGTAGCAAGAGGGTTCTATCAACCCTCTATTCTCTGATTTCTGGAACCAGGCGAGAAGGGAATCTCATCGCTCGCATCGTCAAAGGGACAAAGTGGTCGCGCGCTGACCAGACTCCTATCGGCACACTTCTCCAGAATCTCTGAGGAGATCTACTTGTAATCTTTTTTTTAAGAATACTTGTAATTTAGCTCCTCAAACTCTTTTTTGTAAGTTTTTCCCTTTGCAAACATAATGGAAAACAAGATGGCGACTCCGCTGGGGACTGTATTCTCCTCTGCTGAGAATCAAGTGTCGCAATGCGACGAACAGACCCTCGGGTCTATCTCTGAATTCAGAAAAGCCGGTGCAGCCAGATCTTCTCTGGCTAAATCTTCAAGCAAAGTCTCTGCGAGGACGGAAAAGGTTCTCTACAAACCTGCCGCAGTTCTCTGGCGCAACAAGGAAACATGCCCGCAGCCCAGGTCCTGCACTTTTGAGAACCTGGTTATCCAGATCGATCAAGGAAGATTTGAAGAAGTCCTCTCTGGGGGTGGCCTGACGCTTCGAGCACGGAAGCACAGGAAGGTCTTCATGACCAAGGTTTCAGATCAGAAACCAGAGGCGGAATTTTGCCAGCACCCCACAGCCCCGCTTGTGGCTATTCAGGTTCCCTGCGAACCTAGAAGACCCCTGTCAAGGCTGATATGGAAGCCTAAATAGGAGTCTTCAACCAAAGCTCCCGGTATAGTCATGCCGAGACTGCGCCTCTCCCGCGAAGAAAAGGGTAAGATGCCCATCTGCCCTGACGACGCTGCCAGCCATAAAGTCACGACGGCAATCATACCGTCGCCTGAATCAAGGGCAGCAAAGCCTTTTGTCAGCCTCGCTTCCACAAGCGAAGTTATTGTACCACAACGAATTCACTGGGTTCGCGGCCGCAAGGCTAAGACCGCAGTGTTATCTGAGGTTGATCCCCTTCGCAGCAGAATAGCGGGCAAAGCACCACAGCGTGCTCCGCTTCCCAATTCATCGGGCATTAAGCTCGCACCCGTCGGTGAAGCTAGCGCAAAAGTACTATTCAGTACTAATCCCTTCTGCAGGGATAAGAAGAACGGAGCATCATCCCTTGTACGCTCCAGAAAGGCCTCTCCATGGGTTTGTTCAGGCTCTGTTGAGCCTAACATGCGACAATTCTTGACAAACAAGCGGGAATTGGAGTCTCTCTAAACCACTTCCCCTTGTTGTCAAAGAGGATGCCGACTTGTGACAATCCATTCAGCCCGCTGTCGGCAATATCCAATCAAGGGTGCATCTCCGCACCGTCAATCGGTGTTTGACCGGTTGTCCACACATGCCACAGAGAAGCATCATGAAAGGAGCACTTCGCGAGGCCCAGCCTTCGCGTCCGTCAACATGACCGGAAGAGGACGAGAGCGACACAGGGAAGGTCATACATCTGATGATACCCCTTTCGGCTCCCCAGATCCAGATTATAGCCCGGGCTTGGGTGAAGTCTTGGTGCAAGAAGAAGGTGTTTTCCGAAACACCAGATCCAGGGTGGCGATACCCTATAATTATGAGCAGCCTTCCTCCTCGACGGTCCCAACCGTGCCACAGCCCAGGCGGTCACCCCAATCATCCGATGGAGAAGATGAAGACAGCGGGTATGCCTCTTCAGCAACAGTCAGTTCTGTGCGAACGGACAAAGCATCGGTCAATATGACCGATAACGCCAATGATGACCTTCGTCGGCGTTTGGAAGCTCAAGAGCAAACCTCCAGGACCCAGCAGGAAGCCCTGGACAATATTCAACAGATGCTTGCCCAACTCCTCAGCAATCGGGGCGGCGATGATACCGGAAGCCACCACGATGAGGAGGGACACTTTAGCAATGATCTGAAATCCAAGGGAGGTTCTTCCCTAGATGTTGAAGTCCTTAAAGGCCTTCAAGCTCAAATTTCATCCCTGGCTCAGAAGGATGAATTGAAGAAAGTGGGGTAGTCCGTCCTTACCCACTGGAATGGGATTCAGTGCCATATCCGCCAAAGTTCAAACCACCAACGTTGCATACGTATGATGGTAAAGGCTCGCCCAATCAGCACATCTACTATTTCCGGTCCCAGACCGGTAATGTTCTAAACAACGACGCCATCATGGCTAGGTTGTTCATCGGCACCTTGAAAGGGGTGGCATTCGACTGGTTCTGAAGCCTTCCTCATGGCTCTATCAATTCCTGGGTCGACCTGGAAACTCGGTTCCTCTCTCGCTTCTATGAGGATGACACTGAAGTGACCATGGACAAGCTCCTTTCCACTGTGCAGAGGAAAGGCGAATCTGTCCGTGAATACATTGAGCGGTTCAGAAATCTATCTCTGATGTGCCCAGCAGGGATGCCTTTACCCATGCTTTTACAAACATGCAGACACAACTTCTTAGATCAAGTAGAAGTCCGCATGGGGGCTGTCAAAGCCCATACTTGGAAGGAACTGGTCGAACAATCTGAGATAGCCGAGAAATCGGCTAAAAAGTTCGAGCCATCCGCCCCTAGAAGCAAATGGGGCGCGAACAACAAAGGGCGCAGCGATCTCCCGCAGTCTTCCCAAGCTAAAGGGAAGGAAATTATGTCCGTCGAGCTGACCGGGGACATGCAGTCAAAGGCCAAGAAGAGCGGCTTCAACAATCAGGAGCCCAAGTTCCCTCCTAAACAGTACTCCTTCAGAGATGACCAGGTGGTCACGATATTCCATCTGCTCCACAAAGGGAATAAGATGAAGCTGCCAGATGCTCGACGCCCTGATGAGATAGGGCGCACAAATGATCCCAAGTACTGCCTCTACCACAGGATGATCCACCATCTTACTGACAAGTGCTATGTTCTTAAGGATAGAATTCAAGCCTTGGTCGACGCCGGAGTCCTCACACTGAAGACGGAGCAGAAGAAAGTCACTGCCAATATGGTGACTCTCGAGTTCGGCAGCACCCAGAAGGTCACAGTTCCTGACGGGACCTATCCAGCCCCGGCGCCGCGGTTGGAAGTCAAGCATCCTCCAGCCATGACTCAATACAACAAGGGTCTCGTCCCTGTGACATTGGAGACGGGGGAAGTTATGTGGATACACCCTGACCTCGTCCAAGACGTACAGCGGACGTCGAAGGACTCCAGCAAAAAGGGCAAGTCCTGCAATGTCATCTCTGTCCTGCCAGATGATGGTAATCTTACTTCGGCTTCCCTCAGCGATTCAGAGGGAGAGAAGCAAGCCTGTACAGTGCAGGCAGATGCGCCCCAACAGACGGGCACCCGGTCTGGAAAGTCATATCAAAGGCAGTATGACAAGCCTACTGACGAGATACAGCAGCAAATGACGTCAGTACCAATGCCGGCATCCACTCCAATTCCAGCCAAGGGAAAGGAAAAGCCTAAGGAGGTGCGGTTCGACCATGTGTTAAAGAAACCGCCAAGCCAAGGGCTGGACACGCCCTTTCGCTTTGATATATTGGCCCACTTAGCCAATATCCCGGCTCGTATCACAATACACGAGCTTCTTCGTCTCTCTAAAGAGACAAGAGAGGCACTCAGAGATGCGCTGGCCAACTCGGAGTCCTTTCTGACATGCATGCCCGAGGTTCCTGGCGTTGAGATGCGGCCTTCCTGCTCAGAGTGTCATCACGCGCAATCCAAGGTGCCTGCTATTACCTTTACGGCGGAAGATATGCTTCTCAAAGACAACAAACATGATCGACCTCTGTACTATACCGGATATATCGGTTCAACATGCATTGAAAGAGTACAAGTCGATCCGGGGTCTGCACTCAGCATCATCCCCAAAAGGCTCCTCTATTTCCTCGGCATACCATTGTACAGGTTATCCGCAACCACCACTACAATATACGGTTTCAATGCCGGGAGCAGTCATCCACTTGGGAAGATTCGGCTCCGCTGCAGAATCGGAAGCCTGAAGTCAGAGGTGACATGCTATGTCATCGATGCGGACACATCATACACCTGCTACTGGGACGACCATGGATCCATGCCAACTGGATCGTTCCTTCCACTCCCCATCAGTGCTTCAAGTATGTTGAGGATGATGCGACAGTACGAACTGTCTTCGCTGAGAAGCAACCCTTCAAGGGGGTGGAAAACTACTTCATTGATGCTCTCCTATATCAAGAGGCTAGTGGAACGCCGGGAGAACCATTGCCAGACGATGATGAAAGTGGCAATGAGGCGGATTCGGAATCCGAAACGAGCATGCCAGCCATTCTGATTGGCGAGCCAATTGTAGCATGCTTTAATGATCCCCGATGTAAGATCCCTCCTGAAGAGGAAGGCGAATGGATAATTAATGATAATATTTCTTTTGATTATCCTGCGAGCATCGAGTCGATTAAATCCATAATGGATGGCTCTCTTCATATGCCCGTACATAAGCCGAGTGTGGCTAGCACATCTGTGGAAGCCGTAGAAGGGGCCACGCTGGTAGTCCCTCCGTCCAAGCAAGGCCAGGCGACGATAATCTTCGGCAGAGCCCGGCCAGGAAGATTCTCAACTACAGACTCCAGCTCAGAGTCGGATGCTCCACAGTTCTTTCATTACACGCCATCAGCACGCCATATTATGGAGAAGATGGGTTACAACCTGAAGCAGGGAGCGGGCCTAAACTTCGGAAAAGGAAGACGCAGCTTGATGCGTAACTCCGTCCCAAGAGGGAAACCTGCAAATTACTATGATAGTACACGCAGGGGGTTAGGGTATGTCACACCCACATCATCAACAACAGTTCAGGTCAAAGGCGATGGATCGATTCCATCACAATCGGCCTCATCCTCCGAATGGGATTCTGATGTCAGCATAGGAGGGATATTTGAAAGCCTCATGACTTCAAGCAGTCAGTTGGAACCCGCAAAGGTTGCCGATGAGGAATCATGGGCCCAGCAATTGAGCCTTTAATGGGAAAAGCGGTTTGAGCTGCGCGAGCCACCTACCGAAGACAAGGTGATCCAGGTCAACTTGGGCAGTCAAGATCATCCCAAACCGATTTTCATAAATGAAAGCCTATCACTTATCGAAAAGGAAGAATTGATAATGCTCGTAAAAGAGTATATAGATGTCTTCGCCTGGAGCTATGAAGACATGCCTGGACTTGATCCACAGGTCGCTATGCACCGTCTAAACATCAAGCCCGACGTTAAGCCAGTCAAGTAGCAACAACGTCGGTTCCGCCCAAACATCATGGAGGCTATTGAAGCCGAAGTTCATAAGCTCATTGCTTGTGGCTTCATCCGGGAGGAACAACATCCAGATTGGGTGGCTAACATAGTCCCCGTCCTCAAGAAGAATGGGAAAATACGGATCTGCATCGACTACCGTGATCTCAATACGGCCTGTCCCAAAGATGAATTCCCTGCCGATCACTGATGTCATGATCGACAACACATGCGGGTTCGAAAGGATGTCCTTCATGGACGGCTTCTCAGGGTACAACCAGATCAAGATGTATCCTGATGACGAGAAGCATACTTCTTTCCGAACGCCATTGGGGGTATACTGCTACACTGTAATGCCCTTCGGACTGAAGAACGCCGGAGCAACCTACCAGCGGGCGATGAGCATGATCTTCCGCGACCATCTCCGAAAGACGGTGGAATGCTATGTTGACGACATTGCCGTCAAAAGCCGCAGCAAAGATGAGCATCTTCGCGATCTGAGAACGATGTTCGACATAATGCGGGCTCATCAGCTGAAAATGAACCCGACAAAATCCTTCTTGGGAGTGACTAGTGGCAAATTCCTTGGGTTTATTGTCACATCAAAAGGAATTCATCTTGACCCAGACAAAGTCAAAGCCATCCAGGACATGCATCCACCAAGGAACCTCAAAGAGCTCCGAGGCTTGCAGGGTAGATTAGCCTACATCAGAAGATTCATAGCAAATCTTTCGGGCCGTTGCCAGCCCTTTACCCGTCTCATGAAAAAGGGTACTACCTTCATATGGGACCAAGCCTGTCAAGAAGCTTATGAAGACATTAAGAGGTATCTCACAAAACCTCCGGTCTTAGTGGCC
The DNA here is from genome assembly GCA_038442645.1 of Agave tequilana. Lineage (NCBI taxonomy): Eukaryota > Viridiplantae > Streptophyta > Magnoliopsida > Asparagales > Asparagaceae > Agave > Agave tequilana. The sequence goes on along the minus strand of JAVJIF010006979.1, from coordinate 127,999 downwards.
CCTACATCAGGGAAACCATTCTTGCTTTATGTAAAAGCTCTGGACTATTCCCTCGGTGCCCTCCTCGCTCAGAAGGACGACAATGGCCATGAGCAAGCCATTTATTATCTGAGCAAGACTCTCATAGGAGCGGAATCTCACTACAATCCTATTGAGAAAGAGTGTTTAGCTCTCGTCTTCGCTGTCCAGAAGACACGACATTATTTGGTTGGCCAGACCATACATGTCATCTCCAGGGTGAACCCTTTACGTCTTCTCATGACGAAGCCAGGGTCGCTGAATTCAAGGTTGGCTAAATGGGCACTTCTGTTGTCTCAATACGACATGACCTCTACTCCTCAGAAGGCAGTTAAAGGCCAGGCCCTTGCAGAGTTCTTAGCTGCTTATCCAGTTCCAGAACATTCAAAACTTCACGAAGACATCCCTGATGAGGTCTTCGAATCTAATGCAACCTCAGTAGAGAAAGTGTGGCAGATGTTCTTCGACGGAGCATCAAGGACGGGCCCCAAAGGCAAGATTATTGCCGGAGTGGGGGTTGTGTTCATCTCCCCACAGGATCATGTCCTCCCCAGAGCATTCTCCTTGACAGAATCATGCTCTAATAATGTAGCGGAATACAATGCTCTGCTCATCGGTCTCCAGCTTGCCCATGGAATGGGGGTACGCTACCTCGAAGCTTACGGCGATTCAAAGCTGGTCATCAGTCAGGTTAAAGGCGAATACGAAGTCCGCCATGAGGACTTGGTGCCTTATTACCATACAGCCATCGAATTGGCTAACCTATTTGAAGGTTTCTACATCGGGCATGTGTCTCGATCTCAGAACACCAAGGCGGATGCTCTCGCTGCATTAGCGACGACGCTAGCCTTACGGCCGACACCGAGTATCACCTCACAGTCGCAACCCGGCATCTCGTATGCTCCAAGCATATGCTAAGGATCCAAGAGGTCCATAATATCTCCGTGGATCTTGAGCCGAGGGATTGGCGCTTCCCTCTCATTGACTACGCTCTGCACGGTCTGCTTCCAGACGATCCCAAAGAAGCGGCGTCCATCAGACGAAGGTCGCTCCGTTTCTACTATGATCCCACTTTGAAGACACTCTACCGTCGCTCATATGATGGTGTCCTCCTCCGTTGCCTTTCCCATTCAGAGGCACAGGAAGTGCTTAAAGAAGCACATGATGGCATTTGCGGAGCTCACCAGCCAGGTCCAAAGCTTAAAGACAGGCTGCACAGACTTGGGTACTACTGGCCAACCATGATGGCCGATGCCACCCAATATGCACGAAGGTGTAAGGCATGCCAGGTCCATGCAGACTTCATACACCAACCTTCGGAGTTGCTCCACCCTACTGTTGCTTCATGGCCATTTGAAGCATGGGGAATCGATGTCGTAGGGCCAATCAGTCCCTCTTCGGCAAGAGGTCACCGGTTTATCCTGGCAATAACCGATTACTTCTCAAAATGGGCAGAGGCCACACCGTTGGCCGAAGTTAAAACCTCCAATCTGGTTAGCTTCATCAAACACCATGTCATCCATCGATTTGGTGTCCCCAGGCGGATCATCCACGACAATGGTCCTCAATTCATAAGCCAAGGATTCTATCGGTTCTGCGACAAATACCGAATTCAGAATATGGCTTCAACAGCTTACAATCCTGCCGCCAATGGTTTAGCAGAGGCATTTAACAAGACAATCATCAAGCTGCTCAAGAAGTTTGTCTCCTCGAACAAGCGAGATTGGGACGAAAAGCTCGGTGAATGCCTTTGGGCTTACCGGACTACGGTTCGGACACCGACAGGCAATACGCCTTTCTCCCTAGTATATGGGTGCGAAGCGGTCATCCCATTGGAAATCCAGATGCCATCATTGCGGGTAGCCTTGACTACTAGGATGACATCAGAAGACAATGATCGCCTGCGTCTTCAAGAGCTCGAAGCCCTGGACGAGAAGCGGCTGCAAGCTCAGCAACACATCGAGCTATATCAGGCTCGGATGTCAAAAGCCTTCAATAAGAAGGTCAAGCAGAGAGTCTTCCAGAAAGGAGACCTGGTCTTAGCCGTCAGACGACCGATGATCATGACGCACAAGACCAAAGGCAAATTTCAGCCTAAATGGGAAGGACCGTTTGTGATAGAAACAGTCTATTCAAACGGAGCATACCGCCTTACAACTGCAGATGGCGACCTACTCATGATGCCGATCAATGGCAAATTCTTAAAGAAGTATTATCCTTAATCGAGGATCCTTCTCTCGATCATGTTAACATTACACCTCTGATCGAGATCCGCGCGTCCGAAATGCGCACAAAGAGAGCCTCTCTCTTTCTCCAAGCATACCAAACCTGTTGGTGGCTGGGGGTTTGCTTAAAATCCCAAGGGATCTGCTCCCACTTGATTCCCTCTCCAGAGTCACTTACCAATTCTCATCCATAGAATGGTAAGACCACATATTCCGCTGTTACGTTAACATTAAACCTATGACAGCAGTCCCCTCATTTCTCCTCATGAGAGCGAGACCTCCAAAATCACCTACCAATTATCATCCATAGAATGGTAGGACCACACATATTCCGCTGTTACGTTAACATTAAACCTATGACAGTAACTTCCTCGTTTCTCCCCGAGAAGACGAGACCTTTTTCAAATTCAATCCGAATTGTGAAGCTTGGTGGCTTCTCAACCAGTTATGTCATTGCGACCTCTGAACTGGCAGATAGCCAAGTTTCATCTACTATTGAGCTTAGTGGCGTCTCAATTGGTTACGTCATCGCGACCTCTGAACCAGCAGACAGCTAAGTCTCGATCTCGAGTCCTGTTGACATTTACAAAAGACAGGTCTCGATACTCGTTGACATTTACAAAAGACGAGTATCACCAACCTTGAGCTTGATGGCGTCTCATCCGGTTATGTCATTGCGACCTCTGAACCAGCAGACAGCTAAGTCTCGATCTCGAGTCCTGTTGACATTTACAAAAGACAGGTCTCGATACTCGTTGACATTTACAAAAGACGAGTATCACCAACCTTGAGCTTGGTGGCGTCTCATCCGTTATGCCATTGCGACCTCTGAACCAGCAGACAGCTAAGTCTCGATCTCGAGTCCTGTTGACATTTACAAAAGACAGGTCTCGATACTTGTCGACATTTACAAAAGTCGAGTATCACCTATTTTGAGCTTGGTGGCTTCTCAACCAGTTATGTCATTGCGACCTCTGAACTGGCAGATAGCCAAGTTTCATCTACCATTGAGCTTAGCGGCGTCTCAATTGGTTATGTCATTGCGACCTCTGAACCAGCAGACAGCTAAGTCTCAATCTCGATGCTTGCTGACATTTACAAAAAGCAAGTATCTCCCCTTTTAGCCCCACAATGGGCTAACCTCGAGACTGGCAACATCTCAATTGGTTATGTCATTGCGACCTCTGAACCAACAGACAGTCATGTCTCATTATCCAAACAGCAGAAGTCAAAAGGAAAACTTTCTATTAAAGCCAAAAAGATGGGATACATGGAGGAGCATATACAATGGCCTACAGGCGTATATGGTAAGATCGAATCCGATCCCCGAGCGAAGCTAGCCTCGTTCTCCTGTCATCAGCAGCCTGGGCCAGCGCCTGTGATCTCAGCTCATCCTCATCAAAGTCCACCGCCTGAGCCAGACGAGCCTCGACTTCCGCCAAAGTCGCCCTCTGTGACGACTTCTGCCGTGCCAGTTCCTCACTCCGAGCCCTGAGCTGCTTAAGCCGCGCAGTCTCTTCAAGACGCACCGGTGTAGCCTTGGATAAGAGGAGATTTGCTTTCCTGATCATCTCCTCGGCCATTCTAATCTTATCATCGGCATCAAGAAGAGCACTGGTGGAAGCGTCAATTGCACTCCCAACCTCTACTTGCTCTGTCTCCAAGGACTTCAAGTCAGAGGAGATAGCCTCAGCGGCCTCTTAAGCAGCAAGCCGAGCTTCGCGCCTTTGCGCGACAAGATGTGAGAGCCGTTCATCAGCCAAAGACGCTGTGTCTGAACTATAGAGACGGCGCCATTCCTCCACGTCCTTCTCAAGGTCAGCTACCAGAAGCTCTAGAGCAGCAGCTTGATGGTACCCCTCAAAGTCCCGGATACACTCAATGCCACGGGAGAGAACCATCTTCAGCTTCGAGAATGGCACAGACGAGCCCTTCAAGACTAGACCGATAGTCTGCTCCAAACTGTTATAGAAGCTGTCGACCAGATTACCGATGAAGTCATTCTCAGCTTCATCAACCCTTGAGACAACCTCGGAGTAATCTACCATCCTAGTCGACACCGCCGCAGAAGAAGAAGCGGGAACGTCGACAGCAGCAGGGCAAGCCAAAGGTGACCTCGGCGGAGTCCTCAGCGACACCAGCACGCCAGCCACCGCGGAGGTAGGTTTGGCAACCACCTCTGGAGCAACAGGCTCAACCACCTGAGTTGGGGAGGCAGGGCTGGTGATCACCCTCAACTCCATACTCGCCGGCATCTCGCTCGGGAGTAAAGGCATCGGTGGGACTGCCGTCTCCACAACCCCCGACCTTTCAGCTGACGTGGGCTGATAAGAAGGCAAGTCGCCATACAGCGCGTCCAACATAGCAGCATCCGCCGCGGTCGAAGCACTCGACTCGCCCTCTAACCTCTTAGGAGGACCCTCCGCTTCCTTCGAAGCTGATGCACCTTGGGGACGAATACCGGCAACAAAACCAAGGTCAAAAAGGAGACGCTGCAAACAGGCGAAGACCAAGAGATTGTAGTCATACCGAAGGCCGATGTCACCTCGTCAGCCACATCAGAATCCAAGGGTCCCATCGGAAAGTTCTTACCAGACTCGACGTAAATGGCCGGCCCGCTCTCGCCCGCCGAGTCCCCTGCAGACCACTCAACAGAGCTTGATTCCACAGGACTTCCTTTGGAGGTCCCAACACCCGAAGGACCGACATCAGCTGCGCCACTCCCAGACTCTTGCGAGTGAGCAGAAGAGCTGGCTGCAGCCCTATAGGCGAATAGAGGATCATACTGGTCCCCTTGCTCCCCATGCTCCTCAGCTCCTGCAACAAAAAGCAAATGATGAGTTATTTAAAGTGCGCTGAAGGCATATTAGATGGGGGGCCAATCTTACCAGTAGTCGGTTCAGCAACCGACAGCTCAGCCACTAATGGAGCAGCAGAAGGAGGCGCAGCAGAGGGCTCACCCTCTACCACGATGGTAGGAGTCTGGCGACGGGGCCTCTTCGCCGACGACTTCCTACAGGATCCACTCCCACGCTTCCTTTTGAAGTGGACATCAGAGTCCTCTTCTTCCACTTCCTCCACATGTTGTGAGGGAGCTGTCCCCACTACACCAGACCCGGCTTCACGAGTATCAGCTTCATGGGCATCAGCCCTCGTCCCTACCTCAAAGCGAGGGCTCCCTGCATCAGAAGCCTCGCTATCATCCACAGCGATGAACTCCTCTATGCCAGGGACACGGACTCGTTTGCCCTCCTTCTTATCAGAAGCTTTCTGCCTCATCCGATGAGAAATTAACTTCACACCCGTACGGTTGGCATTAAACCCAGCAGGTGTGGAGTTCGAAGCCGCATACCATTGGCAGAAACACAGGGTCGTCCAAAGCCCGGGATCCCTCAGCGGCGTGCGTAGCCACGCTCCAGTGCCATCCGCGGTAAAGAACCGCCAAGCACGAGCCCCATCAATGAGGCTCCCCATGAAAGCCAAGTCCGGATTGGGGTTGCCCACGTACAACTGGTCATACCCAAATTGGCGGGCAAACCGGCTCGGGACGTAGGGCTCCAGGTAGCAGGTATCCCCACTCCTGTACAGCAAATGCGAGGGCCGGATACAGACCAGCCACTCGAAAACACCCCGACTCATGGGAGACCGACCTGACTCCACATCATGGAATTCCTCGTTGTATCCTGCACCCCGCAGGCGAGGAAAACAACGGAACAGGCTATAAGCGTCATAACGACGCACTAACTTACGGGCCTCGGCCACATAAGTTTTCTGCCACGAACGGCCTTCAAAGCGACGGAGAAGCGCCGTTTGAACACCCTGCGGAGAGTCTTCTCCAGCTCCAATCAAACTGGGGCAGTGCAAGGCGAACCACGCCATCAAGTAGGTGTACGGTAAACCTACCCTAGGATTGGGTCCGTCACAAGGCAGGACGGGACCCTTCCCTCGCCTTGACGCCATTGGCCTGCAGAAAGCCTCCGTCAGTGCACGAAGGCCCCTCTGAATACAACACACCATGGCCGGGAGAAGACCCAGACGGTGGCCATAGACCAAGCGGACGGCAGGCAGCAGCACATTCGGGTGGACGATGTCACCCGAAGAAGAAGGCACGACACACTTCTTTAACCAGATGGTTAAGAAGCCGGCCAGCAACGCCTTGCGAGACATAGGCCGACGGGCCTAATGGTGAAAGCTCCGAAGAACATCACCCTTCCCGAAAGGACCATCATCTTCTGCCACGACGATGTCCTTTTCAGCATGCACCTCCATCCTTGCCAAGATGTCTTCTTCAGCAACTCCGCAATGAGCTGCCTCAGGCGCACTAGTCATATCCGGGAACAAGTAATTCCCCCAGCTCTTCAAGCTCTTCGAGCTACCTTTGCCACCAGTGTGGATGCTGGAGCAAATGTGCAAATGGCACATCAATTCCCGATATGTCTCGAGCAGAGCATGCTCCTGCTTCTCCAGAATAGCCAACTCCGCCTCACAGGGAAAGTACTCTTCATATGGAAGAGACCCGAAGGGCAAAGCAGAGATCTCCCACATCTCGTGCAGGGCCATGTCCAACTCACCAACTGGGGTGAAGAAAGTCCCCGAGGCCGGGCAGTACAACTCAAGGATGGCGTAGAAGCACGCCACCTTCATCTCGATACCGTAGCAGGTCGCCCTGACGGCCTCATGGAGGTTTAACCTCTCTAAGTCCCCCTCAAAATGAGTGAGGATATAGTTGGTCAACTCCGCCCACCACGATCTAGGAGGGTGGACCCAACCGGGAGTCCTGAAATCGGTGGCGGGGTAGTTCCCGTCAACTTCGCAGAACTGAGTGCCAAAGGTCGGCGCCGCAGCTGGGTTCTCTCCTACTGGAAGGTCCCGCGATACCTTCCCAGGGTATAGCCCCATTATGCTACGAGGATGGCCAGCCCTCGAATAGCCGGACTGGAATGTCAACCTCCCGACACTTACAGACTCGGCATTTAGGCTCACGCCCCAAGCCATCTTCCGAGCCTGAGTCGCGCTCGCGAAGGAAGACAAAGCGAAATGTCGCTTAGTGGACGGGAGATAGAATCTCTCGCCGTCCGACTGGAAGATCCACTGACCTTCACCGGCCTGCAGCTGGCGATCGGGATCAGGTGCAGCATCCCCGAACATGAAGTCAGACTTTCTGTAAGCCTGACGGTCGATATCTTCAAGCGGAGCCGTAGTCAAGATGCTCCGCATGGCCTGCGGACGACCGTCCTGGATGAGCGTATCCCGTACAAGGGAGCTCGGCTCGCTGAACAATGAAGCCTACCCATAGAACTGCAAGCTGATACTTCCGCCTGCTCGACTAGCTAGACCGAACAGACTGTTCTGGAGGCCGGAGGCGTAATGTACTGCAAAAAATAGAAATGAGCTATGATTAGTTCACCAATTAAGTGGATGCGAAAGCATAAAAATTCACTAAGACATAGCCTCGCCCAGCAAGTAGGGCCTGCAAGGCGATAGCTTTAAAAAAAGCTTCGCTTCATGGATAAGACTGCATCTTTGCAGAAAATATTCAAAGCGCCAACTTCGCTTAAAGCAGGAAGTGGCATAGCCCTAAGGGCTGGTGTCATCAAAAGGGCATTATGGTCAAAAGTCATTATGACTGAGAGGACTTATTCAAGTCCTTCTCCTCAAACAGTACGGAGATGGCCCAAGTTATGGCTTCGTGCGAAAGCCCAAAGAAGAACTGTTCAGTTCTTAACTCCCTGGTGCAAGCAAAATAGGGAAGTTGAAGGGAAATGAGTTCCCTGATAAGGACAGATCATATTCGATCGTCCTAATGGTCAAATATCGACTCCAAAGGAGGAAGACCACCATCTCTAATCTGGGAGAAGAGTCTCTTACCAGTGACAGGTCGCTCAATAACCGGAGGAGGAGGGCCCTCCGCTGCAGAAGTCGCTGCTTCTTTTCCCGCTCGTCTTTTGGGCGCCATTGAAGAGCTATTAGAGTCCTCAAAGATCTCTGAATGAAAGGGAAGAAGAAGAGGAAGAGATAGAAATTTCTCTGAAAAAGGAGATCTTTTCCATGTTCAGCCCGATCGGGCTTTTATAAGCCAATCAGCGCCTGAAACGAGGCCTCGAAAAAAGGCCCATGCCGCCGTTTCGAATTAACTCGAAACAGCGCCCGAAGCGCCTTCCCGAGAAGCGCCGGTTCAACTCTACTAAGAGTTAACTTCGCACTAGTGCAAAAGTGCGGACTTCGCACAATCCTTCAAGGGCTTCGCTGAAAGACCTACCTTAGCCCTCTAAAAAGCGTGCTGCTCGCGGTACACACCAGTCTCGCGAAGATCGTTCGAAGGAAGGACTATGTCCTTAGCTCCGCACACAGTTTAGCCCAGCAATGGCCAAACTCTCAGTGAAAGTAAGCAAAAATCAAAGGATCAGACGATGAACTTTCATTGATTCAAAAGCAAGGGTACATTTGATATTACATCAAAATTGTGTTTAACACACCAAGTTACCTAACAAGGTCATTTGCATACAAGCGGTTTTATCTGCTCCCAGGCCAGACCAACGGGACAGGAAGAGCCTTCCTCCTGCATAAGGCTGTAATCAGTGGTGCCACAAGGACACGGTCATTTTTCTCCATAAAATGGCAGGTCTTGCCAGGCCATTTTTGTTGAAGCCTGGCAATAAAAACCTATCGCCGCCAACACGATAGATCACGTATAATGGGAATTGGCAGTGGTACCAGTGATCTAACAGGCGCGATACCCGCCTTCCTGAAGTGGATCGCCCCCAAAGGCCACCAAAGTTGAAAGTCGGCAATGATGCCGGCGATCCCACAGGCGACGCCCATTATCTTGAAGCGGATCCTCTCCGATAAAGGCGGCGGCCAGCCTCACCTTAAAACGAATCATCACGGATAAGAGGCTGCCAACAGCCTCTGGGACGCGCACTCGCTGCCCCGAATTGTTCCTCCTGCTTAAAAGTAAAGCTTCAACCGGGGAAGCATAAGGCGATTTCATGGTTTCTTCCATTAAGTTACCAGACTGGCAAGCATAGCTCACTGCAAGGCAAATTGGAGCAAGTTAGCAGTCAAGCACAGAAAGAGCTGCAAAAATATTAAGTCAGATTCTTCAGCGGCAAAGTGATCCGACTTCAGTCAAAGCAGAGGATAAGCCCCGTCTGCACAACAACCATGGGCTGGCTCAGCAAACGCCAAGTCCTAGCCTCACCTCTATGGCAAAGTCAGACACAGTCTCAACATTCACCAATATGGCAAGACTGGCTCAACCTTTGAAGAGACCAAGTCCTAAGTTCTGCCTGTGTAGCGGACTTAACATGCAGTGATCTTTCTCTGATCAAATCAAGACGATGGCTTCGCAGAGAGCCATGATGAGATCCTTCTCTGCAGATCAGCCAAGTGCAAGATGAAGATCGAGGGAAGTTAATTCCTAAAGCAGCTGTCAAAGCTAGACTAAGGGAGATGGATTCTCTGAAATCGGTGAAGTCGTTGAACGATCAAGACTTACTGATCCTTGGCCGGTTAGACAACCAGAGTGGGTTTTCCCACTAATTCAGAGATCTGAGTATCTCTTTCAAACCAAGAGAAGAGAAGAAAGGCAAAACATTTCTCTTCTGAGGACCTCAAGCGTCCTATTTATAGGCCCCATGGCCTGAGCGCAGCCACCCCAAGCGTGGAAGCACGAGCGCGTTCAAGGAATTTATTGCGCCTTGATGGAAGGGACGGTTTTCCCTTGGAACCGTGCAAAGGGAGAAAACGTCTCCCTCATAAAAGGCACTTATGGCGCCTTGAATAAAGGGAATATCCTCCCTTGGAAACGTGCAAATCAGAGAACATCTCTCTCGATTGGCGCGAAAGAAGGAATGATCCTCCTCGTAACCGCCCCACGGCAGTTGGCTTTGAAAAGGCAACAGGAGTTCCAAAGCGGACTTATTTCTTGAAAGCCCAGATACGGAGCTACCCCGACGCGAAGCTACTCGCGAACCAGTGCAATTCTTCGGCGAATTCATCCCAAAGCAGGATTGGAAGCGAAGCTGAACTCAACCATCATGGCGACGTTCATACTCCACATACCATCACAGCAGTTCAAAGTGTTTCGGAGTCTGAGCTATTGCAGACTCTCGAAAACTTTGAAGGGGGTCTTGTTGACACTTAAAAAAGACAAGATTCTCATTGGTCCGAACGATGTCTAAACTTGTTGACATTTACAAAAGACAAGGGACAGACGAGCTGAAGACCAGTTTTCACCCACCTCCAAGGGACAAGGAAGCAGCTTGGACTCCACTGATCCACCAAGCAGAAACAGACCTCAGCAGGTCTAAGATGCTAGCATTTAGCATTACATTAGCCCAAGGAGATAGCCTCGATTGAGAGGCTAGCATCATCCAGAGCATCGCCAGGAAGCTAACTGATAGCTTCGCCGAAAAGCCTCTTTTCGGACCTCGCCAAGAGTTACCTCTAGCTCCGGTATGAGCTTCAAAGCGGGCAGCTCCGATATCAGCCTGCTATGGTCAACCTTTGACCAATCAAATCTCCTGATGAGATCGGATCCAATCTGATCAAATCCGATTAGGATTCAAATATGGCGGGTGATTGCCGCAATCTCTTGACTCTCTTGAAACGAGTAAGAGAATCAGAGAAAATCCTCCAACGAGATGGAAAGGATCAAAACAAATCGGAAAGATCGACCGACTTGCCATTTCCTAGCTCCGCAGAAGCTATCCTAGCCTCGCAGCAAGGCTACTTTCTAAATTCAAACAGATTCGGTTCAATCTGTTTTCATATCTTCAAAGGGGACGATTATACCCTTGCTTTCCCTATAAATAGCCCATCAAGGGTACAGGGACAGAGGGAGAGGAGATCGGGAGAGACTTCAAAAGAAAAAAAAGAGAGGACTCCACAAGCAGAGGCTTCTTTACAACGCACTGTGCGTTCTCGAATTCAGAGACTCTTTAGAGAAATACTTCTTTCTTTCAGGGTGGTGATACCCTAACAACCTCTTTTCCTCAAGGAATCTCCGGAACCAGGCGAGAAGGAATTCCTCACAGAAGGCGGTTTTGAGAAGTAGCAAGAGGGTTCTATCAACCCTCTATTCTCTGATTCCCGGAACCAGGCGAGAAGGGAATCTCACCGCTCGCATCGTCAAAGGGACAAAGTGGTCGCGCGCTGACCAGACTCCTATCGGCACACTTCTCCAGAATCTCTGAGGAGATCTACTTGTAATCTTTTTTTTAAGAATACTTGTAATTTAGCTTCTCAAACTCTTTTTTGTAAGTTTTCCCCTTTGCAAACATAATGGAAAACAGACATGAAACAACCAGTTTGTTCAATTTGTGACAACTTGAGAAGTCAGAACTTCTTTCCAAGGGCGAAGAAGATCCTTGTGATTCTGATACACATCAAGACGTTATTGGGCATGATGCATCAGTAAGGTCTCAAATTCTTTCTGATTACAATGAGCATGGCATATTTAAAGATCACGGGAAAGAGAACGTCACCAGTGAGGTCTATGATCCTCCCTTCACAAATATTGTTCAAAGAAGTGACAACGATGAAAAACCCATGCTCATTGGATGACTTTCTGGTGGTGAAGCTTCCCATTAAGCGAAAGATTATGACCTAGATCTTTGCACTAGTTGGTCAGATGGAATCAGAATGCTCCCTTACATTTCGACCTCGAGAAACACCATTCTTCTCAAGAGGAGAGGAAGTTGATCTGCTGTTCCCGACCATAGTCAAGAAGATAAATTTTGTATATCTTCAATGTTTTAAGGAGTGAGTGTAACCTTTCACTGAGCAAGAGAGACTTCTTTACACTTATTTGTTGTAACACTCAATCTTATTGGATAAGAGATTGTTTTGTACCACTTTCACATATTTGAATATCAATAAAAAGTGATATTTTTTGCCTTCTCATTTGTCTTGACTTCCTTTTGCATTGAAAATCAGACAAGTGATTACCTTCGATTTGCTAGAGGTGTGATATTTAACTTAATAAGTCAAAGCAAGAAAATTCTATTTAAGAAATTTAAGGTTACTGTCAGAAGTGTGATGTTAACTTGACAGGAGTAGAATAGTTTCTGTGGACTTATCATCCTATGAATAAGAATGACAGGTGAAGTTTTTACTCCGCAGGGGATTGTGATTGAGTCTATAATTAGAGGTTTAGTATTAACGCAATTAAGAGTCAGTTAGAGAGTAGAGAGAACACTGTTAAAGGTGTGATATCAACCTAACAGTGATTTTAAGTGGACTTTCCATTCTATTGGTAAGAATAACAAGTAAGACTAGACCCGTCAGGGATCTAAGTATTTTTTTTTACCGTCAGAGGTGTGATATTAACTTAACAGATTGAATTGAATCTGGTCAGAGGTGTGATATTAATTTGACAAGGATGTGAGCTAGAGGTGTACTATTTACTAAGCTCCACAGGAATTTCAGTTTCGTTAGAAAAGCTGAAGATACCACTGTCATAGGTATAGTGTTGAACTTAACAGTGAAGGTAATGCTAGAGGTGTAATTTTGAACTTAGCATTGGTCATCTCGACTTCGATACGAAAGTTCGAGGGAAAGTCATTGTCATAAGTGTAGTGTTAAACAAAACAATGAACTGGATGCTAGAGGTGTGAAGTTGAACTTAGCATTGCTCGTCTCATCTTTGATATGGAAGCCCGAGGGAAGTGACTGTTAGAGGTTTAATGTTGAACTTGGCAGCAACTTGATCACTGTTAGAGGTGTGATATTAAACTTAACAGTAATTTGTCAGAGATGTAATATTAACATGACAAAAGTTGATTTGCGATATGAGCAATTTTGAGGACTTGTCATTCTATTAAGGAGAATTGACAAGTGAAGTTTGAACTGTCAGAGGCGTAGTGTTATCTTAACAATTTTGAAGACTTTATGACTTCATGTAAGGGAGTCATCAAGTGAAAGTTCGTACTTACTGAGGAGTATTGAAACTTTTCACTGTAAGAGGTGGGGACTTTGGTGGGGAAATAGAATAAATTGTCAGATGTGTAAAATTAACTTAATGAACCCCATTGGGGATTATCAGAGGTTTACTGTTAACGTAACAAGTTCGTGCTCATTTGGCCGAGAAAATAGACACAGATATTTTTATGGTCCTACCATTCTGTGGAAAGGAATTGGTAAGGAATTTTGGAGGAGAAATCGGGACCAAGTCCCTTAGGATTTTTAGCAAACCCTCCGCTATCAATGAATTTGGTATGCCTTTATCAACTACTGTTTGAGTTGGGCTAACCATGCTATTCTCCTCAGCATGATGAGTTGTCGAGGTTGGACTTAAAAGCAAATATTTTCCTCTATCCTTAGCTGCCAGAGGCGTCGGATTTTGATAACCTCTAAAGAAGAGTGACAAAACTAATACTCAGTTAGTTTGCCTTCATCAACTCAATTCTGTCAAGGATTAGATTGTGTTCCCTTGCTTTGTTCACCCGACCATTTCTCTTAACCAGCTTTTTATGTGCTGATTAGAACTCCAACGATGTTTGATCGTCGACGTTGGTTCCATCATGCTCGTGTTGAGCAGAACATAGTTGTTGATCGAAAATTCCATCGTAGGGAAACGCATTTGATGCAAGCGTCATACATATGTAACCCAATGATTAGAGGTTTAATGTTAACATGATCAAGGATAGTATTTCTTCAAAAATTTTCCATTAATCGGCATCATAAGTATATCGCCTTCTGAATTTATCAGGCGATATGCTCCATTTGAGTAGACTGACTCCACCATAAATGGTCATTCCCACTTGGGTTGAAATTTCTCTTTCGTCTTATGTGTCATCACCATGGGTCTTCTGACAGGCAAGACGAGGTCGCCTTTCTTGAAAGTCCGCTCCTTACCTTTCTTATTAAAGGGTCTAGAAATTCGAGCTTGATAAAGCTCGATTTGCTGTTGAGCTTGCAGGCGTTTGTCATCCAAAGCTTCCAGCTCCTGGAGTCGCAGTCAATGCTTCTCCTCATCTGTCATCTTCATTGTCAAGGCAACACGTAGAGATAGGATCTAGATTTCTAGTGGGAGTATGGATTCACACCCGTATACCAAAGAGAATGGTGTAGCGTTCGTCGGGGTTCTCACTGTTGTGCAATAAGCCGCATTCACCTAATTTGTCGTCCCAGCCGCGTTGACTTTTTGAGACGAACTTCTTGAGAAGCTTTATAATAGTTTTGTTAAAAGCTTCTGCAAGGCCGTTAGCAGCTGGGTAGTATGCCGTTGAAGACACACTTTGGATTCTAAATTTATTGCAAAATCTTTGGAATGCTTGGCTGATGAACTGAGACCCGTTATCGTGGACGATCCGTCGTGGAACGCCAAAGCAGTAGATCATGTGATGTTTGATAAACTTGATCATGTCAGATCTCTTCACTTCTTTCAGAGGGATAGGCTCTGCCCATTTGGAGAAGTAATCAGTTATGACTAAGATAAATCGGTATCCTTTGGATGAAGGTGGGCCAATGGACCAACCATGTCCATTCTCCACATTTCAAATAGCCAGGAAGAAGTCGTAGGACGAAGACATCATGTGCCTGATGAATGAAGTCACCATGAATCTGACAGGCGTGACATCGCTTAGCGTAAGCAATGGCGTCAAGGATCATCTTTGGCCAATAATATCCAAGTCTTCAGAGTCGATCTCCGAGCTTTGTGCCAGGCTGGTGAGCTCCGCACATACCGTCATGAGCATATTTGAGTGCTTCCTGTGCCTCTTTATGTGGTAGGCGCCAGAGGAGGATTCCATCATGCGATCGGCGATACAGTGTTCTTATGATCGCATTGTTATAGAATTTGGGGACTTTCCTTCTAATGGCAGCCGCCTCTTTAGGGTCATCGGGTAGAATATTGTACAATTTGTAGTTGATGTATGAGAATCGCCAACCCCTGAGCTCTGGACCCGCTGAAGCCTCTAGAGCTTCTTTGACTTGAAGGTTTCCTGTTAGAGTTTGATCATCTTCAAGGACGAGCTTCGGACAGTATTAATCATGGTTGTAGACGACTCTGCCGCTCCGGCTGGAAGAGCCGAGGAAGCAGCGAGGGACGTCAGTGCATCTGCATGCACATTTTGCTGGCGAAGTAATGGTCAATGTAGAAGTTTCTGAGCTTCTGCGCCATGTGGATGGTTGTGTTATGATAGGGTACTATCTTCATGTCTGACTTCGTACTCCCCACGAACCTGATTAACGATGAGCTTTGAATCACCGTACGCTTCGAGATTTTTAACGTCAATCTTATCGGCGATTTGTATCCCGATCAAGAGAGTATTGTATTTTGCTACATTGTTGGCGCATGGCTCAGTTAATGAGAATGCACGATGGATTACGTAGTTCTGTGGGGAGATAAGTACTACCCCCACTCCTGCTATTACATTTCCTCGAAGAGCCGTTCTTGATGTGTCATCGAAAAAGAGTTGCCACACCTATTCTTCGAAAGATGTCTGGGTCATGCAAACTTTAGCGATCTCATCTGGGATATCTTCATAAAGTTTGATTGTTCTTGAATCTAGATGTTCAGCCAAGAAGTCTGTCACTGCTTGTCTCTTCACAGCTTTTTGTGGCAGAAATTGCATCTCATATTGAGAGAGCAATATGACCCATTTCGCCAATCGACCATTCAGCGATGATGGCTTCGCCATTAGCAATCTTAACGGGTCGACTTTTGATATGATGTTTATGATTTGGCCCACGAGGTAGTGTCGCATCTTCTAGACGTCAAACACCAATGCCAAGCATTTCTTTCGATCGGGTTGTATCAGTATTCAGCTCCGATCATGATTCTACTCAGGTAATAGATTGCATGCTCATGTCTTTGATTATTATTCTGGGCTAGCAAAGCTCCTAGAGAATGATTCATAGCTCGACATATATCAGAAAAGGTTTTCCTGACACCGGAGCTGTAAGTACCAGTGGATGCGTGAGGTGCCGCTTGATTTCCTTGAACGCATGTCGGCAAGCATCATCCCAGATGAATGAAACACCTTTCTTCATCAATTTGGTGAAGGGTTGGCATCGTCCTGAGAGATTTGAGATAAACCTTCGGATATAGGCTAGTTGCCCTTGCAATCCTCTAAGCTCTCTAAGGTTCCTTGGATGTTGCATTTCTTGGATGGTACAGACTTTCTCTGGGTCAAGGTGGATTCCTTTGGATGTCACAAGATACCCAAGGAATTTACCGCTGGCTACCCCCAGGAAGAATTTGGTGGGATTCATCTTCAATTGATGCGCCCCGCATAATATCGAATACTGTCTTCATATCTGCTATATGATCGCCATTGGCTCGACTTTTCATTGCAATATCGTCTTCATAGCATTCCACTGTTTTGCGTATATGCTTGTGGAAAATTGCATTCATAGCTCTCTGGTATGTCGCCCCCGCATTCTTCAATCTGAAAGGCATCACAATATAGCAATACACCCCTAATGGTGTCCTGAAGGATGTATGCTTCTCATTGTCAGGGTACATCTTAATTTGATTGTATCCAGAGAATCCATCCATAAAGGACATCCGTTCAAACCCATACGTGTTGTCGATCATGACATCCGTGATTGGAAGGGAAAACTCATCTTTAGGATACACCTCATTTAGATCATGGAAATCAATGCAAATCCGGATCTTCCCATTCTTCTTGGCGACGGGGATGATATTAGCCACCCAATCAGTGTGTTGTTCTTCCCTGATGAATCCGGAGTCTTTGAGCTTCTTGATTTCTGACTGAATCACTTCCATTATCTCTAGGTGAAACCATCGTTGCTGTTGCTTGACGGGCTTCGCGTCCGGATTGATGTTGAGGCGATGCATAGCCACCTGAGGGTTAAGCCCATGCATATCCTCATAGTTCTAAGAGAAAACATCTATATACTCTCGCACAAGAGATATTAGATCTTCCTGCTCGGGAGGTGATAAGCTTTCGCTTATAAAAATGGATTTAAGATTGGCCTCATCTTCCAGATTAATTTGGGTTACCTTATCCTCTTGGGTGGTTCGCGTTGTTCAAAGCGAATATCTCAGAGAGTATTTAGGTATTTGATCTAAGGATCTGCATCTGACTGGATCATTTTTTTCATCTCCATCTTCCGGGTGGCTTGTTGAAACCATGTTTACCAAAAGGTCTTTGAAGATGTTGCCAACATTGACATCTGACTCCCACGATGATGTGCCTGGCGAGTGATTATGATATAATAACTCTTCAGACTCAGAGGCTGACGGGATTAGAGTTGACATATTGCCCAACTCCCTGTGAGTTTGGTGATAATAATCAGGGGCTTTCTCTTTTGAAACAAAGGATCAAAGCAGTGTTCGCCTTCCTTTACCGAAGTTCAAGCCAAGATAACTTGTTAGGTCATACCCCGTGTCCTTCATCATTCTGAGTACATTTGGCTTATAATGAGAGAACTGAGGAATTAGTCTCACTTTTCGAGTCTTCGCAAATCGTTGATTTGGACTCGACTCTTTCGAAAAAGATTAGTTTTTGACCTTTGCGTCTTCTGGGACCTCGAAGAAGGATCATTGCGCATTATTGATGCTTTGATATGCCATGAGAGATAATCTCACCGGTACATGCAATGATGTAAGAGCATCTATTGCCGATTAGGGGTCATCATCTACATCGGTACTAGTATCTGATGGTGCGGAATTGAAAGCAAACACAGAAAAATAAGCCAAATCTAACTCTTCATTAATATACCACTCGTCTACATCATTGGGGATGTTATTGACTCGAGCTTTTTAACGCTTATTACAAGTGGATTCAGCTCCCAAAGACATTCTTCTTCTGTTTCTACCTCGACATCAGCTTCATTACTAGAGTCTAGTTCCTCTGGCTAGGGTTCTCATCTGTTTTCAGAGAATCTTGGTATATGAGAGAGTCTGTGAAGTAGTTCTCTACCCCCTTGAATGGATGCCTCTTGACAATCAACATTCAAACTTTTTCATCTTCGTCATTATACTTTATGACTTGATGGAGAGTAGAGGGGGCAATGGAATTACGGTGAATCCATGGTTGTCCCAGCAACAAGTTATACAAAGTGTCAGCATCAATAACATAGCATATCACCTCGGATCTTTGGTCCCCGATCTGGCATTTGAGTTTGATCTTTTCCATCGGGCGCGTACCATTGGTGTTGAAGCCGTAGATGGTAGTTTGAGTAGCGCTCAATCGATGAGTGAGGATTCCCAAGTACTGCATGATCCGATGGGGCATGATGCTCAATGCGGATCCTGGATCCACTTGAATGTGGCTCGCCTCAGATGATCCAATGTACTATGTGAAGTACGGGGGCCTATCTGCTTTTCCTTAACCTGCATGTCATCTAGAGTGAAGGTTATGCAGGGGAAATGTTGAGAGGTGTGGAGGCAGTTTTCTTCATCTTTCTCTTTTGGTTTAGTACTCTTTTGGTTTAGTAGGAATCCGTGCCTCAGAACTTTTCTTGTTAACTTGGACAGTCTCAGGAGCTCATAAGGGTGATCCTCGCCGGAATGTTGGTCAGCTGAGCCAAGACATCAAAGGGGTAAGGTGTTGAAGATCCCTCCGCTTTGTCTTTTGGGAGAGCTTGGCGTATCGAAGCTCCTTTTGCTTCTCCACGGGTTGCTTCGTGGATTGCTTGGTTGGTTATTGGGTGGGTTTAGGCAGATTTGCTACAATTTCATCGTACTTCTTTAAGTACGACTGAGCCGAGCGAGTCCTTGCTACGAGCGGTGTATTCGGTTCTGCAACAAGGACGATTGTCTCCTCCTCCGATTCAATTAGTGGGGCGACATCAATTTTCGCTTCCCGGGAGGAAGCGCACAGCACATTGCAAGATAAAGCTTTTGCTTTACCTCTGGACTTTCTGTTGGTAATAGTAGTCCACTGCTGGCCTTCCATGAGGTCGGGATGAGCTCACATGATCTCTCCTTGAGGAGTAGAAACATGTACGAGATCTTTCTCCTGTTGGTGGTGTGGATCTGTATCGACCACCTTTAGTTTCCCTCTCGGGATGAAAACTACTCTGGCTGGCGTTGGAGGTTGTACTCCGAACTGAAGAAATGACGTCTTGTTAGCTGTCACTTTCTTCTGCTCTCGAGGAGCTTAAGCACCTCTGCATCAATCAAAACTTAGAGGATGTCTTTGAAGATGTAACAACTATTGTAAGGTACCCCAGCAAACTGTGTACAAGCAGTAATTGGGGTTATCGGTCTTGTCGTTTCCTCAAGACGTCTAGCTTCAGGAAGCTTCAGTCTGTTGCTCTTGTTGAGTAACTTGAAAACGAATCAACTTATTCGTCGTTGAAGGAGAACTTCTTGTTTGGGCGTGGCTGGCTTGAAGAGCTACCCCCTCTAGCCGGTTGGGGCTTAGAGGGAGACTTTATCTTTGTCACCAGTGTGTCCTTCTTTTTAGCTTGGAAAGATGCTTCTAGCGCGCGCCTTGTTGACTTCTTTGGTCTGGGCTTGTTTTCTTCTACCTTAACCCTGGCGACAATCTCCTCTGCCTGCTCGCCTTGCTAGACCAACTGCTTCCAGGTATAGCTTTCAGCTACTCCTATCTGAGTTAGGAGTGAGGTTTGCAAATTGTGGTAGCATGTTTCCACCAAGATGGCCTGGGTCTTGCCACTGGGACATCGGAGTGCCATATTCTAAAATCTCTCTACAAATACTTTAACTGACTCCCCTTTCTGTTGCCTCGTCACCAAGAGAGTTGGCATGGTAATCTCTGAATCATCTTCGAAGAACTTCGAAGAAGTGGGTGAGGAAAAGCTTTTCTAGATCACCCCAGTTCTTGATAGAACCTTCTAGGAGCTTCATGAACCATTCAAAAGCAATCCCTTTTAGGGTGCCGATGAACAAATGTACCAGGATGGCATCATTTGATACTAAATTCTCGGTCTGGGACTTGAAGTAGTATATGTACTGGTTCGGTGGCCCTTTGCCATCGAAGGCCTTAGGGTCAGAGCTTTGAACTTAGGAGGGTATGGGACAAGATCCCACTGAGCCGGGTATGGCCGGACCACTCCTGCTTCTTGGAGGTCTTTCCGATTGGCGAGAGCCTCAAGACGCTGCTCCAGTTTACTCATCCTTTTGGAACGAGTACTCACGTTCTCTGAATTACTTTCCTCTTCAGATGGAGGCTTGGATAACTCAGAGTTGGAATACTCCTCCTCCTCAGTATATGCAGAAGATGAGCTTTCCCCTTCCTTCTGTTTGCCTTTGGACTTCTTGGAAGGAATATTGGTCTTCGACTTCTTCTTTTTATCCTCAAGCAATTGTGAAAGCATCTGCTTGAGGGTGTCGATAGATTCTTGTTGAGCACGAATCATATCGAGTTGCTCTCTCTGGACCTAAGCTTGTTGTTCAAAGCATCTGGCCATTTCTTCAGGAGTCCCTGCCATATATGCAAAGACTTCTTTCTCTATGGAAGAGTTTGAGGCTTGTGATTCCGTGATGGCATAGTGTGTCTCGTTTACTTCAATGCCTTGTGCTAGGGCGTTGTAGTCCACTGGGGTTATTACATCAGTCCGAGTGCGGGTATACCGGTACACTCCTTCCGGCTTGGTGTCAGGCTCGTCAGAGCAGACTATTGGCTGCTTCCCCTTAGTCTTATTTGGCGTAGTACTTGGACCCACCATGTTTGCAGTAACTTCAGGGCACTATGTATCAGAAAGGTTCTCCTAGTGTAGGAGCGACGCCTTTAACCGAGCAGGAGACTGGCATAGATGATAACCAGTTGAACACTGATTGTTTGCTTACTGCGAGCTGCAGTGGCATTCAGAGAGTACCGCTGTGATGAGCCGTTCACAGCAACATTATGGAGTGATTTGATGAACACTCCTCTTCTTTGTCAAGTAGTCCCTTACATCCGTCGGAGGGGGATCGAAGAGATCAGCCTTGAGCCTCTTAGGATGAGGACTTTTCAGCTCCCTTCTGACCTTAGCTGTTGGAGAGCAAATGTTAACCCTGTGTCGCAACTCCGAGATGCAAGTCTCAGGGGTGCAGGGTCAGAGACACGCAATTCACATTCTATAGAACAGACGCGGCTCTCGCCTTTTGGCTTTGAGACGCGGGTCTCGTGTCTCTGCTGAGAAGAGACGCGGACTTTGCATTGCTGATTGTCGTGTTTGTCTGGCAACACTTGAGAAATGCGGACTTCATGAGTCCCGCATTCTGTTATAGAGATGCGGGTCTCGTGTCTCCGAGAAGAGACACGGGCCTCGCGTTGCTGAACATCGCATCTGTGAGGTAGGCCTCAGAAACGCGAGCCTTTTGAGCTCTGTATTTTGGTATTCAGACGCAGACTTCGCGCGTCTGATGCAGTTCAGAAGAGACACGGGCCTGAGCCTCGCTTCCTGTATCTGCTGGACAAATAGTTTTTCTAGCTTCTTTTATCTATTGTCGACGTGCGTGATGCCTTTATCGATGTTCAGCATTCCAGTTACGCTTCACGGGTTCTCGGGAACCCCCGGTTACCTGGAGCCGAGGAATGTTGAGAGGAGGGTCTTCGATTAGCCTCGCGTCTTGGCATTGCACGAGTGGCTTTGATTAGCCTCGCGTCTGAAGCATGAACTCTGTTATCAGATGACTTGTCTCAGTGATTTTAGACTGTCTACAGTAAACTTACAAACTCTTTTACAAACTACAGGTCTTCTTCTTCTGATCTTCATCTTCATCTTGTCTTGATCCAAACTCGATTCCTTTGATCTTGACTTTTTCTTAAGTGATAGATGTGTTCTTTAAGCTTGAGCTCTTGAATCAACACTACTTAGCTTCAACACTTGATTTTGAGTCTCTTATTGAAGCTAAAAACTAAAATATGATCTTAATGAAATCTGTAACTAAAACAATACAAGATCATTAGTATAATAACTACATGAGTTTAATCATCGTCAAAATAGAGTGATGGACTCTTGAGCCAACATATATGCCATTACCATAAAACTATATATATACATCACTATATTTGCAAAAATTTTCCTATTCCATTTCAAAATTCATCAATATTACAATAATCTCATGACTTCAAAATTTATCTGGTCTAATCGTCAAGTATCATCTCATTAAGCTAAAATTGAAATATTAATTCAGGGTTTAACAACTGGGCGTTATAAGTATGTATACAATCTTGTATACATTATACATACATGTATCTATGTACATACCTGTATAGACATCTGTATATATATAATATCCTTGATTTAACACAATTAATAATATATTCACAAACCATAATTTATGAAAAATTTATTTATTTCAAATTCTCACTTAATCATATCAAAATTATAATCATATGGATAACCAAATAAATTATAATAATATAAATCAAAATTTGCCTTATGTAATACTAATTCATGATTATAATAATCTGAACATTATAGTTATCGTTCTAATTATCTGGTGTTATCCTATAACTGAAATTTAAAGTATTAGTCGGGGTTTGTGTTACACAACAAGGTCCTCTAAGTCTGAATCTGGTGCAGAAGGAATATGAATTATCCAAGTATCTAGAAGAATTACTTACTACTGAGGAAGCTTTCTGGTATTAGCGGGCCAAATCTCACTTCTTAAGGAAGGCGACAGAAACAACATGTTCTTCCATGTTATCTCAACCAAATGACATTGGAGGAATACGATTTTAGCAATCCAAAATTCTAAAGGGGAATGGAAGGCAAAGCTTAAGTAGATCAGGCGGACATTTGTGGAGCACTATAAAGAGATTTTCAAATCCACTAACCTTGCTCCAATATCGTAAGAGTTTAAGTTCAAGGCTAAAGTTGATCCCATGGATACATTGAGCCTGTGTCGTATATCTTCAGGTAAAGAGATCGAAGTTGTTCTCAATAGTATGGGGCCTACCAAGGCACCTGGGCCAGATGGTCTTCCCCCCATGTTCTTCTAGTCAGGCTGGAGCACTATAAAGGATGAGGTTTGAATCTTATTCAATAATCTTCATTAGCGGCACTTTCAAGGAAGGTGTAAACAATACAAATCTAGTCTTTAATCTGAATAAGAAAAAGTGCTAGACATCAGCCGACTTCAAACTCATTGCTCTATGCAATGTCACTTATAAAGTGGAGGCCAAGATTCTTGCAAACAAAATCCGACCACTACTTGATGATATTATCTCGCCCCATCAGGCAGTTTTTGTTCCCGAAAGACAAATACTGGATAATTTTATGGTGGCTCAAGAGTTGATCCATCTGTGGGTCGGAAGAACAAGAGAACCAGATTCTTTACCCTTACTAGGTTCTTTGCCCTTAAAGCATACATGTCCAGGGCTTATGATAGAATGGAGTGGTCTTTCCTTCTCTAGGTACTTTATTTGATTGGATTCCCTTAGAATTTTGTTGATCTTATCAAAGCTTGTGTCTACACCGCTCGCATCGGAATGAATATAAATGGCAAGGTAGAAGGTTCTTCCACCCCGAGTGAGGCCTCTGGCCGGGTTGCCTTTTATGTCCCTGTCTGTTTATTATCTGCTTAGAGGTATTGTCAACACTACTATGCAAAGGAGAAAGTCACAGAGTATTTAAGGCATGGAGATCAATTACTCGGCCCCATCAATCTCACACCTCATGTTCACTGATGACCTCACTACAACAGGAAAGGTCTTTCACAACGGTTTAAAATCATCGTTAAAAAGGATCAACTGTTCAAAAACTGTCGTCTATTCGGGCGAATGAAAAGTTCACGGCAATTCTAAACAGTCGTCAAAACATGACATTTCACTCAGTTCTAAGAATAACCAAACCGCGTGAAATGTCTTGAAAATTGAAAGTAATTCTTTTGATAACCGTTGTTAAAATTCCACTTTTAATGGTGGTTATGTAGCGACCCACCATTAAAAACAGATTAATTAAAAAAACTTTTAAGGGTGATTCGCGCGCGTGAGAGAGAGATGTAGAGAGCAGTTCACGCGAGAGAGATGGTACGAAAAATTCTAGAGAGAGCTTACCTCTATGATGAGACACCATGAGACGAGACCAATACCACCACCATGAGAGAGAGAGAGAGAGAGAGAGAGAGAGAGAGAGAGAGAGCTTGGGCGGAGCTTGCAGCTTGAGAAGAGATGAGGAGGCTAGGGTTGGTAAGGAGCGGTGTTTTTACAACTACATCTATTTTAAAGGAGTTTTGACAGCATTCTTACAAGAACCACAGTCAAAAACTTTTTCACGACAGTTCTACTTACCGTCGTCAAAACTTCTTAATTTTGATGGTGGTTTTTTCAAGAACCATTGTCAAAAACATAGTTAACGGTGGTGGTGATGGTTTTTTCAAGAATCGCTGTCAAAAGCATATTTAACGGCAGTTCTAATTAGAACCGCTGTTAAATCTTAGATGTTTTGACAAATCACCGTGAAATCTCCAAACACAAATTGACTATTCTTCAGCAAATTTCAAAATTGCCGCCATCTTTTGATCCACATCGATTGCGTCTCAAACCATCGTGGAATGTGTGACGTGAAAGCCCATTTCTGTATTAGTGTCTTTGATATTTGGGGAAGCCAAGATCAGTAATCTAGAGACAATAGAAGATATTCATGACATGTACTCTAGTTAGTCGGGACAGGTGATGAACTTTAATAAGTCATCAATTTTTTTTACTAATAATCTCTTGGATAGTATGAAGAAAGAATTTGTAGGAGTGCTTGGAGTCCAGCTTATGAAGACGAGTGAATGCTAGTTGGGTGCTACCTTCTTAGCTACAAGTAGATCTATCTCGGGCCACAAATATCTTATCAAGAAGATGCACTGCAAGTTAAAAAGTTAGAAGAGCTTCTTATTGTCACATGCAGGCAGAAAAGTGCTAATCAAATATCCACTGACGGGGATTCCGACATTCAATATGGGCATTGGACTTTTCCCAAAGTAAGTCATGATATGGAGGGAATTATGTGGAATTTCTATTGGGGATATAGCACTGGAGGTAGACACTTATTTCTTAAAAGATAGTCTCACCTCAAAAAACCAAAGGCTATCAGTGGGCTTGGTTTCAAACATGTCACTACAACTAAAGAGGGATAATTTCTTAAACTAGGATGGAGGCATATTACCAATCTAAGTGCCCCATGGGTGTAACTTCTTAAGGTGAGGTACTTCCCCAAGGTGCCATTTACCAATTCCTCTTTGAAGCACCAATATCCGGGCCTCTGGAGGGGAATTCAGAACATCAAATCCAAACTACTCGACAATATTTCGGTCGATCGTAGACGGGAGAGCACTTGTATTTTTTTATGATTGTTGGGCCTTGTTGCAGTCACATCCTCTCCAAAAGTTACCCGTGATTCCAGAGAATCTAGTGACTGTTGACCAATTAATTCGGCCCGATGGTGGACATTGGAACATGGACCTGGTTACAGAGGTGTTCGATAGTGTCTTCAAGTGCAATTCTAAATACCCCTATTAGTTGATTTGCCCTGGCAAAAGGTGATATACCGGTTTGGATCTTGGAGAAAAGTGAAAAATTCACAGTGTGCTCCGCATATAGAAGCTTGTTTAAGCATGAGAATTCGCCTTACACTGGTTCTTTCAAGAAACTTCGGGCCAGGAAAGAGATTCAGCCCCGAATTCTTTATTTCATTGGGAGTTTTAATGATGCATTAATGACAAATGGTTGTTTAGCTCGTGTTCTCTTAGGAGTAGATGTCACATGTCTGCTCTGCAATGATAGAGTTGAATCAGTGTCACACT
This sequence comes from Agave tequilana, assembly GCA_038442645.1. Taxonomy (NCBI): domain Eukaryota; kingdom Viridiplantae; phylum Streptophyta; class Magnoliopsida; order Asparagales; family Asparagaceae; genus Agave; species Agave tequilana. Next base: position 102,088 of record JAVJIF010006979.1, on the reverse strand, counting down.
TTCACTTCCCGCCAGTTAAAGACGTTTGGTGTCATGGCAGTACTGACTTCAATATCACGATGGATGACGACGTCGGCTTGGTAGTTGAGAGATAGTTAGACTCGAGCCAGTCGTAGTTCTACAACCTTCGATTATGGATCTATGATTGTGTTGGGTGTGAAAAAATAGATGCAAGTAGGTTTTCAAAAGAATCCCATTTTCAGCTAAAGCACCAAGGCTCATTACAAATTCAGCAATCCAATGCATGGATAGTGCTCAACGAAATGCGCCTGTGACACTCCCACGATACTGCACATCAAAGTTGGACTGCGAGAGTATCTATCACCCACTCCTTCACTCATCATCTCCACTGCCATCACTTCCCCTTGCTGTATTTTGAGTCACGAGTCCCATCTTCTCTCCTCTTACTAGTATTTATTAATCCCTTGGTTAGTTCCAAAATACCATCCATTCTCACTCTCTCAATCTCACCCTCTGTGTTTCTCCTCATTCACCATGGCAAATAGATCACAACAATGGCACCAACGTTCCAAAGCCAGAGGCTGCTGTTGTGAAGGTGATCAACAGTGGCATGGTTGTCCCGAGCAACAAGATTGAGAGACCATCATCCCCTTGGATTACTTTCGTCCTGTCGTACATCCTTTTTATTACAACCAAAAGCTTATGCCGTACAAACAGAGGAGGATTTTGAGGGGATTATGGGGAGGATGAAGGAAGGCCTCATGGCTTTCTGGATCACTTCTATTCCTTGGCAGGGAGGATCGCCAAGGATGAGGAGGGTACGCTGGTGGTGGAGTGCAGCGTATAGCCAGTGAAATCGGATGTGGGAATTCGAGATCGGATAGTGGATTGCTATGAGATTGGATGCGAGGACACTGAGATCTGACATGAGGATGCCGATAACACTGAGATTGGATACGAGGCCGATGACGCCGAGATCGAACACTGTAGGGGGAGAGAGGCAGGAGGGGGGAAGGAGAAAGGGAGGAGGCAAGGGGAGGGGTATCAAACGTGCCGGCCGGCCCGAGCACGGCGGGCCCATCGTTGGGGCGGGCCAGGCCCGCCCCGCCCGACAAAATTGCGGCGTCAAGTGTGAAAGAGATAAATGGCGTGAGAGAGAGAGAGAGAGTCATAGAAGAGAGAGATAGAGAGTCAGGGTAATTTGATAATCTTATATCGAAACTGTTAAAAATTTAACAGGAATTGACGATGAGGATATTTTTGATCAAATCTAAGAAATTAGGGGTAAATTTAAGAATATGATGAGTTGTGGGGTAATTTTAGAAATATGAAAAATTTGTGGAGCACATGTGAGAAAACCCATTTGAAAATTGGAGCTGGGGTGTTTAAACAACTAGGTGAGATGCTGAGGAGTTTACAATAATTATCCATTAAATTTTGCTTGAGATCAACGCCCCAACTGCAAGTCCATTTACCAACCTAACAGCCCAGAGGCAGCCTTCGTCTTATGACAAGTCCGCCAAAACCCCTAATTCTTCTCTTCTGCTTCGCCTTCTCGATCCTCGATCATGGCCTCTAATGGAAACTCTATGGTCAGTTCTCTTTATCTTGATGTTCAATTTTTGGTCAGCTAGGGTTTTTGTTGCCATTTGGTTAATTGTTTTCCCCCTTTTGGGTGATTTTAGAGAGTGGGAGAAACTGAGAACAGCTTAGAGAAGATCAAACGGCAGCTCACTTCGGGGTCGGGTCGCAATCTGCTGCAGGGCTCGCTTCTCAAGCGATCCGAAACGGTTAGGGTTTTAATTCTCTTGATTTGAGATTTTTCTCGTTACTAGTAGTTGAAACTGTCGAAAAGATGTCAGTTTGGCTTTGATTAAGTAAGTTTTAATAATAATGAGGTAGGTTGAGGAAATGAATCGTTACTTGGCTAATGATTTACTGGACACTGTGATGAGCTTGTTGGGTTGAAGTGTAATTGGAAACATGATTAAATTGAGTAATTCACCGTAGGTTCCTTGTTTGTAACTGATAACTTATAGTAGCAACAGATCCCAATTTAGGTAAATTGCATTCTATTGTTTGCATTTTTAACCTATACATGCATGAGAACTGGTGCAATTACCACCACAGAAGTTTTAATATATTCATTTACACGATTGACATGTTCAATTAGAGATTCTGATGCATATCTTCGCACAGCGGGATAATTGAAAACATGGCATTAATTGGGTCTTGAGTCGGTCCAAGGACGTCTATTGAGATAAGCTTGAGACCATTTGAATGATCTTCTTGCATGCTTTGTGGTTTTCTCTTTCTGTGAGATGGGTTTTTCTTTGGTACTTCCTCAAGTTAGATTACTTCCTCAAGTTAGATATCCATGGACCCAACTTCTTAGTCTAGCTTCTTCTTTTTTATTTTTGGGTTTTTTTTTTGAAAGTAATTTCTTGACTAATCTGTGATGACCGACCATATTGTAGATTATTTTTAATAAACAAAATTCCTTTTTTTATTTTTTATGTGGATGAGAAAAGACCAAGTTGACCATATTGTAAATAATCTCTAAGAATCGAAATTCGTTGTTTTATTTTCTATGTGGATGAAAAAAAGACCAAGTTATCATCATTAGTAAAAACAAATGGATTACCTTATGTGTTCAAGAAATTCATAGGGTGTTTCTTAGGCATTCTACATGGTGAAACTCTTGTACTTTATCACCTGCTTTAGGGCTCTCTTTAGCTGCAGCCCGATTCCGCAAATTCAATTTGATATTTCTCCTTGTACTCAGTGTTTTAAATGTCGGATATCGGGAAAATGTCGGATGTCGTAATTGGATGTCGGATTTAGGAGATATTTCAGGGTCATCTAGTAAATTTTGAACGTCATGACGGATAACAAATATATGTCTTGTCTTAAATAATGTAATCTTAAAATTCTTATCAAGGCAATACATACACAACTTATGCAAAACTACATAAATATATTTAGGATGGGTACACTTATCTTAATATTTTGCATACACTCACTAACCCATTGAAGAAATTTTTCAATTGCTTCAACTTTTAAGGCCAACTAACATATTGGGTTTTCCCAAAATATCGGCCGACATATCGGATTTTTTCTGAAATGTCGGCCGACATTTTCCAAAACGACATTTCAAATGAGGAAGGGGTTGTCGTGGCGGTGAGGGCTTGAAAACAAAATGTCGGCCGAAACTGCCTCTAGTTATGTGTACGATAAACCTCTTTTTAGGATGGACGTTGGGAATCTTTTCTGAAAGTTCCCCCAAAGAATGGAACAAGGTGCTTTCACTCTGAGTCTACTATTTTTTATTCATAGTTTATGTAAGGACTGAGTGTAGTCCTTGCCAGGAATTTTTGATTATCATTACAAGATTGTTGTGATTAGTTCTTCAAACTTGCTACTTAAGAGAATTGTTGTCTTCTTATATCACATGCCTGTTTTCATAGCATGAATATCTTCCGGTGTGCTGCTGGAAATTCACTATAAAGAAATGCTATTAACAAGTGACCTCTGTTTTCTTTAAATATCTATGTCTAATTGCAATATGTAAAATTTCTTAACTTCTTCGTTAAACAGTTGAGGAAATGGAATGAGCGATGGGTAATCCTAGACCCAACCACTGGAAAGATGGAATACAAGTATGGTGCCTTATATAATGAGAGCTTGTAGTTCAAATTCCTATTATTAATGTTCTAATATGACCATGTTTATAATTTTATTGGCTTAGGGCTAGGAGAAATGATATGGCTGTGAAAGGAACAATCATATTTGATGCAAACAGCACGATTACTGTCTCTCCTGTGAACTTCCAGTAAGAATTGTTATTGACATTATCATGCTTCCAAGACATTTAATCATGGGGTTAAGTGCTTTCTGAACTAATTTTTTTATTAATCATATTTATATTTATGTTCCTTTGTGTTGCAGTGGACTGCCTAAATATGATGGCTGCTGCTTCTGTATCCAATTACAATGTCAGCAAATATCAAATTCTAACTTTTCAAATAATTTTATTTAACTTTTTATTGCAGCTGCTAGGTTATCACCTATTTCAGCTATCACATCTCTTCTTGCATTTCTTAACTATCTTATTAGATATTGGAACTCCACAGAAGAAAGATTACTTTTTATGTGCAGAAACTCCTGGTGCTGCAAGAGCTTGGGTATCTACTTTACAGTAAGCTTGTGGAGCTATGACTTTCTTTTATATCATATAACATGTTGTGTTATTATTCAGTTGCCTCTTATGCTTTATTTTCTTTTAACTGGTCATTTAAGATAGATATATCCACCAGAGATCTGTAAATAGTTAGACACATTCCAAACTATCACTAAGTTGATTGACTTGATTAGAATAGTAGATCCACGTCTCGCTTACCATTGCCATTTTTTGTTGTTTAATACAAATTAAAGATGCACTCCTTTGTCAAGAAGCTCACAATGTCTACTCATACAAGCTTAGCATCAGCATGAATAGTATTTAATCTAGCATTAGCTGTATTTTATACTTACTAGTAAAAAGGCCATGCAATACGCGTGCCAAAAAACCTGCAAAATCCAATAAAAGTTGCTCAAGCATATAAAAGAAAATGTTGATTGTAATTCATGTCAACATTTTCAATTATCAAGATATTAGTCCATCATCTTATACTGCATTAGAAAACTAATTACAACAAAATTAATTCATCCAACCACTGCCATTGCATGCCTAACTCGTCTTCCTCTTACGAAAACTTTTTCTAATTCAAAGCAAAAAACTTGCTAAACTGGTAATAAGAGAAATAAAAACTTGCTAATTTAAAAACTTTTCACATTTTAGGATTTGCACAATAAATTTCTTTATATCATTTTGTTTACTAAAGTTGAATTAGTTGAGCTTTACATTCGGTAAACTAGCAATTACTTTACAATTTGTAGCAGCCAAAAGAGGCAATGTTCTTTGAAAACAAGTATAAAACATTACAAAGAATAGGAAAGGAAAAAAAAAGAAAAAAACATAAACCAATTTTATGCCTAGAATATGGGCGGAAAATTTATTAACGGTGACAAAATTAACTCAACCGATCACCGGTCATGATCACACTCAACTCTTCTTCCTCATCCTGTTTTGAAGCATAAAATCTTATCAAAATAGTGAAGAAACATGTTACATCAAGAAAACATTCATCATGTGAACTCTCCTTAAAATGTACATGATCTAGTGTAATTGCTCATAATTGTCATAAAAATAATCACTTCTATAAACTGGTGTGTGGGACCTGTGGGTGTGTGCGAGAGACAGGGAGATGCATCGCCAAAACAAGCAATGATACTATGTGAATCATTAAGTTTGGTTCAAACTTTTCATTCATAATCATATCCTTGTAAAGAAAGTTTATGCTAAGAAATTAGCCAAGTCAGCTCCAACTTAGGAATTAGTGAAAGCAAATCTTGTGTAAATTTGAACTAACCATTTAGCTTATTTTACTTGTCATAACTTATGCTTTGACCTACTTTTGGATTTTTAGTTTACTCCTTTTTCATTTGACATAAAAAAGAGAAAAAAAATGGATTGTATGTGTTTGTGTTTCAGCTAGTTCCCATGTGTGGATCCATGATCCACAATTTTCATTGTGATCTACATATTCTCAAATAGTAGTGAATGAAAAATAATGGATTTTGGAGATTGTTTGCCCATCCATCAATCAATACAAGCTTGTTCTATTCACAGAATCATTCAATTTGGAACCACAATGGATGAGCAAATGACCTTCAAAACCCGTGATTCATCCACAACTCCTTGAGGGTACTTAGATCATTATGAACGGTGTAGATCATCATGAGAATCATGCACACATAAGAAAGAGCTCCACCACATACAAGCTTATACGTGCTTAAGCTTATTTCCCTTATTCTCTCTCTCTATATGTACACACAAACACATACATACATTTATAGTTGAGCTAGGCTACTTTTAGAAGTATCAGAAATACGGATACTCCAACCTTGATTTGGTTGATACACCACTTAAACTCAAGATCCACACTATTAGATATGATCTACTATTCTTAAACTAGCTAAAAATAAAATTTAGCGATTTTTATTATCATTTACCCATTCATCTAAGTGGTCTCATAATTAAGCATTTTTTGGTCTCTCAAAAGCGTCGATTTTTTTGGGTCACTTTATGCATAGGTAAATGACAATGAAAATTGCAAAAATTTTATTTTTAGATAGTTTATAGGTAGTAGATCCACATTCAACATCGTGGATCTTGTGTTTGAGTGGAGTATAAACTAAATCAAAGTGAGAGTGTTCGCATTATTGATACTTTCAAAAGTAGCCTAGCTTAACTCATATATATATATATATAGATATATATATATATATATATATATATATATATATATAGAGAGAGAGAGAGAGAGAGAGAGAGAGAGAGAGAGAGAGATGAGCTTAAGCTTATATAAGCTTATGTGAGCTATTTTTTTCCTATGTGTAGATCATTTACGTAGATGAGTCACACTGTTCATAATGATCTATATACCCTTAAAGAGTTGTGGATGAAAAATCATATGTTTTGAAGATTATTTGCTCATCTATTACATGGTTGCAAATTGAACGCTTCCTGTGAAAAGACAAATTTGAACAAGTTTATACCACGTGATCAATGGCCAAACGATCTTCAAAACTCATGATTTTTCACCCGCTATTTATATATATAAACATATGCAACGACAAAAAAAATAGTGAAACAAAACATAGATGCAAAACCTGATTTAACTACAACCATGCATTGAGTATAGGATCAAATATCAATCATATGTGAGGGAAATTCAGACTCGGTAAATATTTAAGATCCCATAGAAAATATTGAAATTTCAATGTGGGAATTGTAAACTCCATATCTTAAAATATGTATTGGAAGCGTCTATTTCTTAGTAAATTCTAGCACCATCTGTTCAATATTCGACAAAAAATATATAAGTCAACTAATTTGTATCGAGCATTGACAAACACATTCACTTCAAAAAACTATCACTAATATATATGACCCTAAAACTTGGAGGGACAGTTTAGAAAAATAAAATAGGCAAAAGTTTAATTCAATTCATCTAATGGCACGTGCACAATAAATCCACACTTTACAAGTCCAAATTTCCAATGATGTATTTCATTTAACAAAGCCTTTTGAATATATAAACATTCTAAATCAAAATTGCATTAGAATCTACAAAATTTATGTAAAATTTCAAATTCATTTCACATGCATTTGCACATACACATAAATCAAGTAGAACAAAACCATTGGCAGCTATATACAAATTTGTCAAGCAAACATTTGGGCAAACTAACGTACGGATGCAAACCGCAACTTTGTAATTCCAATCCGAAATGCATACAAGGGACTTACCTTGAAGATGATAAGCCACCAGTTGCATTTGATTCATTTGACCATGGAAGTGCGGTTTAGTGACTGTATGATGTGGGACAGATGGTGGATTTGGGGTTTTGTGGTGGAATTTTGTAGAATTGGGGAAGAACAGGAATTTTGAGGGTTGGGTATGACCAGGGATCGCAACCCGGGCTTTGGCTTCACTGCCTGGTTCGATTAATCCATGAGATTAATTCAAACAACACAAATTTTTATTGGGAAATAAATTTTAAGCAAATGATCATCGTTATTTCAGAAATCTAATACATGGCTATATATAGCCTACAAAACGTACATCGCGCATGTAATTATTGATAGGATCAAATTTACTCAAATTTAACCCAAATTAACTCCTAAATCTTAACAAAATCTATCCAAATCTAAACTAAATAAAAATCTAAATCATATTAAATCAAATCTTCTTCAAATCTAAATTCCAATCTAAATAAATACTAGTAAATCTAAGCCATTCGATTCCCATCATTCTTCCTAGCTTGAAAATATTCATCTCTGATGAATATAATGCTAAGTAATAAGGTAAGATGGAGACGACAAAAAGTTACTTTGAGGACATGGAGATGAAAGGGAAGGCGGAGAAGATCGGAAGAGTGAGGACGAGATAGTCTTTGTCGGCATGGCGGCGTGGAAATCTCAGCAACGACGAGGACTTGGTTGAGACTGGACGACATGGGATGGAGGCAGCGATGGTGATGTGACGACAATGATGAGGTGGAGGCATTGAAGGCATTGTGGCGATGACGATGACATGAATCTAGAGCTTGCAGATAGGAGTTTGGAGAGAGATGATGAACAATTTTTTTTCAGAAATTTCGACTCTGATACCAAAATGATGTGGAATCAAATACCATTTAAGAGAATTTAGGGTTTTGAATATGATCATAGGTCGTAACCTGGATCTAGCCTTCACCATCAGTTGAATCAATCAAAAATCGACTGAATCAAAACATAAGCAAAGCTTTATATCTAAATATTCGATATCTTTATTCATTAAACTGAGTCTCTAGACTCCTACAAAGAAGAGTTTCACCACATAACCGATGTGGTACTAAACACTGGACTCAATAAAGCAATACGAAATAAAAGAAGACTCGATAAACTAGACCTAATCAGGACTCCTCAAACTGACTCAAAGGAAGTCTGATTGGACTCAAACGAAAAACAACGAACAAAATAAAATATGGACTATACGATCCTCCAATAATAACAACTGACTCATAAACAACTACGGCTCAAAATCAGACCCGAAGTGGTGCTAATGTGACACGACGGCGACGACAGGGCGCTGATACGTACGTAGAGGAATCGGTGTGATGCCCTCATCACTGTATTAGCCTGATGCTTGAAGGGATTTTGTCTTGATGGATTCATGGATAAATATATATGCTTTCTGGTTTCATACCTATGATTTTCACATGAACCAAATAAGTTCAAATACATTAAACACATCAAAAAATTTACTTCTGGGAGTACATCTTGTATCTCCGTATCTAGACTTTAATAACTTATTAAGTTGACACTTGTCTCGTTCCCACTTGTTGCACTAAACAAAAGTTCCTAATTTACTTCTTTCTCAAATGAATAAAGTATCAATCATGGTTTAAAATCTCGGTATTGATATTGGTATCGGCCAATAATTTTTAGTGTCAATATCGGCCATCAATATCAAACATCAGCCATATCGGCTCGAATGTCGACCGATATTAGCGGGTTAATATCGTATCAGTTACTTCAAAACCTATTATGATATTTCCGATATATATCAGAATCGGCCAATAGTTTAAACCATGGTATCAATGGCCCAAGGATGAAATATTCATAATAGCAAGTATAAAATGAGAATTTTGGAGAAACATAACTGCTCATAATTTTTTGTAGAATTATCTGAATATATATGATATGCTTTTGTAAGGTAGATATCATCATGGATGAATATAGTCATCATAAAATTCATTCACATAATATTTCTACATATTAGTATATTACATCAAATAATATGAGATCAGATCAATCAAACTCTAAATCATGAATCAGAAAAAACACAAGAAATCATTTGAGACTTGATGGATGAAAACAACCTATTTATACATACAAACGTGTGATAGAGGCAACATGTATGCAACTAATGTTAGGATTGGATTTTGGATGCTTCATATATAGTAAAAATGGCTACTTAATAATCCCTATCAAGCCTAAAAAGAAACCTAGAGTCCGTGGGATCATAAATCTAAACCATTAATCTAACATTTTGAAAACCGCACAGTGATCCCCATGTGGAAAATCCGTTATCGGCACCTTCATCCTCCAAAAACTCTACACAGTAACACAAGCACATAAAGAACTCTCCTCTGAATGCATAAATTGCATTGTTTAGTTTCATCGCATTTTGTGTTCCAATTATCAAGAACAAATTAAAGTCCCACCTTGAACACTTGCGGTTTCTGGATAAGAAACTTGGCAAACCCTATATTTGATGATTTTCAGGAAAATCCTTTTAAAGTTATATATTTCAAATAGTGCTCGAAGCAATCAGTAGAAATTTGTCTAAACCAAAACTTTCCATCTGTATGAAATTCTGATTAAAAAAAAATCTGAAAGCAGGCAGAAACAAAGTTAGAACGAAAAAACGGCCAACACAATCTTCTAATTGGTTACGAAAACAAGAAGTGAGCATTAAATTTTACCAGAACATCTAGAGTTTCTAAGCAAGGGAAACATTTGCTTATGTCTAAAATTATTTGTGATAGAGAAATACTGAAAACCACAAAAAAAAAAATTATATTACCAATGCTTGAATTTTGTAGCAAATCCTAATATATTACAAATTGTGATAGAGTATTTTCTTTGAAGTATATATTAATGATCTTTTTGGTAAAGACAATAATATGTTACCAATGCTTGCACTTTGAAGCAAATCCTATCTTGATGGTAAAAGATTCAGATAATAAAGATGATTAAAATATATTTAGAATTGCAACTTCGAGAGAAGTTTGAGGAGGAACATTTTGAGTAAAGCCCTACGACATTAGAGCACCGGATATTGCCGTTTATAGTTGTTACATGGCCTCAAACCTAACTACGTTAGCTCACTGAGGATTGCCATGTAAGATCATATAACGCATGCATATACATGATCTTTTTAATTTGGACCAAATAGGCTTATTAGATTGTGAGAAGTTCCAACAGGATCTCTAGCTCCCATCTTGCAATTTTCAAGTACAACCTTAGAATTGAATAATAGTAGATCATACAATCTGATCAAGTTGGGTTGTTCATACAAGACAAAGTAGAAAAACCAAATTCAGTGCTTGATGGAATTAACAAACCTCTTTACTCAAACATATTTGTAGTTAAACATGATCAAATCATGAGTAAACACACCCTTGGGGCTTCAAATTGAACGGGTTAAGATTAATAGAATTAGTGAAGTCTTGATTCTCTAAATTTTGAAAAATAAAAAAAATCAAAAGGAAGATAAAAGATGAGGAATCTGAATATTAAGTAATCAATAAAAGCTATAAGAAAATATTTCAAAACACTAAAATTAACCAAAAGATAAAGCTATGAGAAAATATCAAAACCTCAAATTTTGCAAAAAAATTCCTTACCTTTTTCATTGAACAAAGATAATGGAAAAAATTTAGGGTTTGGGAGGAAAAAGTTGCCTTCTATTTTTTAGTGGCACTAGGTGGAGATTTAATGGACGAATCAGGCTGATTAGGAGAGGAGGTTGGTGAAGAGAGGTTGAAGTCGTCGAGCCAACTATTGGAAAGTGATCTTGAGGAGGGAGAACCATTAGAGAGGGGCATGCCTGGAAGCTATGTTGCACAACACGACAACATTGAAATAGATATGACACGTAAACACATGGCAAATATTTAAAAATACACGTGACACGTGTGCGCGACACACGTGTCAGACACGATACAACTCCATGATATAAGTATCTGTGCTATATAGCCTGGAAGTGGCGGAGGAGGGAGGCAGAGTGGTCGAGGAAGAGGAGAGGAGAGGAAGTGACGGAGGAGGGAGAGGGTAGAACATAAGGTCGCGAAGTCGATAGGGATAGGGACACAGTTGCGCAATTGGGCACAAAGAAAGAGGGGGGCCCTGATCAGAATCAGGTTCAACTTTCAAACGGGTCAGGTCCTTAAAAAAATAAGGAAAATAATTTTTTATGAACATGATTTGTCTCGAAGAATCAACAACCAGGATGTCCCCAGAAAAGATAGACTCAAAACACAGAACTCACTCTTTTTAAAGGAGTATAGATAGTGTTCATTGTTTTAAATATTGGCTGATTTTGATATATATTGGCAATATTGTATCGGATTTTGAGGAAACAATACTATATTAACCAGATAACATTGGTCAATATTGTCGATATTGATGGCCGATATTGGTGATATTGATACTAAAAACCATTGGCCAATTCCGTGTCAGTACCAAAATTTAAATATGATATAAATATGATAGTGTTTGAAACCCAAAAAGCAAAACCCTAAAAAGCGGGTCAAAAGCAAACCCTAAAAGGTAGAACCCATTAACCGAGCGATCCTAATAAAATGTCTTTGAACATTTTGGTATAGTTTTAGAAATTGTTATAAAATATATTTTTGCATAAAAAGCTTCTCCTTTTGCTTTTCTGTCTTCTTTCAAAATGGCATAAGTTTGGCTAGAAGTTATGAAAATTGTTACAAAATATCTTTTTGCATAAAAAGCTACACCTTTTTCTTTTCTATCTTCTTTCCAAGAGGCATAAGTCTGGCTGGAAGTTATATTTGTGATAGATACCACTTTATAATTGTATAACTTATTTTCTGTGAGATATAAATAATCTAATTGGATTTTTTTGGAAATCGACAGCCGAACTCGATAGGAGTTTTGTTAGCCTTTATTAATTATGTGATCGTTATTCTTTTCAGTTCTGAAAATAGTATTCCTTGTTTGCAACTTTATGCTTGCTGATTGTTTTTACAATTGGACCAAATAGGAGTAATATTCCCTGTAGCGTAGAACTTTTATGCCATGTCTAGAAAGACTATGTCATGGCACTATATCTTATTCGAAGTTATTTCTTTGATTTGTCGTCTTGCAATGCTTGAGAAGGCAATCCACTTTCTTGTCACTCTCTAAGGTGATGATCCTAATTTATTGGTCAACATTGGTGGGATAAGTTCATAGTTCTAATCTATTTGGCCAATCAAGAGCTGGAATTTTATTAGGTTTGACTGAAATAGGTCAAAACCTGGAAATGTTTTTTTTTTTTGTTTAATGTTGAGAACGATGAAATGTTCAACAAGCTGTCACAAGATTTGTAGGCTAGCATTGTAACTGTTACTTGTAAATGCTCATATAACTATTGAATTAGAATTTCAGGACTAGAGATGCAATAGTTCTGCATTCACTAATCGCTAGCTTCCTTCAGCCAAATTGTAGGCTTAAAAAATCAAAGCCCTTGAGCATAGAACTTAGCAATCAAAAGCATGGTGTCCAATTTGGAGGTAGGAGCATGGATGAACTACTTATGCAAATCTTACGAGAAGTCATAGCAAGTACCATAGTGAAGCTTTCCCTCCAAAAAAAAAGAAAGGGGGGGGGGGGGGGGACAATAGTGAAGCTGGAGTTAAATGCCATTGAAAAAATGGTATTTTTCCTCTAGCTTGAGCTTGCTGCCGGGTGCTCCAGTTGATGCATGGTTCAAAGTCTCGGTCTCGGTCGCCGACTCGGCCGGCACCGAGACGGATCGGTCTCGGCGACTCGGACCGGACTCGGACGATACGCGCAAAACGCTACATAGAACGCCAAAAAAATTATGAAAAAATCATGACAAATCATAAAAAATGTAGACATCAAAATTCATGTATCACATATTCAAAACATATCACCAGCACTCAAAACATAACGTGAAAGCATAAATATAAGCGTCATCGGTAGAAAAATATCAAAATACATGCACAATATAGTAAATTGCATAAAATAATTCATAAGTACCTGCTAATATACATTTCCACATTGAATTACGAGGAGGCACAAAATCATCATTATCATCATCCCCGCGATAAGTATAGAAACCAGACATATAGTTTCCATAAGGATAATAATATGTTTGTGGGTGAGATCCTGTAGGCTGAGATGATTGACCAGAGGATCCACTATCAGAGTAATATGGCGGTAGGGGTTGTGCAATATCAGCTCCATGGTGATAATACCCAAAACCTCGATATTTAGTGCTGCTAGTAGAATATTCACCAGTGCTAGAATAATCAGTGCCAGAATATTGGCCAGATTTCAAACCCAACCCCTGTAAATGGCCTTGACAAGACTATGATGACCATGTGAGTAATCATGTCCACTCGAATAATCATCGCTAGAACTGAAATCGACCAACCGATCCAAATGCCTACGCTGTTGCGAAATCCCCGCCCGACCTCCATGATCTGTATCTTGTGTGACATAATATTCTGAATCTCATGTTAAAGCACCACCTCGTTGGCTTCCACCAACACCATGAGTCTCTTCATCATTACCACCATCACCACCATCACCGCCGCCATCACCATCACCACCATCACCGCCACCACCATCACCGCCGTCATCATCACCGCCATCACCGCCACTTTCATCACTACGACGAATACCTTTATCCAACCAACCTAAGTCATCTGGTGGTAACATCGGTTGTTCTCCCTCACGAATCCACTCATCCAAAATATCATCATTGAAAATATTATTCAGATCAATTGGGTTGTAATAATTATCAGTGTCGCTTTTGCATGTCAAGTTTCTTACTCGCAACCGCGTATTGTAATGCACAAATACTAGTTTATGTAACTTGTTCATTGCCAACCGGTTGCGCAATTTTGTATGAATTAGCGACCACGTGCTCCAATTTCTTTCACAACCCGATGAACATGTTTGGCTTAAAACTTTGATGGCAATTTTCTGCAGATTGAGAGCTTCTTCGCCATAATTAATCCACTAATCAGCTGGAAGAGATTGTTGCACTGCTCTTCTAGTTAGTGAGCTTCCAAATTCTCCAACTCCATCCACAAATAATTTTATCTATGAGAATACACATCACAAGTGTTAATATTTGCATAACATTATATCGATAAAATAAATAAAGTATTATTACCTCATTAATAGCTCTTGCTTGTTTATTTAAATCTGGCTCCAATCTTTTAATGACCTCTTTAATCTATTTCTCATTTCTGGATGTGTAGAAAAGTTTTTGAATATTGGAGTGCTGGATTTAAAAAATATGCTGCAATAATGTAAGCACATGATTGTTATGATATGACAGTTTCAATTTCTAGTCAACAAATATGATTTCTAGGCAAATGAATTACCAGCAGCATGCAAGTGTCTATGCAATTGTCCCTCCCATCTTCTATTAATGATATCCCAGTACTTCTTCTAGTTCTTATTTGATGCCTTTATAGCCAATTTTGCTCTATCCATAGCTTCATATATAATAGATAGTGTAGGTTTCTTATCATGATCCACTATCTTCAAGACTCTAACAAGAGGATCCATAATGTTTTGGACCTCTCTTGCCTTCTTCCAAAATCGGTCAGTCAGAATGAGATTAGAAACCTTATCTCGCACACTTCTACTCCTTTCCTTGTTGAATTCACGTCATTCGGTAGTCGTACACATTCTTTTCAAATCTTGCTCATAGCGAATAAGGCTTTCAATAGAAATAAACTCGGTGGCAAACCGTGTTATACCTGGTCTCAACAAATCTCTATCTCTGGTAAATAACTTTATTAAATTCACCACTTTGAGGCTATTGTAAATGAATGATGTTATCATCTTAGCATCATCTAATGTCTCCTTGACTGATTTCAAAGAGCCAATATCTTCAAGCATCAAATCAATGCAATGTGCTGCACAGGGAGACCAAAACAAATGTTTTCTCTTCTTCATCAACATGTGACCAACTGCTTTGAAACTTGCCTCATTATCTGTTATAACCTGCACGATATTTTCTTCACCAACTTAATCAACAACTTTATCCATTAGCGAGAATATATAATCAGCAGTCTTCGAGATATTAGTAGTATCAACAGAAGTATGGTAGATCATGCTTCTATCACAATAAATCATGAAATTAACAATAGGCTTTCTATTCCGAGAACTCCAGCCATCACACATGATCGTGCAACCATACTGCGGCCATTTTGTTTTTATTGAAGCAATATATACTTCAATTTTTTTCATTTCCTCCTCTAAATATAGATTGCCAATCTGGTACCCTGTAGGGCCTTTTACACCTGGGCCTGCCTCCGCAATAATATTAATCATGGCTTGGTAGTAAGGACCACTATCAGCTGCATTGAATGGTATTGCATTGTAGTGAAAGAATTTCGCCACGGATTTTCCAACCTTTTTAATATTCTCAGTTGAGAACATGCTTTTGATTGATTTCTGTTTTGTTGAGAACATGTAAGGATCAATACTACGAGCTGGAATTTCAGCTTCTCTCATAGTCATACTCCGACGCAATCCACGATTACTCCCTGATCCTGAAGGCTGCGAACTACTGCCACCAATATCAACTCCTTCTGCCGATCTCCAAGCTATTTCACGACTTTCTTTCATAGCTTGTTTTAGTTGTCTTCTTTCAACTCCTTCTAAACCACCAACTTCTTCAATTTCATTATCAGAATCTTCTTCGGTCACATCAAAAATCTTCCTCACTTAAAGATCTCATAAGTCGCTCTTTTTTGGATTTTATGGCCGCTCTTTCTTTGCTACCTTCAGAAAGATGTCGTTTCATTATTTGAGATACCTCTTTTGATACTCGCAAGCATCCTTCCATCGGTACATGTGCTATATGTTGCTTCAATCTAGTGATACCACCATGGACTTGTTTCCCACAATAATTACACTTCACAAGTTTTCTACTTCCACCAACAGGGGTACCATGTTCCCATCCAATATCGCGTTGCTTTGGAGCCATACTGAAATTTAAAAAATTATCTGTTAAATTAAATTAAAACTAAAATTAACTAAATTAAAACAACATTAAATTAAACTCAATTAAATGAAACTAAATTAAATTAAACTAAACTAGTTTATACTAGATTAAGCAACACTAACTTAATTACCTAACTTCAATAAAATTATTAAATAACCTAACTTAATTACAAAACTTTATTAAATTAAATTAACTAAATTAAGTTAACTAAACTAATTTAAATTAAATTAAACTCAATTAAATGAAACTAAATTAAATTAAACTAAACTAGTTTATACTAGATTAAGCAACACTAACTTTATTACCTAACTTTAATAAAATTATTAAATTACCTAACTTAATTATAATTACAAAATTTATTAAATTAAATTGACTTAAATTAAGTTTAACTAAACTAAACTAAATTAAATTACATTAAACTCAAATAAATTAAACTGAGGGAGAGAGAGGGAGGGACTGAGGGGGGAGAGAGGGACCGAGGGGAGAGAGAAACAGAGGGGGGAGAGAGGGACTGAGGGGAGAGAAACTGAGGGAGAGAGAGGGAGAGGGAGAGAGACGGAGACAGAGAAGGAGAGAGAGGGAGACACAGAGGAGGAGAGAGAGACGGAGAGGGAGAGGGAGAGAGAGGGACAAAGAGAGACACAGAGAGAGGGAGAGGGGGAGAGAGAGACCGAGAGGGAGAGGGAGAGAGAGTCCGAAAGAGAGAGAGAGGACAGAGAGAGAGACAGAGACAAAGAGGGAGAGAGGGACAGAGAGAGACAGAGAGGGGGAGAGGGAGAGACTGAGAGGGGGAGAGAGGAGAGAGAGAGTCCGACAGAGAGAGAGACAGAGGAGAGAGAGACGGAGACAGAGAGGGAGAGACTGAGAGGGAGAGGGAGAGAGAGTCCGACAGAGAGACACAGAGGGAGAGAGAGACGGAGACAGAGGGAGAGAGGGACAGAGAGGGAGAGGGAGAGAGAGACGGAGACAGAGAGGGAGAGAGAGGGAGGGGGGGAGAGAGACTGAGAGGGAGAGGGAGAGAGTCCGACAGAGAGAGAGACACAGCGGGAGAGAGAGAGGGAGAGATGGAGAGGTACCTGCGAGGGCGACGACGATGGCGACGCGGGGGGATGCGAGAGGGAGGGGGCACCGTGAGAGAGAGAGAGAGAGATCAGATCTGATCTCTCTCTCTCTCACTCAGTCCCTTAAATGTCGGTTCACGAGCGCCGAGTCAACCCGGGTCGGGTCCGACTCGGACGCGACTCGGTCAACTCGGCGCCCGTCGGTCGACTCGGGTTTCCGAGTCACATCGGCAGTGGCCGAGTCGGATACGACTCGGCCGAGTCGTATCCGACTCGGCCGATACTTTGAACACTGAGTTGATGATGTATTTGTACGCTATTTTATTGGACTGAAATTGCATGATATGACACCACACAACTTATTAAACCTCAACATGTAAACTCATGTAGCCACTTACTCTGCTACTAACCTGCAGTTGGAATAAAGCTAGCAATTGAGAAGCTCAATATGTAAGTTTGTACTAAGACTGCATATGCAGTCATAATGCATGAGGAAATATATGAATCATGCTCATGATTGGATGACAGAGTGGAGGAGTGAAGCTTCTTTAATGTTGCACCTACTGTTGCAGAAAGGATTACTCAACCAGAGCCATTAAAACTAAGAGAAAGGCTTAAAGAATAAAAGCGAACTCTAAAGTTTTTCAATACTTCTACAATGGTTTGAAGAAAGCCATTGACAGCTCCATAGTGTTGAGTGCTTGTGTACTTTGTATGTGAGGTGGAAATCAATGGAGGGATTCAAAACCAAATAAAGAAACATAATTACATAATAATATATAGTTTAAGGGTCAAATAATTGAATTAGAGTACATTGAGAAGAATAAGTGAACAAGTAGTACATGTTTTAAGCCTACATATCCATTCCTTTCTGGTGAGGATTGAAGGAATCAAATTGGAATTATAAGAGACACCATAGCCTCGTATATTTTGATTACGATAATGGTTGTCAATAAATTGGTAATGGTCTCTTTTGTATCCTGAGCTATGATTGGGTTTTCCTTTCTATCTTGATTCATTTTTTTTTATCATTTCCTCATTCTTCGGTTTTGTAATTTTCAGCTAGCTCATCTGTCATTAAGGGGCTGTTTGTTTGGACGTAAAAGCCGTAAAAGGCTGTAATTCGTAAATGACTTACAACCCAATTACAACTACGACGTTTGTTTGGACCGTAATTCGTACGCAACTCAACTACCACTCACTTCTAGCCAACTTACAATTAATTTTGTGGTCATGCAAATTTGTATTATTTTTTATGTTATATTAATTTTTTAATATTTAACATTTTTAGTATTTAAAAAAAATTTAAATCACCGAATAGTTAATTTTGTGGTCAACTTTTTCACTTATGACTTACACATTATGACAACCAAATACCGTAAAACACTATACACTTTCCCACTTACAACTTTATATTATCAACCAAACACTGTAAAATTTACATGCATGTAACTCATTTACAACTGCAGAAGAATTTATCAATTACGATTTACGAATTACGACCAATTACGACAACCAAACAGACCCAAGCTTATTGTAACAAAGGTCAGCTAGCTCATCTTTCATTAAGCTTATCGTAACAGAGCTCGAGATTTAATGTGGGCAGCATGAAGTTAGTAGTACATGTTTTAAGCATAGATTCCTTTCTGGTGAGGATTGAAGGAATCAAATTGGAATTATAAGAGACACCAGAGCCTCATATATTTGATTACGATAATGATGGTCAATAAATTGGTAATGGTCTCTTTTATATGCTGAGCTATGATTGGGTTTTCCTTTCTAGCTTGATTCATTTTTTAATCATTTCCTCATATTTCGGTTTTGTAATTTTCAGCTAGCTCATCTTTCATTAAGCTTATTGTAACTAAGCTCAGCTAGCTCATCTTTCATTAAGCTTATTGTAGCAGAGCTCGAGATTTAATGTGGGCAGCATGAAGTTACATGTACTGAGGGAGAAAAAATAGATTGTGATTCAAATTTTAGTCTTATTGGAAGACTGAAGACCATACTTTAAAATTTAGATGTTATCCTGATTGAAACAGATTTCTTCAAAGGATAACCAAACAATATCAAGTAAAGTAATGACATGTTTATGGATTGAAGCCCCATACACCTAAATAATTATAGTATTTAGATGTCATATTTATTGGGGATTTGGAGACTAATGAATTGTTTTCCAAGAAGTACAACACATTTAGATGAGAGACTTGATGAGGGCTAAATAAGGAATTTAAAGAAACTAAGAGAATATGGTTTGGTCATGCAGGGAATCCAACTTATTTCTTGAAAAGAAACAACAACAACTAAGCCATTTGTCCCAAGTATTTGGGGTAGGCTACATGAACCAAAAGAGAATTACGTCAGATCGGGTACATGGATCAACTTTCTCCACTCATTCCTATCGAGCAATATGCCTTCATTAAGACCTTTAGCTTCTATATCTTGTCGTATCACTTCCATCCATGTTTTCTTCGGTCTCACCTGCACTCTTTTAACTTGCCATAATTTGATACATTCTGCTCGTCAGACTAGTGCATCTGTAAGTCTACATCGCACATGATCAAACCATCTTAGACAGTTTTCTCTCATCTTCTCTTTTATAAGGGCTACACCTATCTTAGTATGAATATTCTCATTTCTCACTTTATCTCTTTTCGTGTTATCACGCATTCAACGAAGCATGCGCATCTCCGCTACATTCATCTTTTGGGCATGATATTTTTTATAGCCCAACATTCTATGCCGTATAATAAAGCTGGCCTAATAGCAGTCCGATAAAACTTTCCCTTCAGCCATAACGGAATGTTATGGTCGCATAAAACTCCTGTTGCACTCCTCCATTTCAACCAGCCGACTTGATGCTATGGTTGACATCACTATTGATCTTCCCATCCTTTTGGATAATATAACCCAAGTACTTAAAATAATTGCTCATCGGTATTTCTTGTCCGTCTAATGTCACAACAAACACAGATGCGGATTGTGCCACCTAATAGTAAACTGGTGGTATTAAAGTATAGCACGTGAAGAAATTGCTTTCACAGTTTATATTTACAAGCAAATAATACAATTGACTCTTACATTTGTTAGCTATGATAATTTGACACATATCGAATACTATAAATAAGATTGATAGTCTTGTTATCTAGCTTATTAGTATTGGGTAACAGTAGTGTGTTGAAAATTCTATGTGAATCAAGGCACCTAGACCCACTTAGGCCTAGATTGTGTCGGGGGCTGCCTAAGCAAACTGCCTTGAAGTCTAGGCTGCTTAAGAGACCACTTAAATGCCTGCCTAGGCCACTTTTTACTACATTGGGTAACATTGTGTTTTGTTGTTTCTCACCATTTACAACTAATAAAGGAAATGTTGATGGAGTTATTTTGAGGCCAGTAAAAATCTAAGTAATATTGGAAGGAAGCCTTTAAGATGATATGAAAAGATTAAAATTTTGACAATTCTTTTGCCAGCATGTTCGTTTTTCTTAAAAAAGAGATTTTCACCACATATTAGGAAGTGGACACAAAACGTCATGAAACAAATAAGGAGACACGGAAATTTTTTAAAAAGTAAGACACGGGGTCAAATGACATGGTTGTTTTTATAATACGCATCAATACCTATATACATCTCTAGCATCAACTTAAGTCTTGCTTAAGCTTAGGTAGACGAATGGTTAAGCTAGGGTTAGTTTTTGGAGCAACTTGAATAAATCCTTCAATGTTTAAAATAACGATAACGTAATGATAACATTTTTTTCTGTCATGTTAACATAGGTTATAACGTAACGCATAACGTAGGTTACGCGATTTAATATTTATTTAATAAAAATAAATATATATACTATATTTAAGATTTTTTATAAGTAGGAAAATAATTTTAAAAAAAATCTAAAAAAATATCAAAACAATGTATAACACATTTAGCAAGTCTCACAACAATTTTTTAGCAAGTATCACAATAATTTTTCACATTCACAAGTTATAATTCAGAATTCCATCTACACAAATAGCAATGTGATTCACATATTTCATTATAATTCATAATTTTTAGTCATGCTATTCAATCTACACAGACTCATAATTCAATCTACAATAATTTATGATTCAATTATAATTCAAAATTTCTAGTTGTCTTAAAATTTATAATTCATAATTTAATCTACAATATGCTATTCAATTATACCCGTCGTGTTCTTCACTCTCTCCGATATTTTATCCCCAATCTCTTTGCTCTCTCTTCGATCTCTCTCTGCTCTCTCCCCTTCCCGATCTCTCTCTGCTTTCTCTCTCCCTCCCGAACTCTCTCTCCTGATCTCAGAGAGGGTGATCGGGGCGAGAAAGCAGAGAGAGATGGGGGAAGAGAGATCTGGGGGGAGATTGGAGAAAGAGAGAGAAGAGAGAGATTGGGGGAGAGAGAGCTTACCTGTGATTAGAGATGGAGAACCACCGCTTGGAGACAACGCTAGCGAGAACAACTACGACGGATAACCACCAGAGGTAGGTCTTTTTCTTTTGCTGTCGATCGGAGGTATGTCTTCTTCTCGGCGCCGACGAGGACACGACGACAAGGTTGCAGAGAGGACGAGTGAGCGAGCGAATTTGGGGATGTTTTTGCCCTTGATCGGGAAAATAGGGGGTTATAAAAAGTCGACTTGCATCGTAACATAGGTTACGGTGCGTTACATTAATAACGTAACATAACGTAAGTTACGAGCAAAATAACTATAGTTATCAAACATTGCGTTTTTTAGACTTGTTACATAACGATTGGTCAGCGTTATGTTATATAACGAGTTATAACGGGTTTTTTTAAAACACTTTAATCCTTTTTCACTTTTTATTGTTTGGATTGGATTCTTGGGAGAAAAGTTAACATATTAATTAGATGGCTTTAACCTGGGTTAAAAGATAATCCAAGGTTGAAGTATGATCTTAATCCCTTCTTAGCTGGGTTAACGCTATAATACTGCAGCTGCGGGCCTTGAACATTTTCCTAAAAGATTGTTCGACAACGTAAAGCCTGATTTATAGTCCGTTAACCCTACTTTAACCTGTTTCTGAATGGAGCAAGTGATCTGGGCATATTTCATTAGAAGTAAAAAGGAAAATAAAATAAAATCTTTTAATGATTTATATACATATCTTCTAATCAAGTAATTGAATCGAAGGAACAATCTGAAACTCCATTGTAATATCTCGCTTGATACAAGCCTATGAAGCCCCTCACATGTTTGCAAGGTGTTTAGGTTCTGTTAACAAGTAGCCCTCTTACGTCATAGAATCCTTTATATGCTTGTTTAAGTGGAATACAACTCCACGATGTCTGACCCAGTGACCTGCAATCTCCAATTTTTTAGAAGGTGACATTACAATTTTTTTTTTTTGTTTCTTAAAATCTGACATGACTCTTAAGAGTGTTTGATTCATGTAGGCAAGTGTCTTGCTAGTGTTGGCGTCTGATACATGTTAGACATGGACACATGTTGGACAGAGATATGAGACTCACTTTGATGTGTCCTTATCATAGGTCACAACTGACTGAGAGGTCCTGGATTAAGGAGAACAATCAACTATATTTTCGAGGTGTCTAATCAACTAAACTGCCATCTGCAGAGGGAGCTAAGCTTGGCTATTTAGCTTTACAAACAAAAACCGGATAGCAACAATTAATTGCAATGTCACTTGTGTTTTCAATTTTCATATAACATGGAGCACCCAGACTACCTATGATTTCCCTAGTCATCTTTTATAAGAGAAAAGCTTATTTCTGCTGAATTTTTGAAGAGCTGAGAAGAACCACAGAGTAGTGCCGAATATCTAGTGTTTTGTCTTGAAGCTATGGGGTTCGTATTCATAATTTCAAGTTAGGGTGTGTTGGTGTATTACATTGTTCTCATATATGCTTTAATCAGCATAAGTCTACTAAGTTTGTCCTGACAGTTTTCATTTAGTTCTGAAATTTTATCATGTGGTAGAAGTTAGAACTTATAATCCATGGACATGGTTCATTGGCAAATGACACTCATATTGCAGTACTACACAGTGTGTGTTGTTGGGGGATGTGGTGTTTTTTTTTTTTTTTTGGGTTTGGTTGGGGTGTGCGCGCGCGCTTTCTGTTCAATTTATTCTAAAAACGAATTTGTCTTGTGCAATTCTCTGGTCTCTGATTTATATCTTATTAATAGCTATCAATCAAACCATTGTTTCTCAGTTCTCACTGCATTGTTTCTTTTTTCAGGGCAAGTCAATTGGTGTTACGGGCTCATAAAGAGGCTGTGAATTCATTGAGTGGCAGTGGTTCTGCAAAACTGGGAACAGTTGCTACTGTTGTCGCTGCTGCCAACTCAACTGCAGCGGAAGCCTCAAAAGAAATTGAAGCGGCAATGAAGATATCTATGAGGGCAGCTCTTGGCTTGGTGACAAACAAGGCAAATGAAGGTCAACTTGATGATCTAACAATAATGAAGGTATATAATAAATAAATTTTATTTTAGGCACCTTAATCTGATGTTTGGGCGGTTGTGTACTGGCCTATTTATTTGATCTGACAATAATGATGGTATATAATGAGTAAATGCTACTTTTATTTTGAAATTGAGACATGAATTTGGTATCTTTGAGGTTCTGGACTTTGCTTCTCTTCTGATATAAGTGTACAATTTTGGACGCATCTAATTAGTGACGAAATTGACATGCACTTTTAGGTGATGGCAATATAAATCTGTCACCATAGTCTCTCTCTCTCTCTCTCTCTCTCTACACACGCACGCACACACACTTAGAGAGAGAGAGAGAGAGAGAGAGAGAGAGAGAGAGAGAGACTTGGCTACTTCCGGAGGGATCTGAGCATGAATCCTTCCCACTCAAATTCAGTTCTAGTCCATTCAAATATAAGATCAACTCTGTTGAAGTTGATCTACATAGGGGCTGTTTGTTTGGACGTAAAAGCCGTAAAAAACCGTAATTCGTAAATGACTTACAATCCAATTACAACTACGACGTTTGTTTGGACCGTAATTCATAAAAGACTCACTTGCAACTCAACTACCACTCACTTGCAACTAATTACCACTCACAGCCCACTTACAATTAATTTTGTGATCATGCAAATTTGTATTATTTTTTATGTTAATATTAATTTTTTTAATATTTAGCATTTTAGTATTTATTTGCAATATTAAAAAATTTTAAATCACTAAATAGTTAATTTTGTGGTCAACTTTTTCACTTATGACTTACACATTACGACAACTAAACACCGTAAAACACAATACACTTTTCCTCTTGTAACTTTATATTACCAACTAAACACCGTAAAACTTACATGCATGTAACTCACTTACATCTGTAAAAGAGTTTACCAATTAAGACTTATGAATTACGGCCAATTACGACAACCAAACAGACCCATAAAATAACCATAAAATAAAAAATCAAGTATTTTGTAGTTTTCTTGTGCATGCATCAAGTAGGCACAAAATGGACGACCGAAATTAGCATATTACTTAGACATATGACTTTAGACATACAAATTTTCGATCTGACCATTTGATCATGATTTAAACATTTAAAAACCCTCACACACTAACTTTTTTTAAGTTTCAAATGTTCTACATCGTTAAACAATCAACTTACTGTTTTGATCGTTCATTTTATGCTTACTTGATGAATAAGTAAAAAATATTCAAACACTTGATTTTTATTTTTAAGCACCTATAACAATATAGATCAACTCCAACGGAGTGGATTTTCAATTTGAACTACCAAACATTGAATTTGAATGGGAATGATTCATCTCCATATCCTTCCTAAAGAACTCAAGTCTCTCTCTATATGGCTTATTTTCTAAATACCTTATTTAACTTTCTGGATTTTTTCACAATACACCCCTAAACTAAAGAAATCCCAAAATACCCCCTAAATTATCCCAAAAAATCCCAAAAAAACCCTCCGCCGTCAGCTGGCTGTTTGGGAAGTGGCACGTGTTTGTCATGTGATTTTTTATGACGATCTTAATCTTACCTAGCGCGTGTCTTGCACGGGTTTTAATGTTTTAAGTTGAAAACTCCATACACTTATCCACCTACCCTTTGTCTTCTTCTAGGGCATAGCCGAACTTAGGTCTTTTTTTTTCTCTATAGGTCTGAGATGTCCAGTTCAAGCTCGATGAAGAAGTGTTATTGTGGTGTCTGAGCTTCCATTGGTCGTTCCTCTGCCCAATCCAATCTAGGATGTCGATTTTTTGGTGGCCACAATCTATGAAGCACATACACTTCAAAGTGAGTGCCATGTCCGTGTCGGATAGGTATCAGACACTGACACTTGCCCGACACATATCAGACACTCCAATATCGTGTCGGATTTTAAACAACCATAAAATCACTTGTCGGCGTCGTGCACAACGCCGTGTCAGCATTGAATAAAATTTAAAGATCATGATTAGATATCTAAAAGTCACATGCCGCCTAAATAGATAAAAAAATTATCATTCTGACATAAGTAAATATGTTAGTAGAATTTACACACATCATGAACTAGGTGAGGTATTAATTAGATTTTTTAGATTTTTTTGTTTTGTTTGTTACTTTTTAGAAGCTATAGATGTAAATTATTTAGATTTTATTTTGTTTTTCATCTTATTTTTAATAATAATATTATTTATGTTTGATTTTTTTGACAAGTTGATTATTCATTATTCTACTCACATAGGTAGAGTTTTGTAGAAATGTCTACTTCAAAAAGTACTGTTGAAAAAGTTGAAGATAATGCATTTTTTTGAAAGTATGAGAGAAAATCGAAAAATTAGGAACATAAAGAGAAAATTTATCTATATATAATAATAAAATACCGCTTGCCGTGTCCCCGAATTCTTTTTTTGGACTTTGCTGTGTCTCGTGTCTATGTCCGTGCTACATAGGCCACAATTGGAAGAGATGATTGTGGGTTCTTTGAGTGGATAGACTTGAAGGATGATGAAGTCTCAAGTGTATGAAGTAGAGAGTGAAAGCAGATGGATGGGAAAACTTCTGATTTGTTCGGAAGAGAAATGACAGAATTAAAGGTGAAGAACAACGAGATTCTGATGGAGATCTTGCCGCTGAAGTCAAAATGAGAGTGTTTTATTATTGAATTTAGGAGAATGTCAATGTGTTTGGCCATAATTTGTGTACTTACATGTGTTATTTTAGGTTTTTTTTCTTGGTAGGTTTTGATTTTTGTTAGAAATTGAATGAAAAATGTATAATATGTTTGTAGTTTAATGAAATTACTTTATCCGATTTATGCTTGAATGTTTATTCAAAGTTCTATCTTTTATTGGAGTTTTTGGAGTAATTTAATGAACAAGTATGTGGTTTTTGAAAAATCCCATTCAACTTATGCATGAGGATCTTCATCAGAATGAACACTTCAACTTATAACATAATGATCGGGATCTCCATCAGAATGAGTTTTTTGAGTAATTGAATGAACAGTTCTGATACTTTTGTAATTATCTCAACTTTTAACATAATCCATGAAAACCCCATTCAACTTATACAAAAAAGATCAAATAACCGCCTATAACTTTTACCATAGTATAAAAAAACACCCTAAATTATATCAATAGGATCATAAAACACCCTAATATATTGACGTTATCTCCAAAAATCCCCCTGGACTATTGAAAAAAGTTAACACCTGCTACATTGTTCTAACAGAAGTGATGGATACATATACAACAATCAACACACATGAGTACCTGTAGGACATCCAATGATATCATTTAACCATAACAACATATATACCACTAAATTCAACATAACAACCTGTAAGATGAACAATTAACCATCCAAAAGTCTCAAATCAAGCAAGTTGGGCACCATGGTTCAAAGTCGCGGTCTCGGCCGCTGACTCAGCGGGTACCGTTCCACATTAGTATTGGCGTCGCGACACCGACTCGGGCGAGACGTGCGAAACACTACAAAGAGGGCTAAAAAAATGCTGAAAAAATCACAACAAAACTTTAAAAAAATGTAGACATCAAAACTGACGTATAACTTGTTCAAAACATATCACCTACCACACTAAAGATGAAGGTAATGTATAAATACATGCGCGGCGGTATTAAAATATCAAAATAAATACATAATTTAGTAAATTATATGAAATTAATTAAATTTAAATTAACTTCTCTTTTTACAAAAGCAAAATTTAGCTTTACCTTTATAGTAAAAATTTAAATTACATGAAGTTAATAATATGAAATTTTGTCTTGACTCGGCCTCGACTCGGGTCCGATTCGGCCTTGACTCGGGTGACTCGGCCGAGTCGGGCCCTAATCAAGTAAATCAATGCAAAATGTTGGGACGCGGAACGGTCTCAGAACGGTGCTTGCCGTTCTGGTTCCGACTCGGCCGAGTCGGACCAGAACAGCCGATTCTTTGATCCATGTTGGGCACATTATATTTTGTTTATACAAGTTATCAATCCCAAAAGTATTTTTAGTCATCATAACTACATGTCAACCTGTACATTACACATATTGTGCATGTTGTCCATTACACAAAAGTCATCATAACACATTTACACATGTTCATTACACAAAAGTCAATAGAGTTTCTCACTCCCAACGGTCCTACCAAAAATCACATCATACTCTCCATACATATTTACTTTGAACTGATGACTTGAGAACTTTGAGAGTAAGGATATTGAGTTTTCTGTGCAGATTCAAGTTGAACTCCCTCTCTTGCTGTCACCTGCAATTTTCATGAAACCAACATTAATTTAACACACATCAACCATGAATATAAATTACCAACTTGGTTTATTTTCCTATATCTTGAAGGTGCATTTCTTCTGCCTCTTCTTGGGATTACTTTAGTTGCTCCAGTGCTTTGATTAAGCATGCTCTGCATAGAAAAATGATTCATTCACACATTGAAAATATAATTTATATATGATTCATTCACACAAAGCAATTATAAAATTAGATTACATAGTACCTCAGCTAAGATATTAGAAGCAGATGCGAAACTCTCAATTTTCCTTCCAATAGTAATTCCATGACCCGCTCCAGTAGTAGTAAAGAAGTCATTAGGGATTACACTTCTAAGATATGACCCTCCCCTTGTTGTGAATCAAATTTTGCAGCAACATTTTCCTTTCCACCTGACTCCACCGCCCTCTACTGACTCCACCGCCCTCTACCTCTTACTCCTTCCTCTTGTACTATAAGTCTCCACTTGGCCTGTTGCATGTACATTTGTGCTTGTCTCAGTTGGCACATTTGCAATGGTGCCTCCATCTCCAGGTGCATGTGTTGTCTTTATTTTTTTCGCGGCCTTCCTCTTTTAGGGATCTTCATTGGTCTAGGGACATGTGGATTCTTACATGTATGTGCATTGTGATCCGTCTCTTGGCAGTTAGAACACTTGATGACTGTCTCAATTTTGCGCATAACCCCTTTATTCTTTGGCTCTTCAGGACCCTTTTTCCTAACCTTCTTTGGCCACCTGGCCCTCTCTTGTAAGTTGGGGGAAGAATATGAGTGCATTCTACTCTGTCCTAGGTTGAGGAATCAGGGATTGGGTATATTACCCCTTCATAAGCCAACTTATATCTCTCTTCATTGTACATGTCATGGACGCATGTCTCAATGCCCCTTCTCATCTCTCTAATACATATTCCTGTCAAGTTTCATTCATTGCAATCACATATTCTCTTCTCCAAATTTAGAACAAAAGTCTTTCCCTTCTCATGAACTTCAAATGTCTCATCCTTGCGAACATAGTTGTGTAGTCTCTGCTATTTTCTATTTGTTCCTTAAGCTTTTGTTGAATTTTGGGGCAGAGAAGAACTTGGCTTCTTCCAGCATGTTTTGCTATGTATTTCTCATGCAACTCCCTCTTGTGCTGTAATCTGACCATCAACTGTCTCCTAATCATCTCAAGCATAGTGACTATAGGCTTGTCTCTAGCCTCAAGGATATACTTATTAAAAGCTTCACATATGTTATTACACAAGAGGTCACACTTTGAGTCTGTGTTGAAGTGTGATCTTGTCCACATCTCCAAACTCACCTTAGTCAAGTAGTGATATCCATCACTGCACTCGTTCTTTAATAAATCAAGGGCAGTTAGACACTCTTCTTTCCTGTAAGCAGTTACAGCCTTCCACAAGAGATTCTTCAGCTTTAGACCTCTCCATCTTTTTCTGAAGTTTCCATACATATGTCCCACACAGTGTCTGGTGTCTACTGTAGCCACTGGTTGCTTTAGACTCTCAACCAAACCCTGTACCCCACACAATTAAACACAGTTAAAAGTTTGAATTGTAAATAGTACATACAAACATGTAAGTAATAGTTTGAAGAGATTTACCTTTTGCATGTCAGCGATGAACGTCCAACCTGCCACATTATCCGCTCCAGTAGCTTCCATTTATAAACTTTACTGCCTGGTTACTAGGGTCATCCTGGTCAATATTTCAGGCTGCCCCTATACCCGAGTGTCGAGATGTACTTCTTTGTCCTTGTTGGCATTCTTGTGTCGTTTCAGATGCTTCTAACACCACCCAGCTGGTACTTGGAACAGATTGAACTTATTGGAATAGGGAGAACAGCAAAACCTCCTAAGTTTTTTTTGTAGGTCTCGTAGGTGGAAAACTTTGTGGATGAGAAAAATTCAGTGACTTCTGGTTTATTTAGTCTTCTATTCTGGACAACCGGGCCTTGAAAGATTGAATCTGCATGGTAAAATGGATATAGTCCATTAGAATTAGAGTTTCTTTCTTCTACTAAGATGATTAGTTGCGTTGTATGGCTGGCACATGACAGATTCATGGCCGGCTAAATGTGACGTTGGTGCTGCTGTGGAAGCTGTCCAAGCTGACTATTATAGTTATTCAAAAATCAAATCTAAACTTTTATCTTTTTATGGGTATTAGAATATAAGTTTTCTTGCTGGTGTGACATCTTCCATGGTGTGTGATTCGCCATGTTGCATTAGTATGGTAACTATGGTACGGGATATCAATATGACGTGATGTGGATGAATCCTAAGAATCCAGGATACAGATCTATCGAAATACAATAATCATAAAATTGAACGTGTGTGAGTGGGTTAATGTTCTTTATCTATAAAGTGGAATCGTAAGTCATAGTGGTAAAAAGCACAATAACTCAGATAATATAAAGTATTTCGAGTTATATAAATTGGTAGTTATGAGAACAATCATAATTGCTCAATAAGAAAGTTGGACAAATTATATAAATGCGCCTAAAATCAAATGGAATTGTGAAACTATGCTTGTTGCAATAGAT
This sequence comes from Agave tequilana, assembly GCA_038442645.1. Lineage (NCBI taxonomy): Eukaryota > Viridiplantae > Streptophyta > Magnoliopsida > Asparagales > Asparagaceae > Agave > Agave tequilana. Next base: position 71,321 of record JAVJIF010006979.1, on the reverse strand, counting down.
TTTTTGTAGCCTTGCCGATGAGAAAATGATGCGAACATGTAGGGCTTTTACCGTTCTTAACACCTACCCGCTTGGAATGAGACTCTGTAGGTGAGCCTACTCTCTTACCGTCACCGCATAGCACCGAGTCCATTCTTCCTCTTCGGGTCGCTGGATCGGTCTGGTCTGTCTGGTCCCGACTTGGTCTCAGATAACTCTTATATGCTTGAGATATGTTATAATAAATTTTAGAATACATAAAAGGATTACCCCATAAGTACCCACAGAAGTATTGTTGTATTGGGCACTAGTACATTTCTGGTGCCAAAGTATCTGTACAACATAGGTGACTCAGAATATTACCAGTCTGTCATATCCTTTGACTTGTACTAATATGTTCTGCCTAGTGCAGCACTCCTTTTCAATTTTTGAACTAAAATTTGATATATAAAGAAAATTAACATCCATCATTCTCCAAACTTTCAAGTTTCATTTATGACAGTTTTTTTTGTGGTCTCTAAGTTACTACTGAGATCCCATGATACATTTCACTGATCTTGTTGTGTTAATGATCGGTAGAGGCTGCATGAGCAAGCTGCATTTTTTTGAATATTTATTCATTTTTGGGAATTTTTTTTTGGATATATTTTGTAGGAGACTCTTCGAGTAAAAGATGAAGAACTACAACAGTTGGCGAAGGAACTCCGTGCACGGGATTCCATCGTAAAACAGATAGCAGAAAAATTAACAGAAACTGCTGAAGCTGCTGAATCTGCTGCATCTGCTGCTCTTGCAATGGATGAAGAGAGAAGACTTGCATGTGCTGAGATTGAACGATTAAACACAGAGACTCAGAAGCAGCTAGAGTCCTTCCGTCTTAAGGTGCTATATCCCCCCTCATTGATGTCATTACTGATTTTATTAAATAATAACGGAACTTGTGGCTAATCACATTCATCCATGTCCGTAATGTTGATATCTAATCGTCAAAATATTATTGTTTGAAACTGAAGTCAACGATGCATACTTATTGAATAGTTTTGAGTTAATAAAGTTATCCTAGAATATTTGAAAGTTTAGACAACTGTATTTTACTATTTATGTTGCCATCAGATAATTTTGTTCTCCAGATGAATCTTTCAGCGTTCCTTCCTAATTCCAACTAGTAATCATGCCGTTTTCACTATTTGTCGGCGGAATACTTTTGGAAAAATCTAGAACTGTAAACATTGGAGAGCCTTGTCATTTAGTATTCCCAAAAATGTCCTCTGACATGTAAACAAATCCTGGCCTGTCTACTTTTAAAGAAAATCCAAGAATTCTTTTATTTGTTCAAATATTCATTTTGCACTAATGTCATAGAGAACACTCACTAAGGAAGCAACATAAATCTGTGCAAGAAGAATTACTCTTGGTGTCGTGAGCAAGATGCATGGTTCCATCCCTGCTAGTGCATGGCACCTGCATTCCCTCCTAGTTGAACCTGTAGTTTTTCCAGTCTACCTACAGTTTATTGTCTTCTAGAGACAACTGCATTTATGTTAAAGCATCTGTTGTGCACCAACCTCCTTTTGTTGGATGTCGTCAGGCAGAAAGGATGGGGGGAAAATGTCGGCTGCTCGGATCTTCCCACCTCTCTTTTTAGTTCTCAAAGCATGTCTATTAGTCTCATTTAACTATTAAATTGGGATGTTCTAATTCATGGTTTCAAATATCGGCTGATTTCGATATATTTCAATATATATCGGCAATATCATATAGGGGTCTGTGGTACCATATAATATTAACTCACTCTATAATATTGGCCGATATTGGGGATGATATTTGCCGATATGACCGGTATTACTAATATTGATGATATTTGTAGTAAAAGCGATTGGCTGATAGTGATATTCTGATACCGATGCCAAAACCGAGATTTTGAGCCATGTTCTAATCTTGTTTTTCGTTCAATAGTATCGTTGAAAGCTCTTTATCTAGTCTGCTTCTGAGCAATGAAGGCCATCTTAATTACTAGGCCAAAAGTTGTGGTTTGTCTTTCACTTTAAGATTTGAAGGAGTGAACTGTCCTAGCAAAAACATTGTACGAAACACCTTTGATATATTTTCGTTGATATAAATTGGAGGCACATGTAGTAATCGCACTCATGTATGCTGTGTTCCTCAAATAATATTATGTGCTGGATATTTTAATGCTGCCACTTGTCAGCATGCAATAACTCTGTGCATCTACCCTAGCATTTTTAAGATCTGCATGTTGGATTCAGACTCATTGAAATGATCCTTGCGAGTTTGGAAGTTATAATCTTTTTTTATTATTTTTTGTTTCATTTTTGAAAAGAGTTGTAATCCTTTTTTTAAAATTATTTTTCTGTTCATTATAATTCTACTTTATTTCTTCTCTGAATATATACTAAAATGATTACTTTTTATGAGATACTTAACCTTTCTAATTTCTGATCATCTATTGCAGTTGAAGGAATCTGAAGAAAAGGTGCATGCCCTAAGCAGAGAGAGGGAGGATCTAATGAAACAGAGAGACTCTGCCCTTCAGGAGGCACACCTATGGCGTTCTGAGCTTGCCAAAGCTAGAGAACGTGCTGTGATATTGGAAGCAGCTGTTCTTAGAGCTGACGAAAGGGCCAGGGTTTCAGAGGCAGATGCCGAGGCTCGTGCAAAAGATTCTGCGGAAAAAGCACATGCCGCTGCTAAAGAAAAGGAAGATCTCCTAGCAGTTGTGAACATTTTGCAGTCACAAGTTCAGAGGTTTTGGATTTAATCTCTTGCTTGTTACTTCTTTCATTTAATCGTTATGTTTGTTGTTTTATCAGTTAGGTGTTATTTTATCAGTTAGGTGTTAAATTTAGAGTAATTCTCCTTCATTAGAAAGAAATGACAAACCAAACACAACTCAAATTAGGACAGTGATATTAATTGTGTAGATATCTTACTCTGCTTAGGAAAAAATCATGGTTGCTGAGCTGTCGATTAATGTTTGTCCCTCTGTGTGATAACTGTTCATATATCACACACAGATGCAGTATACCCAAGCAAATCCTACTCCAAAAGTGGGTTATACACTGAAAGTTGATTAAAAAAATGAATTAGCCACAGCCATTGGCAGTATGCTCTCTCATGAGGGAGAGTTTTAGTTGTGAACTTGCAGTTGTGAAGCCTAGATGGTGAGTAAGTGTACAAGAGGCTAGAGCTTAAACCTGTGCAGGGATAATGTGCTTGAGGACGTGCCATTTTGGATGGGAGCGTGTGAGCATTAGAAAGCACTATAATGGGCTTTCCCCTGAGAAACAAGATGGAGGTCACCCTCTAGCCTAAACACACACATGCACACACATCACTAATTATCCAAGTTAAATCTCCCGTTCGGCTGCCACGGGGATTGAACTGGGGACCTCCCTCAAGACTGACGGGTGTTACCAGTTCGCCAAGCCGCTAATTCCACTTAGTAAAATTTTGCAACCTGAAATCCTTATGTTTCAATCTCTCCAGAACATGATGTTAGCAGTGACGCCAGTAAACTGCTAGACCCCTAATTCTATTAAGGGGTTTTCCTGCAATTTACCCTTACTCAATAATACACACTTATTCCTGGGGCTGGTGGCTGATTATGTTCTGGCTTTCTATTAATGAATATCAATATAGATGCTTTGCATTTGTTTGCAGACAACAGACCAGTAAAAAGCAGGTTTTGAAGAGAGATCGGAGTCCTGTTCAGGTGCTGCTGACACAAAGCATGTGGATTCATCAGAGGAGGATGTGGATAAGGCCTGTTTAAGTGATTCAAAAATGGTTCCAGATTCTGGGGACAGCGAAGTCCAGCTGGCGGTCGATGGAGTTGAGATTCATTCCATAGGTGATGCTGAGTGGACAGATTTTCAGTCAACAGATGCCAGGATCGCTGATGTAAGGGAGATCTCCCTGAAGCGGAGGGAAACAGCTTAGATATCCCCATTGTGAACCCTCAAGTTGAAGATCATCAGCATGGCGGCAACTCTTTGCAACCTTAATTAATGTAAATCATTTCGCGGTTTTTTGGGAAACTGCAGAAACTAGACTTTCTAGATGGGAGCCTTACTATGGTGTTAGTTTCATGGGACTTTTAATTTTACATGTTGCATGTAAATAAAGGCCCCATAATATGACATTGAAGGAAAGCTCCCTTTGAAATTTGATTTTTGTTATTGCAAAGAATATTCGAAGAACAGTGAAATATTTTAACAGTGAGAAATATGTTTTCCTTTTGTGGGGTTAAGTAGTTATTTTAATCCACATATGGGGAATAAAGGTGGTGTTGCTTGACATATATGTAAAGGGTGGTGATTGTGCTGTACCATGTCTTTGTAAAAATATTATAGTTTGCTAGAGCTGTCTCCTGTTGTTTATCAGCAATTGTTGATTTCTTGTTTGCTGTGTGATCCATGATTTTTCATATATAAGCAAACTAAACTTAATAATTGTCTTTTGTTAAATGGGCGACACAAGATAAAAGTATATGGAGTTTGACTAGGATCCTATTAATAGGATTCGAGTATAAATACCATCACTTGAAAATTAAATATTGAGAAACTACAATAGATGATCTAAACCTTTTAATATGATCTAAATAATTTAAAATGTATAGAAACAAAAAATAAGAATGTTTTAATGATTTCTTATATGTGCATCATGTGGCTTAAAAATGAATGATTAAAAGTGGAGAGTTTTCTAAACTCTATGATTTAGAAAGTACAAATTGAAAATGAAAATACATGCGCGCGCGCATGGGCACTAGAAAAATGTATGTGTCATGCACATGAAGTCTTATTTATTTATTTGAGTAATCCCTAGTTTTATAGAGAGATCTATTTATATTTTTTATAGTTTATTTATTTAGAAAAATCTATGTTCATCTATTCAACATAAGATTACTGTTTCATTATGAAACAGACATTCTGATCACTACCTCAAGAAATATTTGTCAAAGTATTCAACTATGAAACGATGTCTCTCTTTTTTGCATTCAAGAAGGTACTCCTATTCTTATGAATGAGATATGTGAGTTAGAAGTTTAAATTAATGATGAAAAAAAAGCCTTTCTGTTAGTTAACTTGATTTGTTGACTGACTTCTTCTTATAAGAGTTTTGGAGATGTTATATTGATGGAGGCAAACAGTTAATTAGCGTCCAAAGAAATACGGACCACTTGCTCGATAAAGATAAATTGACAAAGAGCTGACAGTTGAGTCCAATAATGACCAATCTAGTTTTGATTTTATGCTAAAAAGAAGATCAAGAGTACGAATTTGGGCAGTAATTTAGAAACAAAAATTTAGTGTTCAACTACTTTAAAACGGAGGGGAACATCAAATCTGAATGTTTAAAGTAGATGATCAAACAAAGTCGGTTGATCAAGGGAAAGACATCGCTAATAGAGTTGTACTTTAGGATGAGTTGCATTACCTTACTAGTGAGTCGCTCAGTTTCAGGAGCATGTGGATACTCGACTTAGTGCCTGATTGGGTACTGGATGAGAGAGGAAGAGAAGATGATGAAGGAAAAGAGAAAATGAATCGCGGGAAAGGTTCTTTCCCTCTTTCACCACAGGAAATTGGGCTGGAGAAGACAGGAAGGGAAAAAAACAAAAATAATTCTCAAGACAAATATGTGTGTGTGTGTGTGAGGAATCTGTACCTCAGCAACCAGCTGAGAGAGACTCTCTCAGTTAGCGCAACGTGGCTAAATTTCAACCACAATTTTGAGTGTTGGTACCATGGTCGCAGTTTATATGAGGACCGTGATTAAGTCGCAGTATTTTTATGAGAACTGCTGCCCGCAGTCTTTTCTAAGGACTGCGACTAAGATTACAGTCTTTTTCTGAGAACTGCTACCATGATCACACTCCTAATTACACTGAAAATATATAATTTTTTAGGACTGCGACCATATTACAGTGGACTGCGATAATGTTACAGTAAGTTTGCGATCATATTGAAGTGACAGCTGAGAGAGTCTTTTTCAGCTGCGGCTCTCTCTCTCTCTCTCTCTCTCTATATATATATATATATATATATATATATATATATATATATATATATATATATATAGAGAGAGAGAGAGAGAGAGAGAGAGAGAGAGAGAGAGAGAGAGAGGATCAAGTAAGATCCCTCAAGACTGCCAAGAGAACTGTGATGGAATGGATCAATATTGTACATGCAAAAAAAAAAAACCAGCCTCTTGAGTGAGAAAGAAGCTTCAAAAAGACTGGAGCGTGCTCGATCATACACCATACGAGCACAAGTTCACAAGACTTGCCCTAACTGTACCTGAGGTTGCCTTCTTGGCTTGAAGTTCAGCTGATCAAGATTCTATATGAAACGCTCATCTTCTATCGATTATTCATTTTTTCTTGGTTCTTTTTCTTTTTTTGTTGCTTGGTGGTTGGTTCAGAGAACAGACTGCAGTGTAAAAGGTTAGAGAGGTTCACAGGAGGGTGATGGTTGCTGACCACCCTGACATCGGTGGTAGTCATTATCTTGCTTCCAAGATCAATCAGACAAAGGATCTATTGACTGGGAAATTGAGAGGTGGCTCGTCTGTGTTCTAGAAACAGCAACATGGGCAATTATACTGCTGACAATTCGATTCATGGTGAACGAAAGAATTAAAATGAAAAAATCACAGATATTATACAGGACAAAATTTCTACCATTAAATAATCGATACAATGTATTGTGTCTCGGTACATTGTAATCTCTGATAATGTGATTCAGTTATCTACTGTTATACATCATCTGCTTTTGGCTGTAATCTCAACAATGTTGCCAGGTTTTTACTGTCACCAGTTTATGCTTCTCTTTGTATATAAGTTTTATTCATTTTTCTGTTGAATGCAGATATGCGCGCGAAACATGCACTTCATCAGACGTCAATGTTTTCGCCATATGTTATTGGCCTCTTCCTTTTATTCTCTGCTCATGATCAGCTGAGTCTCACCCTCATAGGCCTGTTTGTTTCATTTTCTGCTCTTATGATCAGCTGAGTTTTGTGCAATGGACTCTTCAGCCTTGTGCTCGATTAAACTGTGCCCAATCTCTTTCTTTACCCCTTTCTGCGCCATTTCCTTCCTTATTTCATTTGCCTTCTCCCACTGTCCTGCAGCTGTGTACAGGTTTGCTAACAAGACGTACCGTCCACCATCAAACGGTTCCATTTCGATCAACCGCCTCCCAACCCGCTCGCCTACCTCAATGTCCTTGTGTGTTTGACATGCAGACATCAACGCTCCCCACTGTGCAGCCTCGGGCTCCATCGGCATTGCAAGCAACACTTCTTCTGCCTCCCTCACTCTCCCAGCTCGACCCATGAGGTCAGCCAGGCACCCATAGTGCTCCCTATGGGGCTCGACCCCGTGCTCTTCATGGAGTCAAATATCTCGATCCCTTCATCGACCATTCCGGCATGCCTGCATGCTGACAAGACGGCTATGTATGTTGATTTGTTGGGTACCACTGCTGGCTGCTTCTCCTTCATCCTCCTGAAGAGGTCAAGAGCACGTTGACTGTCACCATGCATCGCAAGACCACCAATCATCGCGTTCCACAGCACGACATCCCCATTTCCCACCCTATCAAACACTCCAATCGCCTCATCGAGGCAACCACACTTGCAATACATGTCTATAAGAGCTGTTTCAAGGACCACATTGCCAACCCTCTCAAATCGATGGTCAACGTATCTATGTATCGTCCGCCCTTGATCAAGCGCACCCAAGTGCGCGCACGCCTTCAACACACTCACCAATATAACCTCATCTGGCTCTATCCCCTCAGCTCGAAATCTATCAAACAGCCTCAACGCTTCAGAGAAATCTCCACTTCTCACATACCCATCAACCAAAGCACTCCACGAAACCAAATTTCTCTTTGGCATTCTCTCGAACAGCCTCCGTGCAATCCCCACATCACCATTCTTCCGTAGGCCGACACCAACGTGTTCCACGAGATCAAATCGACACAAGCACTTTTATCAAACATCTTCCGGGCATCCTCCAAAAGACCCAGAACGCAGTACATTCTCAACAGAGAGTTCTTGACCACGATGAATTCCTCTGCTCCACACTTGAACACTTGCCCATGAACCAACCTCCCCAATCCAAGCTGCCCACCACCCACATTTCCAATACAAGCTTTCACCAAAAGGGCAAATGTATGGTTGTTCGGCGGGGCACCGCTCGCCCGCATCCGGAAGTAGAACGCAATGCTGCTCTCTGGCAAGCCGGATTCTATGTAACCAGCAATCATCAGATTCCAAGTGTAGGCATCAGGGTTTTTGAGTGAGTCAAATATGGTAAGGGTGTGGCGAGGGTTGTTGGGGTTGGAATGCAGGAAGAACTGGATGATTCGGCTCGCGGCGAAGGGGTCGGCGATGAGGCCGGAGGTGATGGTGTGCGCGTGAAGGGATTTGAGGTCGAGGTGCTTGTGGTGGTGGTGGTGGTGGTGGGTCTGGGCTTGTTGGAGGAGGGGGAGAATTGGGTGGTGAGGGAGGAGATTAGAGAGGGGGGATTTGAGGAGGGCGGAGAGAGCTTTAGCCATTTTTGGAAGTGGAGTGTTTGCATGGGGTTTTGTTTTGGGGAGCCTGGGAATGGGGCTTTGGGGAGTTTTAAAATTTTCTAGGGAGGGAAAGAGATCTAGTACTATATCTGTATTAGTTTTTTTTTTTTTTTGACACGTGGATTGCACGTGTGTAAATGTGGAGGCTTGCAGACGATGGGTGATAATGATAAACTTGGATAACTTCTTCCTCTTTAATGTTTTGGCTTATTTTTTTTAATACGGCTTCAACTTATGCCCCTCAACTTCCTAAATTTCACCGTACCTCTTTGAACCTTTCTTAAAATTCCCAAAACCCTCCATTAAGCCACCGTTATATCGTTAGTTATGTGGCTTACACGTGATATTTTTATGACCAAAATACTCTTAACAGAACACGAGTATAGCCCACGGTTTATGTTTTTAAGTTAAAACCCCAAATTCTTCTTTCTTTCTGTTCTTTTTCTTCATCAAGGGTTAGGATCAACCTCATTCTCTTTTCTTTTTCCTCCTCTAGGGCTCACGTCTCTTGTTGGTATGTCTTCCTCAAGCACGAGCCTCAAGCTCGAGCACTGGTATAAACTGTTATTGCGGTTCTCATGTTTCGATCAGTCAGTCGATGACGTCTTCGAATCCTGATAGGCGGTTCTTGGGTTGTCGCAATTAGAAAATCAATGATTGTGAGTATTTCAAGTGGATGGATTTAAAAAAAAGACGAAGTCACAAGCTCAACGTAGAGAGTGGAAACAAAAGGAAGAAGTAAGTGGAGAGCTGATGGTGAATGAAAATTTGCAAGACTTCCCAATTAATGTACTGCAGAGGGATATTGTGGAGCTAAACACAGAGATTTTACAGCTTAAGTCAAAAACAAAGAGTTCTATTATAGAAATTATGAGAACTACAAGGTGAACTCAAAAACAATTTTCTTTCCTCTCCTATCAAATATATCATCTTCAGTGTCAAGCAAATCATCAAATTGATCATCATAATCTGAATCTCTTTCCTCAGTTAACTCATATGTGTCAACTTTTTGGAAGGCTATTGAAACTCTTTGTTTGCTTCTGTTGGCTCATGGCCATCTTTTACTGTCTCACTTTCCATCACCACTTCATCTGATACCACCTGCTCCACATTATATTCTATCTGCAGCATTGGATGCTCAGTAATAGTTGACTGCTCAGCTCTTGGGAGTGCCAGCTTTGCAATAGTCTGATACAAGTTTCTTGATCTCTATCCCAGCTTTCAAGTGTTCAATATAGTATACAATATTTTGATTATAATCAAGAAATTTCATGCTCTCAAGTGCAGTAATATCACAGTCTATGACTACCAAACCACTGTCCAAATCTCTTTTAGGCAGCTTATGATAGACTATAAAGTCTTCTGCAATCCTCAGTTGTTTAAGATGGTATCATATTTCAAATCAAGATCACTCATATGTGTCAAAAAATTTTATTACATGAATTTTATCATCCATACACTTTTTCTTCTTTCTTACTATCTTAAAATACCACCATAGTGTATTTCAACAAATATCTTAAAACCTGTCACATAACATGTAGACATATAAAAAACTATTAATCAAAAGCTAAAAAAGAGATATATTCAAGTAACAAAAGACATATTTCACATTAGAGACAATAAATTAATTTATATATATATATATATATATATATATATATATATATATATATATATATATATATATATATATATATATTATATATATATATATATATATATAAAGAACTCTTAATCAATATGCGTCGTTGCCCCTCTCTATTGACAGAATTTTCTAATCAAGATTAATTAATTAACTAATCATGAACTATTTATTAAATTAGTATGTTAATTATTCATTAAAGTATACTATCATACTTAAAAAAAAGAATCTACAGAATAGAGAGTCCACGCAAAAAAATTTCAAAATAGAAAAACTAAGAGTCCCAAAGAGGGTCCATGTCCCTCCAAGCTATTTCAACCACGCACCAATTTCAAATTCAAAAAAAGAGGAAACTTTAAAAAAAAAATACTGAAAACAGTAATTAGGACAAAAAAAATGACCTATATAGCTTTCAACTCTTTCGCTTTGAGAAGTCCCCCTCTAGTGCACTCTCTTTCATTCCCTATAAAAACAAACAGAATAAATGTAACGAACCCTGAATCTCTCTTCTCATTGTGCTAACAAAATCAAAAAACTCACAATAGGTTTCATGAGTTACCTCTTCTCTTCGAAGGTCGACTGCGGTTTTCACGGCACAAGCACTGAACGATCGCCTTTCACAATCACCACAACTGATTCTGACCATTTTTGATCGAAATTTAAATTTAGGAGAAAAAACTCAACCGGTTGGGTGGGTGGTTGAGTTGGGGACTTTTGTGATAAAAAGAACTGTCTCACATTTTGGTTTCTTTATGTGAGGGGAGGGGTAATAGTGTAACTTTACTCACACCGTTAAAGACATGTTGAGTTAAAATGAGAAACATGTATTTCAAGGGGTACAGTGAAATTGTAGAAAATGAGGATGATATTTGATAAAACGTGATAGTTGAAGGGGATATTAAGAAAATAAACTTAATGTTTTTTACTAATTAAATAGATAAATGATGCACATAACTCTTTTTTAAATTTGATGGCATTGAATCCCACGTTTAGATCTATTTTGTTGGCCTAAGGTTACAATCACCCGGTGTTGAGTTTTGATGATTACAAAACATATATAGTTATTTGTACTAATCATATTTAGTGTTTAAGTGTGTTTCAGGGTTCTAAGGATTCAAAATTTCTTCTTCCCTAAAGGAAGGTGTTTTTGAGTCAAGTTGATTTAATTCGGGTTTAAGGATTCAAGTTGCATATGGAGAAGCCCTAATTTGAAGATCATGTAGTCACCTAGAAACGTTGTAAGAATTAGTTTGTTAAAGAATGAGGTTATGATAAGTTGGCTCAAGAAAACACACACACTCTTTCATTTTTCAAAATACGGTTTTTGTTTTGGTTAATTGATTTAGGTGCATGTCTTGTTTGATATACATGACTCAAAATATTTTATACATCTTATTTATATCATGTATACCAACCCTTATAGCATGCTACTTAATCATATAGCCTTTCAAAATTATTTTAAAAATTCTTCTAAGTTCAAATTTTTCCTATAAAAATACTGTTTCAGGCCCTACGGTCGACCGGGCGGTCGACCGCATCTATTTCAGGCCTTATCGGTCGACCGCACCGGTCGACCTGTCCTTGTGACTTTGGCGTGCACATTTGTGCACGTCTGCCGGTCGACCGGACCGGTCGACCGACCGACTGACCCTTGCTCTCGGGTTTTGTCAGTCGACCGGGCCAGTCGACCGACAGAACAAATATCTATTTTGTTTATACTCCGGTCAACCGACCGGTCGACCGTGTCCAACGGCTAGTTTGCCAGACTGTCGGTCGACCGGGCCGGTCGACCGACAGCCGCCAACGGCTAGTTTTGAAAACTGATTTTCTGGATTTGATGTGATAGATCGTTCAGCTATTCCTGAATTTCCTGAGGCTAATTCCTCACCTATTAACCTAGTTTAAATGATGATTTGCTCATGGCAAATCCCTATAAATAGATGGCATTGGTCCCTTGTTAAATTCAAGAAAAATTCCTATTATTTTCAAGTTTCCAAAAGAAAGAAAAGTTTTCAAAGCTCTCTCTTCCTAAGTGCATTCTTGGTTAAACTTTTTCAGTGGTTTTCAAGCTTTTTCTTACTCTTTACAATTGAATTTCTCTCACTTCACTTCTTGAGCCAAAAATCATTCCCATTCTATAAGGAGTTGTAAGAGAGAAGTTTGTGGTCCCTTTTGATCACCTTGTTACTTGTAGTTCTTTGTGTTGAGATCCCTGTTGTGTAGAGGTTGGATTGGTGGGAGTTCGGTACTCCGGTCTTGTGTAGACCTCTTGTAATTCCTTTTGCGAATTTAGTGGAAATCCTTCACGGTGGTGGAGGTGGGGACGTAGAGCGGTGGCTCGAACCTCGAAATAAATTACTTGTGTTTGCGATTGGTTTTCTTATTGCTTTACATTTTTATCTTGTGATATCTTTTACTTGCACTTCATTGCCTCCATTTCATTCACTTGCATTTTTCGGTCTTTACTCATCTCAACAAGAAAGTAATTACGGGCCTCAACTCATAATCTAGAGGAATCAAAGAGGAGAAGTTCTAGAGCCCTTCACGAGGAATTCGGCTTCAATTTCTTGTTTTGAATGACCGGTTGCATCATACATTCATACTTATTTTAAAATGATCATTAGATTAGCATTAACACCTATTCACCCCCCTCTAGGTGTTTTGCAATTGGTATCAGAGCTTTCGTTTCTAGGCTATTGGCTTAACATCCTTAGAGAGATCCTATATTGCTAATCACTATATTCATTTTTCATCCTCATACACTTAGTAAAAATGGCCGAAGGAATTAAGACCCCACCAAGTTTGATGGTCTTAACTTTCCCATATGGAAGGTTAAGATGACCGTTGTTTTTGCAATCCTTAGGGAGCCGGGTTGCAAAGGCGGTGACCAAACCTTTTAGTGCACCCCTTGGTGATGAGGACACTTGGTCCGATATTGTCACGAAAGAGTTTGATGCTAATACTAGGACACACTATGCCTTACTTCAAGCTCTTAATGAAGATGATATTTCTAGAGTCATTCATTGCAAATCCGCACATGAGATTTGGACTCACTTACTTGTCACTCATGAGGGAATTTCACAAGTAAAGAGGGCAAAAATCGACCTTCTTCGTTCCCAATATGAAAATTTTTCTATGCAAGAGAATGAAATCATAGATGACATGGTTACTAAATTTACAAAGATTATTAATGGACTTTCTTCCTTAGGTGACGACATTGATAACGACCAAAAAGTGAGGAAGATCATCCGTACACTCCCTCCATCTTGGGAAGTCAAAACTACAACTTTGAAGGAACTCAATGACAAGGAAGAAATGGAGCTTATCGGTCTCATTGGGAATCTCAAGACCCATGAGATGGAAAGAAAAGTAAGAGAAGAGATGGCTCCTCCCAAGAAGAAAGCTATTGCCTAGAGTTCTTCCACCTACTCCGACGAGGATGATGAAGAAGAGGATGATGTAGATCTTTCTCTTCTTGTAAAGAACGTTCGGAGAATGTACAACAAGGCAAAGTTTCAAAATAGAAGGAGATGGCAAGGTAAAGAAGAGAAGAAAATCATTTGCTTTAATTGTCGAAAGCCAGGTCACATTGTGGCGGAATGTCCGAAAAAACAAAGGCAAACCCTCCACCTCCAAGAAGCCATACAAAAAGAAAGCTTTAAAGGCTACTTGGGATTCGAAGAGTGAATCTGATGAAGAAGTCGACACCGCCAACATGTGCTTCATGGCAAATGAAAACACAAGCAAGGTAACTCCCGATATTTCCATTGATTGTGAACTATCTATAGATGAACTAGGAGAAGCTTTTGAAGAACTATCTCATAATTATGATTTCTTAAAAAGAAATACTTGAAAATGAAAAGGAAAATAAATCACTCAACCGCAAAGTTTTCATTCTCACAAAAGAAAAAGATGAATTGTTTTCAACTCTCTCTTCTACTCAAAAGGATTTTGATGACTATAAGATTTCTTGCAAAGGTAAATTTTCACAAATTGATGAAAACGAGATTTCTTTGCTAAAGAAGAAACTTGATTCATTAGGAGTAGTTTTGAAGAAATGTGAATTTGATAAAACTAGACTAGAGGCTATGTTTCCTAAGAAACTTGCCCCAAAGAATCATTCACATGCTACTCATATTCATGTTCATAAATCACAACTTTTACATCATGCCAAGCACCCTAAACATGCCCACACTCCACACACTCATCAAGCATTCATGTATGGTAAAGTTTTTTCATGCACATATTGTGGCCGTAAAGGTCATTTGGCTAAATTTTGCTATGATAGGATTAATACATCATATAATCATGTTTGGGTTTGAAATACTAACATTCAAGGACCCAAGAAGGTTTGGGTACCAAAGTCAACAAATTTGTTAAATGATGTAGGTACATTCCAAAGCCCAACGACGTAAGGAGTTGTGGTATCTTGATAGTGGTTGTTCAAGGCACATGACTTGGGATATCAACAACTTCGCAACCCTATCAAGATACCATGAAGGTGGCACCGTCACCTTCGGAGATGATGCCAAAGGAAAAAATCATTGTTATTGGTAATATTAAACTTGGTACATCTCCCTTAATTGAAAATGTTGTTTTAGTTGATGGCCTCAAGCATAATCTCTTGAGTGTGAGTCAACTTTGTGACAAAGGTTTTGATGTTATTTTGATGACCTAGCATGTAGAGTTATTGATAGACAATCCGATACATGTATATTTTCCGGATTTCGTGAAAACAATGTATACATGATTGACATGTCTAATATGCTATGCAATGCTACTTGTTTGAAAGCCCTCGATGATGACTCTTGGTTGTGGCATAGGAGATTAGGCCACATTTCTTTTGACCATCTATCTAGATTAAACAATAAGGAAATGGTGAAAGGTATTCCTTACTTGAAATTTGAAAACGACCGCATTTGTGCGTGCCAACTTGGGAAACAAACTAAGTCCTCTTTCAAGTCAATCAAGGATATCATGACATCACGACCTTTAGAGTTGATCCATATGGATTTGTTTGGTCCTATACAAACCAAAAGTCTAAGTGGGAATCGTTTTACTTTTGTTTTAGTTGATGATTTCTCGCGTTTTACTTGGGTTTTCTTTTTAGAACACAAAAATCAAGCATTTTCATATTTTCAAGCCTTTAAGAAAAGAGTTGAAAAGGAAAAAGATTCTTCTATTTTAAGAATAAGAAGTGATAGAGGTGGTGAATTTAATAACCAACCCTTTACCACTTTTTGTGAAGAATATGGAATTAAGCATGAACTATCTTGTCCTAGAACTCCACAACAAAATGAAGTCGTTGAGAGGAAAAATCGTACATTACAAGAGATGGCTAGGACAATGATAAATGAGTACGGTCTCCCTCATTATCTATGGGCCGAGGCCGTTAACACATCTTGCTACATATCAAATAGAGTTTTCTTATGCAAAAACACTTCTAAAATATCTTTTGAGATTTATTTTTCTAGAAAGCCAAATGTTTCATACTTTAAAGTTTTTGATTGTCAATGTTTTGTTTGAATACTAAAAATAATTTAGGTAAATTTGATGCAAAGTCTTATGAAGCAATTTGTTTGTTACTCTAACACTAGTAAATCTTATAGAGTTTTCAATAAGTCATCCTTGACTATTGAAGAATCTATACATGTAAAGTTTGAGGAATCTAATGTGTTTGTTGAGAATGTTGTAGAAATAGATTCTCTAAATGAAGACATGGAGAAAATTTCTTTGAAGGACTCACCTACTCTTGAAGACATGCTAAAGGGTGATGAAGAAAATGAAGTTCAAGAAGTTGAAGTGGAAACTACTCAACCACTTCCAAAAGATTGGAGATTCAATCCACATCATCCCAAGGATCTTATTATAGGTGAAGTATCAAAAGAGGTAACTACTCGTTCTAAACTTCATGATCTTTGTAGGCACTATGCATTTATTTCTTACTTTGAACCAAAGAACATCCTCGAAGACGAGGGCGACTCATATTGGTTGCTTGCCATGCAAGAGGAGCTCAATCAATTCGAGCGCAACCAAGTTTGGCACCTTGTTCCTAGGCCCCACGATAGACCAACAATTGGTACTAAGTGGATCTTTAAGAACAAGTTGGATGAGTCAGGAAATGTGTTAGGAATAAAGCTAGGATAGTGGCCCAAGGTTACACTCAAGTCGAAGGTATCGATTTTGAGGAAACCTTTGCACCCGTTGCACGGCTTGAAGCCATACGGATGACACTTGCATTTGTTTCATATAAAGATTTTAAACTTTTTCAAATGAATGTAAAAGGTGCTTTCTTAAATGGATTTATTGAAGAGGAGATGTATGTTGAACAACCCCCGGGTTTGTTGATCCTACACATCCGGATTTTGTTTTCAAACTAGACAAAGCTCTTTATGGTTTAAAACAAGCCCCTAGGCTTGGTATGAAAGACTTTCTTCATTTCTTATTTCTAATGGTTTTAATAAAGAAAAAATAGATACTACTTTGTTTACTAAACATGTTGAAAATGATATACTTATAGTTCAAATATATGTTGATGATATCATATTTGGTTCTACTGATGAAAATCTTTGCAAAGCTTTTGAATCATACATAAAGGAGGAATTTGAGATATCTATAATGGGCGAGCTTAACTACTTCCTTGGTCTCCAAATCAAGCAAAGGAAGGATGGGATTTTTATCAATCAAGCCAAGTACACGAAGGAACTTATCAAGAGATTTGGGCTTGAAGGGGCTAAGACAAGCAAAACACCCATGGCTACCACCACAAAGCTTGATAAGGATGAACAAGGTACAAGTGTAAACATTAAGCTTTATCGTAGCATGATTGGTAGCTTGTTGTATTTAACGGCTAGTAGGCCGGACATTATGTTTTATGTATGTCTTTGTGCTCGATTTCAATCATGTCCTAAAGAGTCCCATTTGATTGCGGTAAAACGCATTATTAGATACCTTAAGGACACAATTGAAATGGGTTTGTGGTATCCGAAGACCGGACAATTTTTCATGACGAGTTTTTCGGATGCCGACTATGCTGGTTGTAGAGTGGATAGGAAGAGTATAAGTGGAACATGTTAATTTCTTGGTAATTATCTTATTTCATGGTCTTCCAAGAAACAAAATTCGGTAGCCCTCTCAACCGCCGTGGCGGAGTATGTTGCTGCCGGCGCTTGTTGTGCACAAGTCCTTTGGATGAAACATACTCTCCTTGACTTGATTTGCATTTTGACCATATTAAAATATTTTGTGATAATACTAGTACTATTCATATGACTAAAAATGTAAATCAACATCGTAAGACTAAGCACATTGACATTCGGTATCACTTTCTTAGAGATCATTATGAGAAGGGTGATATTGACATTGATTATGTTTCTACCGATTTTTAACTTGCCGATATATTTACAAAACTACTAGACTACACTAGATTTTCTTTTATTTGTGGTGAATTAAATGTTTGTGTTATGGAACCATGAATTTTTTTTTTTACACTTTTTTGATGTATGACAAAAAGGGGAGAAAAAGTTAGTTTATTGGTTTGAGTTTTTGAATTTTGAGTTTTGAGTTTTGAGTTTTGAGTTTTTTGAGTTATTGTTTGTTAAAAACTATATGTTTGAATTCTTATGTCTAAGTATATGTTTTGAATTCTTATGTCTTTTATTTATGCCAAGTTCTTTTATGCCAAGTTCTTGTGTTTACTATTCATTCATGTATATAGTCATTCATATATATAGCATGTTTTGAGGGGGAGCTTCCAAACTCCTTTTTCAATTTTTTTCATTTTTTTAAAAAAAATAATTCATATGTTTTGTCATCATCAAAAGGGGGAGATTGTTGGCCCAAGGTTACAATCACCCGATTGTTGAGTTTTGATGATTACAAAACATATATAGTTATTTGTACTAATCATATTTTAGTGTTTAAGTGTGTTTTAGGGTTCTAATGATTCAAGATTTCTTCTTCGTGTTTTTGACTCAAATTGATTCAATTCTGGTTCAAGGATTCAAGCTTGCATATGGAGAAGCCCTAATTTGAAGATCTTGTAGTCACCTAGAACCGTTGTAAGAATTAGTTTGTTAAAGAATGAGGTTATGATAAGTTGGCTCAAGAAAACACACACACTCTTTCATTTTTCAAAATACGGTTTTTGTTTCGGTTAATTGATTTAGGTGCATGTCTTGTTTGATATACATGACTCAAAATATTTTATACATCTTGTTTATATCATGTATACCAACCTTATAGCATGCTACTTAATCATATAGCCTTTCAAAATTATTTTAAAAATTCTTCTAAGTTCAAATTTTTTCTATAAAAATACTGTTTCAGGCCCTACGGTCGACCGGGCGGTCAACCACATCTATTTCAGGCCTTATCGGTCGACCGCACCGGTCGACGGTCCTTGTGACTTTGGCGTGCACATTGTGAACGTCTGCTGGTCGACCGGACCGGTCGACCGATTGACTGACCCTTGCTCTCGGGTTTTGTCGGTCGATCGGGCCAGTCGACCGACAGAACAAATATCTGTTTTTGTTTAGACTCCGGTCGATCGACGGTCGACCGTGTCCAACGGCTAGTTTGCCAGATGGACTGCCGGTCTACCGAGCCGGTCGACCGACAGCCGCCAACAGCCCCAACGGCTAGTTTTTGAAAACTGGTTTTCTGGATTTGATGTTGATAGATCATTCAGCTATTCCTGAATTTCCTAAGGCTAATTCCTGACCTATTAACCTAGTTTAAATGACGATTTGCTCATGGCAAATCCCTATAAATAGATGGCATTGGTCCCTTATTAAATTCAAGAAAAATTCCTATTATTTTCAAGTTTCCAAAAGAAAGAAAAGTTTTCAAAGCTCTCTCTTCCTAAGTGAATTCTTGGTTAAAGTTTTTCAGTGGTTTTCAAGCTTTTTCTTACTCTTTACAAATGAATTTCTCTCACTTCACTTCTTGAGTCAAAAATCATTCTCATTCTATAAGGAGTTGTAAGAGAGAAGTTTGTGGTCCTTTTTGATCACCTTGTTACTTGTAGTTCTTTGTGTTGAGATCCCTCTTGTGTAGAGGTGGATTGGTGGGAGTTCGGTACTCCGGTCTTATGTAAACCTCTTGTAATTCCCTTTGCGAATTTAGTGAAAATCCTTCACGGTGGTGGAGGCGGGGACGTAGAGCGGTGGCTCGAACCTCGAAACAGATTACTTGTG
Organism: Agave tequilana; assembly: GCA_038442645.1. NCBI lineage: Eukaryota > Viridiplantae > Streptophyta > Magnoliopsida > Asparagales > Asparagaceae > Agave > Agave tequilana. The sequence goes on along the minus strand of JAVJIF010006979.1, from coordinate 51,897 downwards.
TTTGCGATTGGTTTCCTTATTGCTTTACATTTTTATCTTGTGATATCTTTTGCTTGCATTTCATTACTTCCATTTCATTCACTTGCATTTTTCGGTCTTTACTCATCTCAACAAGAAAGCAATTACGCGCCTCAACTCATAATTTAGAGGAATCAAAGAGGAGAAGTTCTAAAGTCCTTCACGGGGAATTCGACTTCAATTTTTGTTTTGAGTGACCGGTTGCATCATACATTCATACTTGTTTTAAAAGGATCATTAGATTAGCATTAACACCTATTCACCCCCCTCTTGGTGTTTTTCATATTTTTCTAGAGTGCATAATATATTAAGTGGACCTCAAGAGGTTGTATTATACATAGAAAATAAAGATGTTTGTCATATTTGATTTGTTGTGTAATGCAAATTTATATATAGGGTAAGGTTACAATACACGTACGTATAACTAAGTTAAGTTATACACACCGTTTTTCATTACAAATTTTTTTTGCTTGATGAGATACAAACAAAAATTAATGTAAGTGATCCCCACAAGATATTTAAAGAATATTTTTTGTGTGGTGGAGAGAGGCGTGTGTAAGTTAACTTAGTTACACATATGTGATTGTAACCTTGCCTATATATGTGTGTGTGTGTGTGTGTAGAAATAAGATAACATCAATTCTTTTTGATACATGATCTTTGATTTCCATTGTGTTACCTAGATTTTTCCAGCGAAGGTAGGGTGCCACTCGGGTTCTTTAATTCTATACATCAAATTAATCTTTAAATTCTATAAAGGATTTAAAGTGACTGTTGTCTTCGTGTCGAATACGTGTCGCATATCGATACTTGCAAGATACTTGTCTGATACGTGTCAGACACATTGAAATCGTGTCGGATTTTAAACAATTATAAAATCACGTGTCGACATTGTGTGCAATGTCATGTCAGTATAAAATAAAATTTAAAGATCATGTTTAAATACCTAAAAGTCACTTGTCGCTTAAATAAACATGAAAAAAATGTCTTTTTGATACAAGTAAATATATTAGTAGAATTTATACCCATAACTGAAAATTTTTAGATTTTTTATTTTATTTGTTACTTTATTAGAAGTTATATAGATGTAAATTATTTATATTTTATTTTTCATTTTACTTTTAATAAAACACATCCTATTCACTACGAGTTTTGATATGTATATACTCATACACATACATATAATTATATCACCGAGTCTCCGTGTTCTACATTTTAAGAAAATTTGTCGTGTCATCGTGTCTGTTGTTGGAATATGAAGAATATATATGTGAATCTTTGAATTGAATTACGGCGAGATCCGTTGATCGAATCAATTGGATGATTGTTGGAGTGTGTTCTCCTTCCATTGGGGATGAACGTGGTATATTCACATGTTCAATTCCAACTTCGAATAATGAGATATTCAAGTCTAAAGATTGCCTAATTCAAAGCCAAAATGGGACTAAAAATAGCTAAAGGCATTTAGTCTCACATTAGCCATGGGATGAAAGTTCGTAGTGTTTAAATAGAGAAAATTGAGAACAAAGGGCGTGCCCTTTGGGTACTTGGAGTTTTCGCGCGCGATTGGAGGGAACCATGCCCGCACATGCGCGCGCGCCGCTGGCGGCGGCGGCGGCCGGCCGGTGCCGGGCCAGGCTCGGGTCCGGGTCGGGGTCGGGGTCTGGGTCTGGGTGCGGGTTCCCTACCAGGCCTGGTTCTTTTTGAACTGGGTCTCACGGGTATGGGTTACGCGGAACATACCCGCTCCGCTATCCGGATCCGAACCTCCCCGCCAACGGCTGTCTGTAAACCGTCGCGACAGTTGGGCGGTTGGACGGTTGCGGCGGTTCAAGCCGAACCGTTGCAACTGTTCGTTAGGTTCGGACCAGATTGCCCCTCCCGGAGTGCTATAAATAGCGCTCCGTATTCTCAATTGAAGACACACTAACAACAAAAACTCTCTCTCTGCGTGCTGAACTTAGGCTCTCTCTGCGTTCTGAACTGGGAAGTGAAGTTCTGTCTTGAAGTAACTTCCAACGGGAAGTGGGAAATTCAGTTTCCGAAGCGACTTCCAAAAGAGATTCTTCAAAAATTCGTTCTGAAAGAGGGCTCAGAAAATTCAACAGATTATTTAATATAATTGTTGTCTGAATGTGGGACTTCCGAAGAAGAATATTCTTCAACCTTTCTTCTTCCTCTACAGTGGGTGCTCCTCCAAAGTAAAGGCAAATATTCTCCCGAAATTTGTCTTTGTCCTTGTACGGTGATTTGGTAGTGCTATCCAAATACTGTGAAGGAGTGTTGTATCTTGGAAGACCAGCGTGGTCCGTGAAGGAGTGTTGTATCTTGGGAGACCAGCGTCCAGTAACCCGTTAGCACCGGTGCAGGGGACGTAATTGTCTTAAGGAGATTCGCTTTAAGCATACTCTCCAAGTACTGTATAAGTGAATTAATTTGTTTATACAGGGGATATACTGATATTCAGTATATTGAGACTGATTTATACCAGTCTAATTGGTGTTTAACCAAGGATGGAAATTGAAAGGTGGTTCTTAAATTAATGAACGTTCTATTGAACGGAAAATCTCCTACCTGATATTAACCGACCTGGCCAATTAGATTGTTGATATTTCAGTGATATTGATTAGTTGTCAGATTGATCCCAGAAACCAACATCCGTGTCTTATCGTATTCGTGTCTCGTGTTCGTGCCCCGTGTCCGGTGTTCGTGCCCATACTTCACAGCTTGGATGCATACGGTGTGAGATCAAAATATCTAATTTCTTGGATCATTTTTAAAAACTCAAGAGAGGTTGTTATTACTTTAGTCAGTTGGAGAGGATTAATTGAAGGAAAATTTATTTCTACCCCAAGAAAAGATCTTCTTGTCAAAACCCTATTGCTTGTTGTTTTTTCATGTATTAAAATCCCTCAAAGATGAAACTTTGTTTCGCTGAGCTTTTTGCCCCCATATTTCATAGTTATATGGGTATTAAACTGGGTTAAAATTTCAAATTGTCTTTTTGCAGTGGAACAGAGCCTACTGTGCAAGTCATGTCAGTCATGTTAATACGTCTGACGTGGAAAAAAAAGATGAACAGCTTTTAATGTCCACATGTAATATTAAATTTGTGCAACTAATGCAAAAAAATATGTAAGCTCAGAAACTATCAATTTGTAGCTCAAATTTATTCACATGTAGCAAGAAAACACGGTACGGTTCGGTATTGGCCAAAAAAAAAATGAACCGTACCATATCGCATGCCTTGCCTACTGCATCGAACCAAACCGAACAATTTGGTTCGATTTCCATTTCAAACCGATCTCGCCACTATTAGAGGGCTTCAGCGGCGAGATCTAAAATTTTTGCAACGTGAATTAGTTTGAGTTATAGACTAATTAGAAAATTAATCGCTTCCTAACTGATTTTACTTGATGACTGGTGCAGTATGATTCAATTGATCCCTAACTGAGAGAGAGAGGATAAGAAAGACTGGGAGGGTGAGAGAAAGAGAGATAGCGGTTCGTTTCGGTTAATCGAATTCTCAAAAAATTTGGAATCGAACCGAAATCTATGTCCTCTCAAACCGCGTCGAACCGGCCGTTTAGGTTCGAAATGGTTCGGCGCAGTGTTGCGGTTTACCGATTAGTATGCTCACCCCTAACATGTAGTTGTGTTAAAAGATTTTTTTTAGAATAAAACCTTGAATAATATAGATTTGTAAGATTTAATATTTTAATAGCATTAATGCTGATATTACTAGTCATAGATATTTAATATGCTTATTTTGCGAGAAAATTGTCTATTTATTTTTCTTATAATACTATAGTTCTCTTAATTGTAACTATGATAGTAATTGAACAAAATTTAGGGTTTCAACCACAAGTGAGGAGCTGAAACGTCTTTTCCTAATTGCTGTCAATGTCCCGAGACTAATGGATGAGCGAGCATTGGCTTACAACAATTTCAGAAAAAACCTTCTATGTTTACAATTCATCAAAACTTAATGTTTATACATATTTCATATAGCATGCCCGCTCTCGATTCTAGCTTTCACTGTCTAAATCACTGGCTACCCCTGCATTCAGTTCCCTCTTGACTTTGATCAGTTTACTTGTCCATCTCAGATGTAATATTGGCAGGTGGCGTCTGGCACAATAATTATAAAACGGTAAGCCTTGGATTATTAGCAAAGGCAGAAAGCTCAGTATTCTTTTGAGTGGATTTTTTTCTCATTGTTTAGTTATTGATTCAACCAGGTGCCCTACATTTGAGTGCCCTTTAGAACCTAAAAGTCAAACAATATTTGGGTCATATTCATGTCAGCTTCTAGAATCCTGACTTGCTTCAATTATGTCAGAATGTCACAATCTTGTCTGGACCTTGGAGCAGAGACTTGGTGCATGTTTGACGTAAAAAAAAAAAAATAGAAATTAAAAAATTAACAATATCAGAAATTTTAAAAAAAAAGTCAATTGAGCCGACAATGTCAGTTTTCTGAACAGGAATTGTGATAGCTCAGAGAGAAAAATCAGCTAGGCTGATTTTCTGCAAAACAAACACACTCAGCTGCAACCCATTTTCTGAAAAACAAACAGGCACTCGGGTTTAAATGCTGGAAGCTGTTCTTCTCATTAAGAAGAAGTACATTAGAAGTCAATTACTTTGATTTTTTTATTAAACCAACGGCTTGTTGTATCATTAAATTGTGTTTCAGTGAGAAAATCAGTCTTTTTCGTTAATAATTATTAGGTTTTATTAGATATATACTCTCGATTTTTTTTAATTTAAATGATGCTTCTCAAATCGTTAATATTGTCAATCTCCTATCTAAATTCTTTTAGGTATTAAAAATTCATCCAGCTAATAAGATTTTGAATAAAATAAGATTTTTTTTTATAATATATCTTAAAATTCTTTTAACCAGAGAGAAGACTACTCCAAAATTCCCTTTCTCATCTTGTGTGGTTTGTTGCAAGTGGATGAAAAAGATGTAAATGAGAAATGAAGAGGAAAAGATAAAATTTGAGATTTGTGCAAGTAAGCTTTCTAATGTTTGGTTGTCATGTGAAAGTGTGAATGAAAAGATATTATTTTTTTCGGTGTTCGGACGGTAATATGGAGCGAAAAAATTGACCACAAAGTTGATCGAAAAATAATATTAAAATAAATATTAATATAAAGTTTATTTTCGACTGTAATTGGATTTACAAAATTAACTCTTTTGAGTTATAACTAATTACAAGACTAAAATTAACTGCAACACACTGCATGTAAAAATTGATAAAAAATAATAGTGTAAAAAAGAAAAAAAAAGAAAATTCTCATCTCTTCTTTTTAAGTTTCAAACAAACACTGAACTGAAAGTGAGAATTTTCTCGTTTTCGCTTTTCTCTGCTCTCGCCAAAAGCCGACACGCATCACAAAACTCATTAATTTGCGTTCGCCTGCGTATTTGAGTGGATAAAGAAGGAATTGAAGATTTCTCTCATGAACAAAGGTGACAATCAAGACTATCAACAGCACGACCGCGTGACTGTTTTGAATACATCGATTCTAGACGCTAGCTAGCTTGCTTTTTAACCCAAATCTGCATGGAATTCTAGAGACGTTAAAAGATTTGACTTGTTCCCCTCTTGGTGGCCTGGAGAAATGTCAAAAGTCTGAGAAAATCGAGACCTGCCAATTAATTTTGATCCTTGTTAGCACTGGCCCCCCACTCTCCATCATAAATGCCAAGTTTCTGACTGGATGTTGATTTGCAAGAGTTCGTGCAAAAAATACAAGTTTGAATACTCTCGTCTGTTTTTTTGTTGGAAAGGTGTCATTTAAAAAAAAAAAAAAAAAAAGGTTGTAGTTCTGATGCTAGTAAGATTTGAATCTTAAATTTTTTATTCACTGCAAATAAATTTTATCATTGTGTTACGGTAACACTTGCGAAGATAACGTTCCTTGATTTTATTTGTTTATTATTTTATGATAACAATTGTAACTCAATTGAAAGTGTGTAACACTACATTACTGCTTTTACTCTCGGTAAGAATCTGCACCCACACTAAATATTGAATAATTATAATGACGAACAGCAATGCAGGTAAAATGGCACGTGATTAGACGATCTGGACCTGCTAAACTCTAGCGGGGCATAGAGTACTCATAACCAAAGTCTTAATTCAATCAGGAGGACGACTAATTTTTAGGTGCTGACAAAACAATGTGAGGACAGAATTTCAAATGCTTAATCTATAATTAAGTTTTCTGTGTGCGTCAACTTTTGTTGCTTGCAAGAAAAGGAGCATGGAAAAAACAAAAGCTTCATCAGAAAATCGAGAGCAGCCTCCAAATTCTTGGGATAATTTGTCAAAGTTTATATGCTAATTATACTTGCGATGGATTGTCTCCAAAATGCACCTAAGAGTTGTTTCTAACTGCTGAAGGAATCAATTGGATACAATGCATGTGTTCTGCACGCGCCGGTGTAAAAAAATGAAGATGAACAAATGCAATATATAAGGGTTTTTAGGATTTACATCCCTGACAAATTTCTTATTTATATATTAGTCTCTAATAATATTATATTTGAATATTAGTCTCTCACGATGTCAAGTTCACTTGATATTAGTCTTTTATTATTTATTTCATCCAAATCTTATGATTACATAAAACTTTAACTAGAATGTTAAATTATAAATTTGCCTGAAATTTTGAAGTTCTATGAGTTAGAAAGATCAACAAAATGATATTGAACAAAAGTTTTAAAAGAAAATTCTTCGTGAGAAGAGAAATACGAGTAGAAGAAGCTAATAAAATAAAAGGAAAAAATGCAAAAAGATTATTGGGTAACTTGAATCGATAGACACAGTAAAAAAAAGAGGTAATAAGATAAAGTGCAAATATAATTAGGGAAAAATATAATATACCTTGCTTTGTAATAATTTTTTTAGCTAGAGAGACTTATAACAAGTGAGTAATAGATCGTAAGGGACTAAAATCTAAATATGATATTGTTGGGAGCTAATATTCAAACAAAAAATTGTTAAGGACATAGACCTTAAAAGGTCTTTACATAATCACAAAATACTTCTTTAGACATGATCACATGCAACTAGACCCTGTGCCCTTCCTTTCAGAGTTAATACAGTTAGGAATGTCAAACTGGTCGGGCTTAAAAGAGAGGGCTTGAGAGCGTGTGGAGCTTGAGAGAGAGAGAGAGAGAGAGAGAGAGAGAGAGAGACTTTGAGAGGTTGTAGCCTTGTAGTTGAAAATTTTAGAGAATTTTTTGAGAATTTTAGAGTTTCTGATGTAATGTAATAGAGCAGGGAAGATGAAGTATTTAAATAGGAGTGTTTTTTTGTATTTTTTTTCAAAAAAATTTACCCTAGGTCCCTTCTACTCGATGAGGGTTTATGTACAAAAAAAAAAAATATTGATAATAACCCCCAAGGGCCAAAATAGCCATTAGGCGAGCAGTTTGGGGGTTTGCAAAAAAACAAAAAAAAAAAATGCAAAAATCCCCTCGGGTTGAGTCGGGTCGGGCCGCATATCAGGTGTCCCAAGGGCTCAAAAAATTGTTAGGGCAGCGCAGCCGGGCCAGGCCGACCCGGGCGAGCCATGGGCCGTGTTACCCAAACCTCGGTACCACCCGAGCCGGATTACTTGACATCCCTAAATACGTGCTTAAGCGGGTTGTGCCCGTGCGAGTTGTCGGCCCGGCCCGCTTGACATCCCTAAATACAGTAGGTACATTAAACGTCCTTGCATGTAATTTCGCTCATACTAATATCGTTACAGATTTTATCTTTTCGTATTATTATATTGTGGGGTTCATCCAACGATCGTTCGCGGACATAATATATATTATATTATAGTAACAAGTCTTGAACTTGTGAATTTCTTGTCGCAAGTAATGTGTCTCACCAGCTCTACTTGAGTTCTTCCTTTTTCACTATTATTATGGATTCTTCTGGTTAATTTTCTGATACTACGATATAGCTAACATAAAATATATAAACATATTTTGTTTTAACAATGCTTTTGGTGAGCAAATCTGTGATATTGTCTTAAATTTATTAAAACTAATGTTACTATCGTGATCATTTCCTTTTTCTTTACATTCTTATACTAGATGTTAATTAGATTAGATTAGTGTCTCCTTTGCTCTCTAAGCTCCCAACGTCTCCTACCAGACTGATATCTCTCATGCTCTCAGCTCATCAGGCATAAAATTTGTTTGAAATTTCAGTTCTAAACCTTTTAAATTTGGTCGATCAAGCTAATCCAAAAACCTATCTTCGAATAATCCTCAGGGTTGCATTCCCTTTTCAGACTTGTTGAACCTGCTCATAGCCTCTTTTTGCACTGAGAACACAACTCATTAATGGCCTTCTTACGAGAGAGGCACAAAACTCTTAAACATCACTAAGATCTTGTTTAGTTAGTGAAGTTGGAAGAGTAGAATTAGAAGTTTTTGGAAAGAATAAATGAGAAGAGTTACAGAGAAAAAAAGAGTAGGAATTGATGGAGTTCATACTTGCTCTGAAAAATAAGGAGCAAAGTGCAAATTTTTCCTTCAAAAATTTTTCTCAAAAATCTTAAATTTGCTTTTGATAAGACCCGTTATAATTACATTCTAGTTCTTACAAAATTTTTGTAGAGAACATAGCTCATTACCGCCCTTTTCACAAGAGAGGTACAAATTTCTTAGACATCACTGAGGCTTTTTTGATTAATGGAGTTGGAAGACTAGAGTTAAGATGTTTTTTTGGACCTAATAGTTGAGGATGGTAAGAGAGAAAAATTGATTTCACAGTTCAACACTTGTCTCTCAAAAATAAGCGATAAAGTGCATATTTTTCTCTAAAAATCTCAAATTTGCTTTTGACAAGGCCCGCCGTAATTACATTCTCACTCATATAAAATTTTAGTGTTTAAAATAGTTAACAAGAATTAAAAGCTGAAATTTTATTGTCAAATAAAATCTGAGCGAGAGTACCTTGGGAGTATTGTCTTGATAGGCACCTCTATTTGTACAGGGAATACGCTGATAGAAAATTCAAGTCCACAATAATGTTAAATTAATCATAAAATAAGAGGTTTAACTTTCCTGCATGAGAGAGAGAGAGAGAGAGAGAGAGAGAGAGAGAGAGAGAGAGAGGCATTTGAAAGAGTTGTACTTATCGTTGAACAAAAAACCAGGACCTGCTGTGTTTCAAGTCTTTGGTGTCCGGTCTTTTCTCGGGCCACTATTCTGGACTCTATAGAGTCAAAGCCACACCTCTTCCTCCTGCATCGTTAATAGTCAGCCTAAACAATTTCTTTTTTCTTTTTTACTTTCTGAATTCTCATATATTAATAATGATAACCTTATTATTGCTGTTTTGTTGTTGATGGGTTCTGAATATTTCAAAAATTATTTAATGTAGATGTAGTGTTATTGTTGCTACATCCTTGTCATTGTCATAAAAACACCAAGCAGAGTCGACTGTCATTGATTTGTTCAAGTTGTTAGAAAAAGGAAGGAAAAAAAAGTGAGAGGTACCTTTCGCTTGGGAGACCAAAACCCAAACCAAGACCCTCAACACACTGGTTCATGTTGTTGTCATAAACTTGATAACAATTTCTTCCCTCTCATTTTGCTACAAAGTCCTCTCCTCTGCCAAGATGTAGCTGAGGTTTAGAGAGAGAATTTTTTTTTGTAGGAGAAGATCACGTGGAGTTTGACTTGACTAGCATAAGGTTAGGCCGTAGATGGGTCGGGTCCGTTCAAATCGGAATCCGATAAGAGAACCCGGGTTAGGATCAAACCCGTTTCCCATTTTCCCTCCTTGTGGATTTAGATATTAAAGTTTAATTTCTAAAAATACTAATAACTGAATTTATTTACATCGTGATATTTTAGTTTTGTTACATGAAGGTCTATCAAAAGTTATTCATGTGTGCTCATGTGCGTGGTTTCTTTTGCTTTCTAATTGCGATCTTGAATGTTTTATCTTACAAATGTGAATCCTCTTGTTCACTCGTTGGAACACTACAAAGTCTTGATTATATTAGCTGATTTCATCAAATCCTATTACTTCTACTGAAATAATAATAATAATAATAATAATTTGCTACTACAATTTTATTTGATGGCTTTTAAGATACGCTAAAAATTTAGACTTATTTATATATGACTTATTATTATATTAAGCTTAATCTTCTCAATGTAATGGGTGTTGTCATCAATAACGTATTACTTTGTGTTGGTTTAGTGGTGCATATCGACTATAACATAAAGCCGCCGGAAATTAATAGAGACGTTCAAGCACCGGCACAAGCACACTTAGAAGAAGTTGTGACCGCCAAGGGAGGCCGCGGTGATTAGGCGAGAGTAAGGTTTTTGCAGAACTTTAAGATTCGGAAAAGGGCTAGTGAGAATTTAGCAAGGGTGTCCGGCAGAGGATGGCTTGCTTTGAGCGGGTGTGACCACTTGCAGGCTGCTAAAGTCGGGACATGCCGCGGTGTTGGTGGTGTGAGATCCGGTCACGGGATGATCGGGTGAAGGCTATAGATATTGTGTCGATGGTGGTCGACCAAGGGATGGTCAGTCCTGAGCTGCAGATACTGCAAGAGCAGTAAAAGGAGATGCCTCGTCTTTTGGTGGTGGGGACTCTGGTCACGGGATAACCGGATTGAGTTGCAGATGCTTTGACGACGCTGGCGGAGATCTGGCCAAGGGTTTGACGACTTCAAGCAGCTGACGACACATCTACCATGGAGGAGAGAAATCACGACTGAACTGAGAGCGTTCCAGTGACTTCATTTTTTTTTTTTTTTTATTTTTCTTTTTGAGAAGGAATAAATTGTGTATAAATGTTTCTATGCAAATTTGTATCTTCTATTTTGGAGATATATTATTAAATTCTTATTAATAAAAAGCCACGGTGTTTTACCACACGGATTTATCTCAAAAAAATAATCAAGAATTAGGAATTAGACCCAATAGCTCCAATTTTTTTAAGCCCTAACTCACTGATTGATGGACCATACTCTCATTTCATCTCCCTCTTCGTTTCTTTGATGTGAGATTATATTTTTCAAATTATTATTTATCATAATTTTTTAATATTAGACTATTTTCACGCATGAATATATATGTCAATAATTAGTCTCATAATATACTAAACATTTAGTCCTGATTTTTAAGCACCAATTTCTCCTCATTGACGACAAGGGCTCATGTGGCTCCTAAAAGTAAAAAAGAAAGTAAAAAGTAGAAAGAAAAATGAAGAAAGAAAAGAAAGAAGAGAGAAAAGTACGAAAGAGAGAAGACCGGGGGAAAAGAAAACGGCAATAAGTCCTCGTGTGGTTTGCAATTTTGTAGTTTGTCATTTAGAAAAAATATTAGAGAAATGACAGGATGTGACACTGAAAAAAGAGAAGAGAAACTAAAGTAAACAAAGATGGGAAAAGATTCATGGTTGGTTACCAATATATTTCGGAAATATCTCTAATTCCTCGCTAGAAAGAGAGTGAAACTTACACATATCCTTTTATTGAACATAATAATAATTGTAAGAAGGCAAAAAATATGAAACGGGAAAATAAAATTTTGCGAGAAATACATCATGCACACTTCAAGAAGTGAATTTGAAGGAATTTCAGTTTTATTCATTGTAGTGGTCAAAATCTGATCCCTCCAAGATGGCGACACATGCCGTTCACCTTCCAGCTTTTGAGATACTTCAGAGCTTTCTCCTCTGAAGTCTAGGATATACCCGACCTCCTCAAAATCATCTCCACTCTGAGGTTCCCTCCGTTTCATAGACGTTAGCTCCAAATCGAGCAACTTCAATAACAGATCACCCCTAATCTCTACCGACAATTACGCAACCTTATTTTCCTCCACATTTATAGTGTGCATCATCATTCAACGCGGGTAGTTATGAATAGTGATAAATTTTCCTGCATCTAATTCTAATAAGCCAGTACTAGTGATCATGACAATTACAACAAATCGATATATGCAAATCGGACAATTACGAAGATCTCGCCCATATCTATATGCCTACATGCCAAAAGCTCAATCAAATATAAGTAGACATCCTCCTCTAACGAAGAAAATGACTTTTTACACTCACATTCTTCAGACTCCTGTAATTCCTACAATTTGAGAATTATAGTGAAGCTCATCCTCCTCCCCGTGTTTTTTTTTTCAATTTAAGGTCTCCACGTAAATCATTTATGTCCCTCTTTTCTGTTTTCTGTTATACTTACGTGCACTACTCTACTCATTTCTCATTTGTGATGTAGATCGACCGTCCAATCACATATGGTGAAAAATTACTACCACAAACTGGTGCTTTCATTGAAATCTGAGTCCACACTGAAGATCTCCCTTCCATCCAATCCAAATTCTTCCTCAAAAAGCCTCTTCTACAGCGTTAATGGCCCCTAAAAAACAAACTGTCACCCCCAATGACGTCACGTCAAAGAGGCAAGCCATCAGTAACATTGGGAGCACGATCCCCTTGCCAGCCATCGATTAGCCACATACTACCAAAGACACCAGTTCCTCCTAACCTCAGGGAGAAGCTGCCAACATCGAAGCTCCCCCGTCGTAGTAGAAAGAATGGCTCCTTCAAATGCTCGCCGATATGAAAGAGCAGATGAAGGAGAAACAATCCCAGTCAGACCATGATTGGGAGCAGGCGACTCTCGATCGTGAGAATGCCATCCGTGAACTGGAGACATTGAGGTAACTCAACAAGCAACTCTAGGCCCAAATCGCTGCTCTCTAAAACACCCAGATACTGACGCAGTCAAAAAGCGAGTCTGAAGATGAAGAATCTCCCTACGTCAGGATCCTCGATGAGTTGATCCATAGACGGATCAAAAGCCAAAGTTGTAACTTAACAACTGTTTTCCATTATGTTTGCAAAGGGGGAAAACTTACAAAAAAGAGTTTGAGGAGCTAAATTACAAGTATTCTAAAAAAAGATTACAAGTAGATCTCCTCAGAGATTCTGGAGAAGTGTGCCGATAGGAGTCTGGTCAGCGCGCGACCACTTTGTCCCTTTGACGATGCGAGCGATGAGATTCCCTTCTCGCCTGGTTCGGGGAATCAGAGAACAGAAGGTTGGTAGAACCCTCTTGCTGCTTCTCAAAATCGCCTTCAATTAGGAATTCCTTCTCGCCTGGTTCCGGAGATTCCTTGAGAAGAAGGACGATGTTAGGGTATCAACACCCTGAATAGAGAAAGCAATTCTCTAAAAGGTCTCTGAATTCGAGAGCGCACGGTGCGTTATGAAGAAGCCTCTGCTTGTGGAGTCCTCTTGTATGCCTCTGTGTCTTGATCGATCGATCCTCCTATCTCCCTCTCTCCTTGTACCCCTGGCGGGCTATTTATAGGGAGAGCAAGGGTATAATCGTCCCTTGAAAATATGGAAACAGATTGAATCGAATCTGTTTAAAATCTGAAAAGTGGCCTTGCTGCGAGGCTAAGATCAGCTTCTGCGAAGCTAGAATTGGCAGGTCGGTTGACCTTCTCGATCCTTTCCATATCGTTGGAGGATTTCCCCTGATCCTCTTACTCGTTTTAGAAGAGTCAAGAGATTGTGGCAATCAACTGCCAAATTTGATCTCTGATTTGATCTTAATTAGATTTGATCTGATTGGATCCGATCTCATCCGGAGATTTGATTGGTCAAAGGTTGACCGTGGCAGATTCATAGCGGAGCCGTCCGCATTGAGCTCGTAGCGGAGCTAGAGGCAGCTTCTGGCGAAGTCCGAAAGAAACCCTTTGGCGGAGCTGGAAGTCCTCTGTGGCGAAGTTTGCGAGTTAGCTTCCTGGCGAGGCTTTGGATGGCTTCGAGGCGAAGTCGAGTGATATTAGCCTCTCAAGCGAGGCTATCCCTTTGGGCTCGTGTGATGCTAAGTGCTAGCACCTTAGACCTGCTGAGGTCTGTTTAGAAACAATCCGGGTTCACTGTCTGCTTGCTGGATCAGTGGAGTCCAAGTTGCTTCCTTGTCCCTCGAAGATGGGTGAAAAACTGGTCTTCAGCTCGTCTGTCACTTGTCTTTTGTAAATGTCAACAAGTTTAGACATTGTTCGGACCAATAAGAATCTTGTCTTTTTTAAGTGTCAACAAGACCCCCTTCAAAGTTTTCAGAAGTCTGCAATGGCTCAGACTTCGAAATACTTTGAACTGCTTTGATTGGTGGTGTGTGGAGTATGAACGTCGCCATGATGGTTGAGTTCAGCTTCGCTTTAAATCCTGCTTTGGGATGTAGATTCGCCGAGGAATCATGTAGACTGGGTAGCTTCGCAGCTAGTAGCCCCGCATTTGGGCTTCTGATGACATGTTCGCTTGGGAGGGCATGTCGCTTTCCCGAGATCAACTGCCGTGGGCTGGTTACGAGGAGGATTACTCCTTTCTTCGTGCTGATCGAGGGAGATATTCTCCGATTTGCACGTTTCCGAGGGAGGATATTCCCTTTCTTCAAGGCGCAATAAGTGCCTTTATGAGGGAGACATTTCTCCCTTTGCACGGTTCCAAGGGAGACCGTCCCTTTTCTCAAGGCGTGATAAATGTCTTAAATGCGCTCGTGCTTCCACGCTTGAGGCGGCAGCACTCAGGCCATGGGACCTATAAATAGGACACTTGAGGTCCTCTGAAGAGAAGTGCTTTGCCTCTCTTCTCTTCTCTTGGTTTGAAAGAGATACTCAGATCTCTGAACTAGTGGGAATGCCCACTCTGGTCATTATCCGGCCAAGGACCGGTAAGTCTCGATCATTCAACGACTTCACCGATCTTAGGGAATTCCTCTCCCTTAATTTAGCTTTAACAGCTGCTTCAGGGATTAATTTCCCTTGTTCTCCATTCAACTGATCTGCGGAGAAGGATTTTGGCATAGCTTCCCAGTGAAGCTATCATCTTTTCCTGATCATTGGAAGATCATTGCATGTTAAGTCCGCTGCACAAGCAGAACTTGGGACTTGGCTTCTTCAATAGTTGAGCCAGTCTTGCCATATAGGCGGAGCTAAGACTGTCCCACGGGGTCAGTCTGGCTAGCCATATAGGCGAGGCTTGGACTTGGCGTTTGCTGAGCCAGCCCATCAGTGCTGTGCAGGCGAGGCTTGTCCTCTGCTTTTACTGAAATTGGATTGCTTTGACCCAAAGATTCTGATTTGCGGTTTTTTCTGTGCTTAACTGCTAATCTGTTCTGATTTGCCTTGCAGTGGGCTATGCTCGCCAATCTTGTGACTTGATGGAAGAAACCATAAAATTGCCTTATGCTTCCCCGGTTGAAGCTTTACTTTTAAGCAGGAGGAACAATTCGGGGCAGCGGGTGCGTGTCCCAGAGGCTATTGGCAGCCTCTTATCCGAGATGATTCGTTCTGAGGTGAGGCTGGTAGCCGCTTTGTCGGAGATGATCCGCTTCAAGATAGTAGGCGCTGCTTGTGGGTTTGCCGGCATCATTGCCAACTTTCAACTTTGGTGGCCTTGGGGGCGATCCACTTTGGAAAGGCGGACATCACACCCGTTAGATCACTGGTACCACTGCCGATTCCCATTATACGTGATCTATCGTGTTGGCGGCGATAGGTTTCTATTGCCAGGCTTCAACAAAAATGGCCTGGCAAGACTTGCCATTTTTGTGGAGAATAATGACCGTGTCTTTGCGGCACCACTGATTACAGCCTTGTGCAGGAGGAAGGCCTCCTTTGTCCAGTCGGTTTGACTTAGAAGCGGATAAAACCACTTGTATGCTTTTTGCACAAATTATTCTGTCGAGCAACTGGGTGGTGTTGTATGAAACACAACTTCGATGTAATATCAATGTACCCTTCTTTTTTTTAAATCAATGAAAGTCCATCTCTTGATTATCTGATCTTTGCTCGCTTTTTTTTCTGAAGGTTTGGCCATAGCGGGGCTAAACCGTATGCGGAGTTAAGGACATAGTCCTTTCTTTGAGTGATCTTCGCGAGACTGGCATGTCAGCGCCTTTTTTAAAGGGCTAAGGTAAGCCTCTCGGCGAATGTCCTTGAAGGATTGTGCGAAATCCGCACTTTAAGTCAGGGCGAAGTTAACCCTTAGCGGAATCGAAGCAGCGCTTCTCGGGAAGGCGCTTTGGGCGGCGTTTCGAATTAATTCGAAACGGCGGCATACGCCCTTTTCGAGGCCTTGTTTCAGGCGCTGATTGGCCTATAAAAGCCCGATCGGACTGAGCAGGAAAAGATCTCCTTTTTTCAGAGAGATTTCTTGACTTTCCCTCTTCCTCTTCCTTCTTTATTCAGAGAACCCTGAGAACTCTTGCAACTCTTTAATGGCGCCCAAAAGACGAGCGGGAAAAGAAGTGGCGACTTCTGCAGCGGAGGGTCCTCCTCCTCCGGTCATCGAGCGACCAGTCACCGGTAAGGGATTTTCCTATCTGATTAGAGACCGTGGTCTCTCTCCTTTGGAGCCAACATTTGGCTATTAGGATGATCGAATATGATCTGTCCTCATTAGGGAACTCGTTTTCCTTGAACCTCCCTATCTTTCTTGCACCGGGAATTAAGAACTGAACAGTTCTTCTTTGGGCTTCTGTATGAAGCCATTACTCGGGCAGTCTCCATCCTGTTGAGGAACAGGACTCGGGTCTGTCTCTTCAGTCATGGCCACGAAGGATGACTCTTGACCATAATGCCCTCTTGATGACGTCAGCCCTTAGGGCTATACCACTTCCTGCTTAAGCGAAGTTGGTATTTAGACGTTTTCTGCAAAATGCAGATTTGTCTGCGAGATCAAGCTTTGTCGAGGCTGTCGCTTTACTGGCCTTGCTCACGGGGCGGGGCTATGCCTTAGCGAATCTTATATCTCCATGTCCGCTTGACTGTTGAACTAATCATAGTTCTTTTCCTTTTTCTTTCTTTGCAGTGCCCTACACCCCTGGTCCCTTGAATAGTCTGTTTGGGATGACCAGTGGAGCAGATGGTAACCTCAGCCTGCAATTCCATGGACAGGCTTCTTTGTTCAGTGAGCGGAGCTCCCTAGTCCGGGATACGCTCATCCAAGGCGGTCATCCGCAGACCACGCGGAGTATCTTGACCACGGCTCCTCTTGAGGATGTTGACCGTCGGACTTACAGAAAGCCCGACTTTATGTTCGGGGATGCCGCATCCGATCCCGATTGCCAGTTGCAGGCAGGCGAAGGACAATGGATCTTTCAACTGGATGGCGAGAAGTTTTACCTTCCGTCGACTAAGCGACACTTTCCTTTATCTTCTTTCATGAATGTGACTCAGGCTCGGAAGATGGCGTGGGGCGTAAGCCGAAGCGTCGAATCCGTCCATGTTGGGAGATTGACCTTTCAGTCCGGCTATTCGAGGGCGGGCCCTCCCCTCAGCATAATGGGGCTATACCCTGGGAAGGTATCGCGGGAACTTCCAGTGGGAGAGAACCCGGCTGTGGCGCAGACCTTTGGCACTCAATTCTGCGCAGTTGGCAGGAACTATCCTGCAACTGACTTCAGGGCTCCTGGTTGGGTTCATCCTCCTAAGACATGGTGGGCGGAGTTGACCAACTATATCCTTGCTCACTTCGAGGAGGACTTGGAGGGGTTGAATCTCTATGAGGCCGTCAGGGCGACCTGCTACGGCATTGAGATGAAGGTGGCGTGCTTCTACGCCATCCTTGAGTTGTACTGCCCGGCTTCGGGGACTTTCTTCACCCCGGTTGGCGAGTTGGGTATGGCTTTGCATGAGATGTGGGAAATCTCTGCTTTGCCTTTCGGGTCTCTTCCATACGAAGAGTACTTTCCCTGCGAGGCGGAGTTGGCTCTCCTGGAGAAGCAGGAGCCTGCTATGCTCGAGACTTATCGGGAGTTGATGTGCCACTTGCATATTTGTTCTAGCATTCACGGTGGTGGCAAGGGTAGCTCGAAGAGCTTAAAGAGCTGGGGAAGTTACCTGTTCCCAGACATGAAGAATGCTCCTGAAGCGGCTCATCGCGGAGTTACTGATGGCGATGTTGCTGAACGGATGGAGATGTGTCTCCAAAGGGATATCGTCGTAACAGAAGACACAGGTCCCTATGAGAAGGGTGATATCCTTTGGAGCTTTCACCATCAGGCCCGTCGGCCTATGTCTCGAAAGGCGCTGCTGGCCGGTTTCTTAACCGTCTGGTTAAAGAAGTGTGTTGTGCCTTCTTCCTCGGGTGACATCGTCCACCCGAATGTTCTGCTACCCGCCGTTCGCCTGGCCCATGGTCACCGTCTGGGTCTTCTCCCAGCCATGGTATGCTGTATTCAAAGAGGCCTTCGCGCACTAACGGAGGCTTTCTGCAGGCCACCGGCGACAAGACGTGGGAAGAGTGCTATCCTTCCTTGCGATGGACCCAATCCTAGGGTGGGTCTACCGTACACCTACTTGATGGCGTGGTTCGCCTTACACTGCCCTACTTTAATTGGAGCTGGGGAAGATCCTCCGCAGGGTGTTCGAACGGCTCTTCTCCGCCGATTCGAAGGTTGCTCTTGGATGAAAGCCTACGTGGCCGAGGCCCGTAAGTTAGTGCGTCGTCATGACGCTTATAGCCTGTTCCGCTGTTTTCCTCGCATTCGGGGCTCAGGATACAACGAGGAATTCCGAGATGCGGAGTCAGGGCGGTCTCCCATGAGTCGGGGCGTTTTCGAGTGGCTGGTCAGCATCCGGCCCTCGCATTTGCAGTACAGGAGTGGGGATACCTGCTACCTGGAACCCTACGTCCCAAGTCAATTTGCCCGCCAATTCGGGTACGACCAGTTGTATGTGGGCAACCCCAATTCGGACCTGGCTTTCATGGGGAGTCTTATTGATGGGGCCCGTGCCTGGCGGTTCTTTACTGCGGATGGCACTGGGGCGTGGCTACGCACGCCACTGCAGGATCCCGGCCTCTCGACGACCCTGTGCTTTTGCCAGTGGTACGCGGCTTCCAACTCTACACCTCCTGGATTTAATGTCAATAGTACGGTGTGAAGTTAATCTCTCAGCGACTGAAGCGGAAAGCCTCTGATAAGAGAGAAGGCAAACGGGTTCGTGTCCCCGGCTTGGAAGAATTCATCGCTGTGGATGACAGCGAGGCTTCTGATGCAGGGAGTCCTCGCTTCGAGGCGGGGGCTGGAGCTGATACTCCTGCGGCCGGTTCTGGTGTGATGGGGACATCTTCCCCACGACGTGTGGAAGGAGTAGAAGGAGAGGATTCTGACGTCCACTTCAAGAGAAAACGAGCGGGTAGCTCTCGTAGGAAATCGTTGGCGAAGATGCCCCGTCGTCAAGCTCCTACGATTATCGTAGAGGGTTATCCCTCTACAGCGATTCCTCCTGCTGCCCCATTAGCGGCTGAACCGTCAGTTGCTGAACCGACTATCGGTGAATTCGCTCTAGGTCTGGGTGAAGTTACCCTTGTTCATATAATACTTCTGGTGTGTTTCGAATAACTCATCCTTTGCTTCTTGTTGCAGGAGCCGAGACGGCTGGAGAGCAAGGGGAACATTATGATCCCTTATTCACTTATGGGGCTGCAGCCGGTTCCCCTGCTCACTCGGAAGAGTCTGGGAGTGGCGCGGTTGATGTTGGTCCTTCAGGCGTTGGGACTTCTAAAGGGAGTCCTGAGACATCAAGCTCTATCGGGTGGTCCACAGGATACTCGGCAAGTGAAAACGAGCCGGCTATTCGTGTCGATTCTGCCAAAAATTTTTCGATGGAGCCTCTGGAGACTGGTGCGGCCGACGAGATGTTCGAGGCAACATCATCCTTTGGTATTGTCGCACCCTCTTGGCTTTTTCTGTATGTAGTGTCCCGACTAACCGCAGTCTTGTTACAGGTAATCGGCCTCAAGACGCATCAGCTTCAAGGGAGCCGGTAGATCTTCCTGAGGGATCGAGAGGTGACATGAGCACTTCGGCCACAGCGGATGCTGCTGTGTTGGACGCGCTGTACGGCGACCTGCCTTCTTATCGGCCCAAATCAGCTGAAGGACCAGAGGTTGAAGGGGCGGTAGTGCCGGAGGTATCCTCACTCCCAATCACATCAACGAGTGAGGTGCGGACTGTTTTGCCGAGTGCGGCATTGAGGGTGATTGCGAGCCCTACTTCTCCAACCCTGGTGGTTGAGTCTGCTGCTCAAGAGGTGGTTGCCAGTCCTACCTCCGCGGTGGCTGGCGTGCTGGTTTCGATGAGGACTCCGCCGAGATCGCCTTCGGCTAGCCCTGCTACTGTCAGTGTTCCCGCTGCTTCTTCTGCGACGGCGTCGACCAGGCTGGTGGACTATTCCGAGGTTGCCTCCCTGCCAGAAATGGCTGAGGCCGAGAATGATTACATAGGTGACCTGGTCGATAGCTTTTATAGAAGCTTGGAGCGAACTATCGACCTAGTTTTGAAGGGCTCGCCTATACCGTTCTCAAAGCTGAAGGTGGTCCTCTCCCGTGACATTGAGAGCATTCGGGACTTTGAGGGGTATCATCAGGCTGCTGCTTTAGAACTCCTGGTGGATGAACTTGAGAAGGCTGTAGAGGAGTGGCGCCGTCTCTATCGCTCAGACCCGGCGTCCTTAGCTATGAGCGACTCGCCTGTCTTGTTGCCCGAAAGCACGAGGCCCGGCTTGCTGCTCAAGAGGTTGTTAAGGCCGTCTCCTTTGATTTGAAATCCTTGGAAACAAGGCAAGCGGAAGTTGGAAGTGCAATTGACGCCTCCACTAGTGCTCTTCTTGGTGCTGAGGATAAGATTGCGAAGGCTGAGGAGATGATCAGGAAAGCAAATCTCCTCTTATCCAAGGCCATACCGGTGCGTCTTGAGGAAACTGCGCGGCTTGAAGAGCTCAGAGCTCAGAGTGAGGAGTTTGCGCGGCAGGAGTTATCACAGAGGGCAACTTTGGCGGAAGTTGAAGCTCGTCTGGCCCAGACGGTGGACTTTGATGAGGCTGAGCTGAGGTCACAAGCGCTTGCCCAGGCTGTTGATGATAGGAAGACGAGGCTAAATGCCCTCGGAGAGCGGCTCAGATCATACAGTGTACGCTTGTAGGTCATTGTATACGTGCCTCCATGTGTCCCCATCTTTTCGAATTAATGGAAATTCTTTCTTTTGTTTTGGCTTCTGTCAGATTTCCAATCTTGTTCTTGCTTGAGGACGTAATCTTTGAGACGTGGCTATCCGTCGGTTCAGAGGTCGCAATGACATAACCAATTAAGACGTCAGCGATCTCGAGGTTAGCCCTTTGCGGGGCTGAAGGGGAGATACTTGCCTTTTGTAAATGTCAGCAAGCATCGGTGAGTCCTGTCTTTTGTAAGTGTCAACAGGCTCAAAGTTGAGACTTAGCTGTCCGCTAGTTCAGAGGTCGCAATGACATAACCGATTAAGACGCTACTAAGCTCAATAGTAGATGAAACTTGGCTATCTGCCAGTTCAGAGGTCGCAATGACATAACTGGTTGAGAAGCCACCAAGCTTCAAAAATTGGTGAAACTTGGCTATCTGCCAGTTCAGAGGTCGCGATGACATAACTGGTTGAGAAGCCACCAAGCTTCAGAGAGGGTGATACTCGTCTTTTGTAAATGTCAACGAGTATCGAGACCTGTCTTTTGTAAATGTCGACAGGGCTCGGGGTTGAGACTTAGCTGTCTGCTGGTTCAGAGGTCGCAATGACATAACCGATTAAGACGCTACTAAGCTCAATGGTAGATAAAACTTGGCTATCTGCCAGTTCAGAGGTCGCAATGACATAACTGGTTGAGAAGCCACCAAGCTTCAAAAAATTGGTGATACCCGTCTTTTGTAAATGTCAACGAGTATCGAGACCTGTCTTTTGTAAATGTCAACAGGGTTCGGAATTGAGACTCGGCTGTCTACTGGTTCAGAGGTCGCAATGACATAACCGGATGAGACGCCACCAAGCTTCAAAAATTGGTGATACTCGTCTTTTGTAAATGTCAACGAGTATCGAGACCTGTCTTTTGTAAATGTCAACAGGGCTCGGAATTGAGACTCGGCTGTCTACTGATTCAGAGGTCGCAATGACATAACCGAATGAGACGCCACCAAGCTCAAGGTTGGTGATACTTATCTTTTGTAAATGTCAATAAGTATCGAGTTTGTAGTAGAATTTGGGAGAAGTCTCGTCTTCACGGGAAGAAACGAGAGAATCACTGTCATAGGTTTAATATTAACGTAACAGCGAAATGTATATGTGGTCTTACCATTCTATGGATGAGAATTGGTAAGTGACTTTGGAGGTCTCATTCTCTCGGAGAGAGATGAGGGAACTGCTGTCATAGGTTTAATGTTAACATAACAGCGGAATATATGTGGCCTTACCATCCTATGGATGAGAATTGGTAAGTGACTTTGGAGAGGGAATCAAATAGGAACTGGTCCCTTAGGATTTTTAGCAAATCCCCAGCTGTCAACGGGTTTGATATGCCTTTACCAACTACCGTTTGAGTTGGGCTAGCCATGCTATTCCCCTCAGCATGATGAGTTGTCGAGGACTTATGTTGGGCTTATAAGCCAACATTTTCCTCTATCCTTAATCGTTAAAGGATATTGGATTATTAGGTTAATGTCTCCATAACCTTGATTCCCCTTTAGGATAACCGGTGCGCGGCCAGGTTCCTGTTGGTTTTCGGCTGTATGACCTCACTTGGAGGAAGAGAAAAGGCTCTCTTTGTGTGTGCTCCAGACACGGAGATCTTGATCAGAAGTGTAGTGTTAACTTGATCAAGAGAAGGATCCTTGATTAAGGATAATATTTTTTTAAGAACTTGCCATTGATCGGCATCATGAGTAGGTCGCCCTCTGCAGTCGCGAGGCGGTATGCTCCGTTTGAATAGACTGTTTCTATTACAAACGGTCCTTCCCATTTAGGCTGAAATTTACCTTTGGTCTTGTGCGTCATAATCATCGGTCGTCTGACGGCTAAGACGAGGTCTCCTTTCTGGAAGACTCTCTTTTTGACCTTCTTATTGAAGGCTTTTGAGATCCGAGCTTGATATAGCTCGATATGCTGCTGAGCTTGTAGTCGCTTTTCGTCCAAAGCTTCGAGCTCTTGAAGGCGTAGGCGATCATTGTCCTCTAATGTGGTTTTAGTAATCAGAGCTATACGCAACGATGGCATCTGGATTTCCAATGGGAGGACTGCTTCGCACCCATATACCAGGGAAAAAGGCGTATTGCCTGTCGGTGTCCGCACCGTGGTTCGGTAGGCCCAAAGACATTCACCGAGCTTTTCGTCCCAATCTCGCTTATTCGAGGAGACGAATTTCTTGAGCAGCTTGATGATTGTTTTGTTGAATGCTTCCGCCAAGCCGTTGGCAGCAGGATTATAGGCAGTTGAAGCTACATTCTGAATTCGGTATTTATTGCAGAACCGATAGAATACTTGGCTTACGAATTGGGGACCGTTGTCGTGGATGATCCGCCTAGGGACACCAAATCGATGGATGACGTGGTGCTTGATAAAGTGAACTACATTGGAGGTTTTGACTTAAACCAGTGGTATAGCCTCCGCCCATTTTGAGAAGTAGTCAGTTATTGCTAGGATAAACCGGTGACCTTTTGTCGAAGAAGGACTGATTGGTCCTATGACGTCTATTCCCCATGCTTCAAATGGCCATGAAGCAGCAGTCGGGTGGAGCAACTCTGGAGGCTGGTGTATGAAGTCCGCATGAATCTGACATGCTTTACACCTTCGTGCATATTGGATAGCGTCGGCTATCATAGTTGGCCAATAATATCCCAGCCTATGCAACCTGTCTTTAAGTTTTGGACCTGGCTGATGAGCTCCGCAAGTGCCATCATGCGCTTCTTGGAGCGCTTCCTGTGCCTCTGAATTGGAAAGGCAACGGAGGAGGACACCGTCATATGAACGACGGTAAAGTGTCTTCAGAGTCGGATCGTAGTAGAAACGGAGAGACCTTCGTCTGATAGAAGCCGCTTCTTTAGGATTGTCTGGAAGCAGACCGTGCAAAGCATAGTCAATGAGAGGAAAGCGCCAATCCCTCGGCTCAAGATTCGTCGAGACATTATAGACTTCTCGAGTTCTTAGCATGTGCTTGGAGCATACAAGATGTCGAGTTGCGACTGTGAGGTGATACTCGGTGTCGGCTGGCAAGACTAGAGTTGTTGCTAAGGCAGCAAGGGCGTCCGCCTTAGTATTTTGAGATCGGGACACCTGCCCGATGTAGAAACCTTCAAATAGGTTAGCCAATTCGATGGCTGTATGGTAATAAGGCACCAAGTCCTCATGGCGGACTTCGTATTCGCCTTTAACCTGATTGATGATCAGTTTTGAATCGCCATAAGCTTCGAGGTAGCGTACCCCCATTCCATAGGCGAGCTGAAGACCAATGAGCAGAGCATTATATTCTGTCACATTGTTGGAGCACGATTCTGTCAAAGAGAATGCTCTGGGCAGGACATGATTCTGTGGGGAGATAAACACAACCCCCACTCCGGCAATAATTTTGCCTTTAGGGCCCATTCGCGATGCTCCATCAAAGAACATCTGCCACACTTCCTCTTCTGAGGTTGCATAAGACTCGAAGACTTCATCAGGGATATCTTCGTGAAGTTTTGAATGCTTCAGAACTGGATGAGCAGCCAAGAATTCTGCAAGGGCCTGGCCTTTAATCGCCTTCTGAGGCGTGAAGATCATGTCGTATTGAGACAATAAAAGTGCCCACTTAGCCAATCTTGAATTCAATGATCCTGGCTTCGTCATAAGAAGACGCAATGGGTTTACTCTGAAGATGACATGTATGGTCTGGCCGACCAAATAATATCGTGTCTTCTGAACAGCGAAGACGAGAGCTAAACACTCTTTCTCGATAGGGTTGTAGCGAGATTCCGCTCCTATGAGAGTTCTGCTCAGATAATAAATGGCCTGCTCGTGGCCATTGTCGTCCTTTTGAGCGAGGAGGGCACCGAGGGAGTAGTCCATAGCCTTTACATAAAGCAAGAATGGCTTCCCTGATGTAGGGGCCACTAAGACTGGAGGCTTTGTGAGGTACCTCTTGATGTCTTCATAAGCTTCCTGACAAGCTTGATCCCATACGAAGGGAGTACCCTTTTTCATGAGCCGGGTGAACGGCTGACAGCGGCCTGAGAGATTTGCGATGAATCTTCTGATATAGGCCAGCCTGCCTTGCAAGCCTCTGAGCTCTTTGAGATTCCTTGGTGGATGCATGCTCTGGATGGCTTTGACCTTGTCTGGGTCAAGATGAATCCCTTTTGATGTGACAATAAACCCAAGGAACTTGCCACTTGACACTCCCAAAAAGGATTTTGTTGGGTTCATTTTCAGTTGATGAGCCCGCATTATGTCGAACATCGTTCTCAGGTCGCGAAGGTGTTCATTCTTGTTGCGACTTTTGACGGCAATGTCGTCGACATAGCATTTCACCGTTTTTCGGAGATGATCGCGGAAGATCACACTCATTGCCCGCTGATAGGTTGCTCCGGCGTTCTTCAGTCCGAAGGGCATTACCGTGTAGCAGTATACCCCTAATGGTGTTCGGAACGAAGTATGCTTCTCGTCGTCGGGATACATCTTAATCTGGTTGTACCCTGAAAAGCCGTCCATGAAAGACATTCTTTCGAATCCACATGTGTTGTCGATCATGACGTCGGTGATGGGCAGTGGGAATTCGTCTTTGGGACAGGCCGTATTGAGATCACGGTAGTCGATGCAGATCCGTATTTTCCCGTTTTTTTGAGGACGGGGACGATGTTAGCTACCCAATCAGGATGTTGTTCTTCCCGGATGAAGCCACATGCAATGAGCTTGTGAACTTCGGCTTCAATAGCTTCCATGATGTTCGGGCGAAACTGACGTTGTTGCTGTTTGACTGGCTTGACGTCGGTCTTGATGTTCAGACGGTGCATAGCGACCTGTGGATCAAGTCCGGGCATATCTTCGTAGCTCCATGCGAAGACATCTATGTACTCCTTCACGAGCATTATCAATTCCTCCTTTTCTATAAGTGATAGGCTTTCACTTATAAAGATGGGCTTGGGGTTATCTTGAGTACCCAAGTTGACCTGCATCACCTTGTCTTCAGTAGGTGGTTCGCGCGATTCGAATCGCTTTTCCCATTGAAGGTCTGATTGCTGGGCCCATTGCTCCTCACCAGTGGCTTCTGAGGGTTCCAATTGACTGCTTGAGGTCATATTAGCAGTGAGGTTTTTGAACATTCCTCCTATACTGACATCTGAATCCCACTCGGAGGATGAGGCTGAATGTGATGGAATCGGTTCATCGTCTTTGACTTGAACGGTTGCTGATGATGTGGGTGTAACGTATCCCAACCCCCTGCGTGTGCTATCATAGTAATTTGTAGGTTTCCCTTTAGGTACAAGGTTCCGCATCAAACCGCGCCTTCCTTTTTCGAAATTCAGGCCTGCTCCACGCTTCAAGTCGTATCCCATTTTCTTCATAATGTGGCACGCTGGCCGCGCATAATGGAAGAACTGTGGGGCGTCTGAATCTGAGCTTGGATCTGCAGTTGTGGATCCCCGTGGCCGGGTTCTACCGAAGATTATCGGCGACTGACCTTGTTTGGACGGAGGGATCACCAGTGTGGCCCCCTCTATAGCTTCCACAGATGTGCTGGCCACACTTGGCTCATGTACGGGCACATGCAGAGAGCCATCCGTAATGGATTTAATCGACCCAATACTCGCAAGATAATCAAAAGAAATATTATCATTAATTACCCATTCTCCTTCATCCTCTGAAGGAGTATTACATAGGGGATTATTGAGACATGCTATAATTGGTTCACCAATCAGAATAGCTGGCATGTCTGTTTCGGATTCTGAATCCGCCTCGTTGCCATTTTCATCATCGTCTGGCAGCGATTCTTTGAGTGCTCCACCGGCTTCTTGATATAGGAGAGCGTCAGTGAAGTAATTTTCCACCCCTTTGAATGGTTGCCTCTCAGCAAAGACAGTTCGTACTGTCGCATCTTCTTCAACATATTTGAAGTATTGATGGAGGGTGGAAGGGACGATCCAATTGGCACGGATCCATGGCCGTCCCAGCAGCAGGTTATATGATGTGTCAGCATCAATGACATAGCATGTCACTTCTGACTTCAGGCTCCCGATTCTGCAACGGAGTCGAATTTTCCCCAGTGGATGACTGCTCCCGGCGTTGAAACTATATATTGTAGTAGTGGTTGCGGACAACCTATACAAAGGTATGCCGAGGAAGTAGAGAAGTCTTTTGGGGATGATACTGAGTGCGGACCCCGGATCGACTTGTACCCTCTCAATGCATGTTGAACCGATATATCCGGTGTAGTACAGAGGTCGATCGTGCTTGTTGTCTTTGAGAAGCATATCTTCCGCTGTGAAGGTAATAGCGAGCACCTTTGATTGTGCATGATGACATTCTGGGCAGGAAGACTGGACGTCATTGTTAGGGATCTCAGGCATGTCAGAAATGATTCTGAATTGGCTAGCGCATCCCTGAGTGCTTCTCTTGTCTCTTTCGAGAGGCGAAGGAGCTCGTGTATAGTGATACGAGCTGGGATATTGGCCAGTTGAGCCAATATGTCAAACCGAAAGGGTGTATCAAACCCTTGGCCTGGTGGTTTCTTCAACACGTGGTCGAATCGTACCTCTTTAGGTTTTTCTTTCCCTTTGGCTGGGATTAGAGTGGATGCTGGTACTTGTACTGACGTCGTTTGCTGTTGTATCTCGTCAGTAGACTTTTCATACTGCCTTAAGTATGATCTTCCGGATCGGGTGCCCGTTTGCTGAGGTGTATCGGCTTGCGCTGCGCAAGCATGCTTTTCTCCTTCGGAATCACTGAGGGAAGCCGATGTAAGATTGCCGTCGTCTGGCAGGAGGGAGATGACATTGCAAGACTTGCCCTTTGAGTTGGGCTGCTTTGGATCCCGCTATACGTCTTGGACGAGGTCTGGATGTATCCACATGACTTCTCCTGTCTCCAATGTTAAGGGAACAAGACCCTTATTGTTTTGAGCTGTAGCTGGGAGATGTTGACTTCCAACCGTGGCGCAGGGACGGAATAAGTCCCGTCGGGAACTGTGATTTTTGGGGCTTTGCCAAGAGTCACCAGATTGGCAGTGACTTTCTTTTGCTCCGTCTTTAGCGTCAGAACCCCGGCATCAACCAAGGCTTGAATTCTATCCTTGAGGACATAGCACTTGTCAGTAGGATGGTGAACCATCCTGTGGTGGAGGCAGTATTTAGGGTCGTTTGTGCGCCCTATCTCATTGGGACGCCACGCATCTGGCAGCTTTATTTTGTTCCCTTTGTGGAGCAGATGGAATATGGTGACCACCTGATCATCTTTGAACGAGTACTGCTTTGGAGGGAATTTAGGCTCCTGATTGTTGAAGCCGCTCTTCTTGGCCTTTGACTGCACATCTCCGGATAGTTCTACAGACATAGTCTCCTTGCCTTTAACTTGAGAGGATTGCGGTAGGCCGTCACGCCCTTTGTTGTTCATCCCCCACTTGCCTCTAGGGGCGGATGGTTCAAACTTTTTAGCCGACTTCTCGGCTATCTCAGCTTGTTCGACCAATTCTTTCCAGGTGTGGGCTTTGACAGCCCCCATGCGAACTTCGACTTGGTCTAGGAAGTTGTGTCTGCATGTCTGCAAGAGCATGGGTAATGGCATCCCTGCTGGGCACATCAAGGATAAGTTTCTGAACCGTTCAATGTAGTCACGGACAGATTCGCCCTTCCTCTGCACAGTGGAGAGGAGTTTGTCCATGATTACCTAAGTATCATCCTCATAGAAACGAGAGAGGAACCGAGTTTCCAGGTCGATCCAGGAGTTGATAGAGCCCGGGGGAAGACTGCGAAACCAGTCAAACGCCACCCCTTTAAGGTGCCAATGAAAAGCCTAGCCATTATGGCGTCATTGTTTATAACATTACCAGTCTGAGACCGGAAATAGTAGATGTGCTGATTTGGCGAGCTCTTTCCATCATAGGTATGCAGCGTTGGCGGTTTGAACTTCGGTGGGTATGGCACCGAATCCCACTCCAGCGGATAAGGACGGACTGTCCCTACCTTCTTTAATTCATCCCTCTGAGCTAGGGACGCGATCTGAGCTTGGAGGCCCTTAAGGATTTCGGCGTCTAGGGAAGAACCCTCCTTGGATTTCTCCGGCTTTGGTTGCTCATTGCTGAAGTGTTCCTCCTCATCGCGATTGCTCCCGGCATCATTGTTATTCTGGTTATTGAGGAGTTGAGCGAGCATCTGTTGAATATTGTCCAGAGCCTCTTGCTGAGTCTTGGAAGTTTGCTCCTGGGCTTCCAGGCGCCGACGAAGATCGTCATTGACGTTATCAGCCATATTGACTGATGCTCTGTCTGTTCGCACCGAACTGACTGTCACCGAAGAGGCGTACCCACTATCTTCATCTTCTCCGTCCGATGATTGGAGTGATCTTGTGGGCTGTGACGAGGCTAGGGCCATCAAGGAAGAAGGCTGCTCGTAATTGTAGGGTATCGCCACCCTAGATCTGGTGTTTCGGAAAACACCCTCTTCTTCATGCACCAAGACTTCGCCCAAGCCTGGGCTGTAGTCTGGATCTGGGAACTCTTGTCCTCTTCCGGTCATGTTGACGGATGCGGAGGGTAGATCTCGCGAGATGCTCCTTTTGCGATGTTTCACCGGGACTTGCACCGATAGTCGATCAAAAACCGACCGTCGTCTTGGAGGCGTGGCGGAGATTGGTCCCAGCCGGCAATGGACCGAGTGGAGTGTCAGCAGTTGACATCCCCTGTGTTGGCAATAGGGGGAAGAGGTTTGTTTATCCGCCAACAATTTCCTCAAATCAGACCCGGTCGGGTCCCTGCAATCGAGCGCAAAGGCTCTTTTGGATCGCGCATAGGGTGATGTCCTGCTTCTTTTATCCCTGCAGCCGGGATTAGCACTGAACAGTGCTTTAGTTCTAGCTTCGCCATTAGACGCGAACTTAGTGCTTAACGCACTGGAAAGTGGAGCATGCTGCGGTGCTTTACCCGCTATGCTGTTGCGAAGGCAATTAGCCTTAGATGGTACTTTGGTTTCGGCTTCGCGGTCATGGACCCTGCGCGTACGCTGTGGTACAGTAGCTTCGTTCATGAGAACGAGGCCGGCGCGAGGCATCGCTGCCCTTGAATTGGACGACGGTATGATTGCCGTCGTAACTTTATGATTGGAGCAGACAGGCATCTTACCTTTTTCTTCGTGAGAGAGGCGCGGTTTAGGCGTAGCTACGCCTGAAGCTTCGGTCGGAGACTTCTGTTTAGGTTTCCATATCCGCCTTGGCAGAGGATACTTACGTTCGCAAGGAACCTGATTAGCCACACACGAGGCTGAGGGGTGTTGGCAGAATTCTGCTTCCGGTTTTTGATTTGAAACCTTGGTCGTGGAAACCCTCCTATGCTTCCGTGCTCGAAGCATTGGGCCACCCCCAGAGAGGACTTCTTCAAATCTTGCTTGATCGAACTGAACCACCAAGTTCTCGCAAGTAAAAGAATCAGACTGCGGACGTGCTTCCTTGTTGCGCCAAATAACCGCAGTAGGTTCATAAAGAACCTTTTCAGTCTCCGCAGAGACTTTCCTTGAGGATTTGGCCAGAGAAGCTCTGGCTGCACCGGCTTTTCCGAATTCAGAGTTAAACCCGAAGGTCTGTTCGTCGCATTGCGACACTTGATTCTCGGCAGTGGAGAACTTCCCCAGCGGAGTCGCCATCTTGTTTTCCATTATGTTTGCAAAGGGGGAAAACTTACAAAAAAGAGTTTGAGGAGCTAAATTACAAGTATTCTAAAAAAAGATTACAAGTAGATCTCCTCAGAGATTCTGGAGAAGTGTGCCGATAGGAGTCTGGTCAGCGCGCGACCACTTTGTCCCTTTGACGATGCGAGCGATGAGATTCCCTTCTCGCCTGGTTCGGGGAATCAGAGAACAGAAGGTTGGTAGAACCCTCTTGCTGCTTCTCAAAATCGCCTTCAATTAGGAATTCCTTCTCGCCTGGTTCCGGAGATTCCTTGAGAAGAAGGACGATGTTAGGGTATCAACACCCTGAATAGAGAAAGCAATTCTCTAAAAGGTCTCTGAATTCGAGAGCGCACGGTGTGTTATGAAGAAGCCTCTGCTTGTGGAGTCCTCTTGTATGCCTCTGTGTCTTGATCGATCGATCCTCCTATCTCCCTCTCTCCTTGTACCCCTGGCGGGCTATTTATAGGGAGAGTAAGGGTATAATCGTCCCTTGAAAATATGGAAACAGATTGAATCGAATCTGTTTAAAATCTAGAAAGTGGCCTTGCTGCGAGGCTAAGATCAGCTTCTGCGAAGCTAGAATTGGCAGGTCGGTTGACCTTCTCGATCCTTTCCATATCGTTGGAGGATTTCCCCTGATCCTCTTACTCGTTTTAGAAGAGTCAAGAGATTGTGGCAATCAACTGCCAAATTTGATCTCTGATTTGATCTTAATTAGATTTGATCTGATTGGATCCGATCTCATCCGGAGATTTGATTGGTCAAAGGTTGACCGTGGCAGATTCATAGCGGAGCCGTCCGCATTGAGCTCGTAGCGGAGCTAGAGGCAGCTTCTGGCGAAGTCCGAAAGAAACCCTTTGGCGGAGCTGGAAGTCCTCTGTGGCGAAGTTTGCGAGTTAGCTTCCTGGCGAGGCTTTGGATGGCTTCGAGGCGAAGTCGAGTGATATTAGCCTCTCAAGCGAGGCTATCCCTTTGGGCTCGTGTGATGCTAAGTGCTAGCACCTTAGACCTGCTGAGGTCTGTTTAGAAACAATCCGGGTTCACTGTCTGCTTGCTGGATCAGTGGAGTCCAAGTTGCTTCCTTGTCCCTCGGAGATGGGTGAAAAACTGGTCTTCAGCTCGTCTGTCACTTGTCTTTTGTAAATGTCAACAAGTTTAGACATTGTTCGGACCAATAAGAATCTTGTCTTTTTTAAGTGTCAACAACAACTGATCAACTCTTTCTGCCGCCGAAGTCTCCGATTCTCCCACTCCAAAGATATCTTGAAGTGCGAGTTCCCAAAAAAGTTCTCAACTCCAACCTTTAACGACTACTCTAGAGGGAGCGACACGGTCTAACACATTTGGCATTTTTAGGACAAAATGGTAGTCTACTCTCACAATGATCTGCTCATGTGCCTCACATCCCTTCCAGTCTGAAAGGTGTGGCATCAAATTGGTTTTACTCCCTGCCTCTACATTTCCTTTGTGCCTTTGAAGAGTTGTCTGAAGCATTCCTCACCCAATACATATCTCGCCTGGAGGCTAAGAAGAATAACCACCATATTCTCACCATCAAGATGAGGCAAAGAAATAACCTTAAATCCTACATTGACTAATTTCAAAGTTAACTGGCCAAGGTCTCCAACTGCGGTGATAACGTCTCTACACTAGCATTCATCAGCTGGTTGCAAGTCTCTCATCCCCTGTACAAACATCTCTTAAAGCACAATGTCACTCGGATGAACAAGTTTTATCCCGAGCTCAACCTTACATCCAATTGGAGGAGGCAATAAAGACTTCCGCCAACCACTCTGCGAAGCGTGGTAATGACCGGAGGAAAGTCAAAGTCTCTGCATGAAGCCTCTGCCCATGTCCACGATCAGAACGGGAGGCAACCAGCCTACAAGAGATAAACTCTCCCGATCCTCTCACCAAGTTCGATCCGAGCCTACAAGCCGACAGAGCAATTCACTCCGCTCAGGCCCCCCATCAATGAAGTCTTCAACACCATCAAGGACCAACCCTGGGTCAGACGTTCGAGACCCATCTAGTATGACCCTCGCATCCCGGAGCAGAAGAGTACTACTCCTACCACCGCGGTAAGGGGCACAAGACCATCCATTG
This sequence comes from Agave tequilana, assembly GCA_038442645.1. NCBI lineage: Eukaryota > Viridiplantae > Streptophyta > Magnoliopsida > Asparagales > Asparagaceae > Agave > Agave tequilana. Next base: position 19,054 of record JAVJIF010006979.1, on the reverse strand, counting down.
TCAGAGCCTCCGAAAGTACCTGGAAGAACTCATCCGCCTGGGCTTCCTCAAGGAATATGTCCTCACACCCGAAGCAGCCTCCAGGTCTGGACAGCCGAGCGCTCCACCTCCAACCCAACCACAGCACGCGAACACCCAATACAAAGTAATTGAGTGATCAATCCTTCGTCCCTAAATAGGGCAGTACCCCTATCCATTACCCCTTGTACTTCCATTTCCATTTCATTATTAAATAAAATTATATGTTGCTCCTAACCATTTCAGCCTACTCTGCAACTGAGATTTTGCCCATTCAGAGTCCTACCGAAGTTCGTCGCTCCACTGATGGCTCTTACCCCACTTGGAGATAACTGTGAACCCTGTTCCGTTGATGGGTCCTTTCCATACTCGGAGTCCAATGCTTGCACACACCATTGTGGGTTCCACCTTTGTTTGGGGATGACAACATAAGCAACCTCCTACGGCCCCCTCCCGGCTAGCCTACTGGAGTCGAAACCCTCCGCTGTGGGTCCTATCCCCACCCAGAGTCCCCACTCTACTGCAAGATTTTTTTCCCTCTCAGAGCCCTTGTTTCATGTTCCGCTGATGGGTCACACCCACACTCGAAACACAAACACTAGCTTACAGGCTCCCTTCATCTGAACCCACCGACGGATGAACCTCCGGTAGTTTTTCTCTGCCAACTCCAAGCCAGATCGTCACTCTACTGTGCGTCCTACCCCGCTCAAAGTCAACGCATTCAATTTGTCGATGGGTTCTATCCTCACTTCATATCCTTATCAAGTCACAGCTTTGCCGATGGTTCAAACTCCCACTTGGAAGTATCATAAACCCAACTCCACTGCTGGAATTTCCCTCACTCAGAGGTCTAACTCCGCTGCTGGGATTCCCCCCCACTCAGAGGTTCAGATCGTCACTCTGTTGCGGGTCCTATCCCCGCTCAGTCGACGCGTCCAATCCGTCGATAGGTCGCACTCCCACTTTAGAACCCATTTCAAGTTTGTAGATAAGCGTTTTGAAGAGTCATCACTGCATGAGACATATGGTATATACATGAGGGTCTCCTTGTGTAACGCCCCGATTCCACGAATACGGGGACGTCACTGCAACGTATATACGTAAGTCCGAGGTACCTTCCCGTATATACGCTAAGCATCAGTACAGACAAGAATCAGAGTACGGAAGCAAATGGTGCATTATACATTCCAACACATATATACATACAATTACAGAGTTATCACCAGAGGTGATGAATATTACAATAATAATACATCACAGATATGTGCAAATGCGAGAGTACAAAAGATATACATATGTGAATGGTACAAAAGGGAGCTCACATACAGGTATACAGGGAAAAGTACAAGAGTAAATAGAAAAAGGGCACTCATGAGTTTGCTAAGAGGAAACTCGAGAGGCATACAGGGGGCCTGGAAGGATGTGGCTCTGGACGGTCGGCTGGAGATCCACGCTACCGCTGCGCTACTCTGATCCGCAAGGAGGAGAATCTACACACTCCAAGCTCCATGACCTGGACATGAGAATCCAGGGGAGTCAGTGAAACTCCCCAGGCGAGTAGGATATAATGCCAGGTGGCGAGCCAGGATGAGTACGAGTGTCAAGCACAGAAGACAGGAGGGTTAGAACACAAATGAAATATATATGAACGGGTATGACATAATCATCATAAAACAGGAAATCCAGAGTAAAGCTGATATAAGCAAGATTGATTGTATACGCTTAGGTCACGGTCCCATGAGACTAGTACATCGAAGGAATAATCCAAACAAGGAAACCCTCATCTATATACCATTATCTCATGCCACAGAAATCCAAGCGTATAGAATCAGAGTTGCAAATCATATGAAAGCCAAACAGGAATACAAAACGGGAATCATAACATGTATAGCAAGTGCAACAGGAATCATAACAGAATCCATTATTATTATTACTTGTCTGACCCATATATCTAGGTATGTGACCTGGTGTACGGCCAACCCACATACATCCATATATAAGCAAGCCAAGGGTTGTTATTGGAAATAGATGGAGAACTGATAGAGCTTCTTATAGTAGTTCCATACACCTGGAACCGGTTTGGAGGCCCAAAGTCCCCTAACAGTTATATTCTGTGGGCCCAAAGTCCCACTAACAGTTATCTCCAATATTTCATTCCCATACTATAAGCAAGATATCATTCCGGCATCCATCACTTCCTCCCATTCCCCATACAAGTTGTAGCTTATTAATATTCAAACATAACAAGTGGGTCTTGCCAATTAGTGGCATGTCAGATGGTCAGGTAATAACATAGTTGCCAAAGTGATATACATGTGTTAAATGGAAGCATACAACTAACAAGTCTGAAGCAATGACAAGTAGTAACATGGAAGTAACTCAAAGTCCAACGACCACGAAGGGTCGGCCACGCATGGTATACGATAAAGAAGTAAGCATATCATAAGCATGGCACAAGTACAAGATGAAGCTACCATAAGCAATTGCAAGGCAATACATGAATATAGAAATAAGAAGCGAAATACTTATCGACCGATGAAACGGGAAACTCAAATAGAGGCGAGACTACTCGCCTAAATCACCAATATGCCGAAAGATCCAATATCCACGGAAGCTCGGGATGCGCCACAAACCTGATATAAACACGTAGAGAGAAGGGGAGAGAGAAAGAGAGAAGGAAAGATGATGTTTGTCAAGTGACAAATCAAGTAATACATATCAAGTAACGAGTCATGAAGTACAAGATACAAATACATGAACCAAGTATAAGATCCAAAGTTAAGAAGATAAGCAACTATAACAGACAGCCAATAATTAGTCGACTGGGTGGACAGGGTAGTCGACTAATAGAGGGGTTAGTCGACTAGGAAGATGGGGGTAGTCAACTAATACTGTGTTCCAGAGAGTAGGATTTCTGTTTCAGGAAAAGCTTAGTCGACTAGGGTCATATGGGTAGTCGACTAACAGACATGACAAGTCGACTAACAGTTATGTTAAGTCGACTAAATCTGAGATACAGAGAGTTAAGGTTTCTGGTTCAGGAAAGGTTAGTCGACTAGGGTCAAGGGTGTAGTCGACTAAGGGTCTCTAGTCGACTGGTAATTTGGTCTAGTCGACTAAAACTGTGTTTCCAGAAAGGTTACGTTTCAGCTAGGGTTTTCTAGTCGACTAATCTATAGGTCTAGTCGACTAATCGTCTGGAAACAGTAAACAGAACAGATTTTCTAGGGTTTGTGTTTGATGATCCAAAAATCATAAATTGAAGACACAAGTGAACATGATATGTAAACTTAAGTATACTAGGAAATAAATCAAGTCTTGGTGATGAAGAACACTTACCTAAGAGAAGCACAAGGTGATGGAGTGATGGTGGTAGTGATGGAAGTTGATGATGAAGAAGAAGTTGGGGTTTTGGTAGAGTTGATGACCTTGGTGGTGTCTCCCATGGAGATGAAGGAGGAGGAAGATGAAGGGAAGAGGTTGGAGTAGTTGTGGTGGTGGAGATGAAGGAGATGGAGGTGGCTAGGGTTTGGCTCTTGGTGAAGAGAAGAAAGAGAAAGGTGAAGTGAAGAATGAAGTGAAAAAGATTAGAAATGAAAAGGAAAAGTATTTATAGGTTTTTGGATTTGTGAAGGTGATGCAATTAAAGTAGAAGAGAGGGGGGTTTTTGCAAAGTGGAGGAGGGGGATGAGTGTCCTTCTCTTGGCCACTTGGCCGGCCATGGGAGAGAGAGAGAAAGAGGGCATTTAATGAGGAAGTGTGTGGAAGTGGGAATTTGGGAAAAATGGAATTTTGGGAAATGGAATTCTTGTGGATTGTGGAGGAAGGAAAGAAGGAAAATAGGAAAAGGAAAAGAAAATAGAAAAGGGAAATTATTCTCTTGGAAGAGAAAATGAAAAATAATGAAAGTGGCGGATTCCCGGGATTCAGTTGCAGATGCGGAAACCTTTCGGGAAAAATACCGGAATCGTCCGAAATTCAAATATCTCGGAACGACCGAAATAATTATCAAAAATCAAGAATATAATACTAAGTATCATAGTGAAATCCGTTTTAAGAAATACTTTATAGTTTTAAAACTAAAAATCCGGAATCAGTTACCTACCGACTCCGATGGAATTTTCATAAAATCATAAAATCCTCAGAAAAAGAATGTAGGTAGAAAATATGGTTCTAAGGAATAAAGCCTAAAGGACCATCATGAAATTCCAAACTGTTTGAGAATTAAAAATCCAGGAATCGGTCAGCGGCACTGGCCGACACCGGTTTTGAAGACTTTCATTTTAATTCTAGAAAAATCTAGAAAATCATAGAAAATATATAATATTGAAAAATGATATTTAAAACAGAAATCGGTCAATTCTAATTATCAGAATGTCTAAATCGAGTAATACTCTAGGATCGGGCCTTCGGTTCAGACTAGGGCTGACTCCGAATCCACGAATCCAAATCCAAGACAAAACAGTCATATAAGGAATTCATAATACAGAATAAATACAGGAAACAAATCGAAAAAATACGACCGAAAATCTGAATACGCAACTAAGTACGTATTCCGGGAACGGGGTATTACACCTTGTTTGGATTATCCCCTCGACGTGCTATTTTCGTGTGATTAGAGGCTTTAGCAATCAAGCAAATTAAAAAGATACAATCATTCAGGTATTATCCGAACACAATCTTTACATATGCTTGCATGTATTGCTCATCTCGGGATAACATGGATTATGCATGTTTAGTCTATGACTGCACGAGACATTGAATATACATGAGATGTTCCGCTGATGGGTCACACCCACACTCGTAACACAAACACTAGCCTACCTGCCCAAAGTCCCTACTCTACTACAGGAATTTTTTCCTCTCAGAGCCCCTATTTCATGTTCCGTTGATGGGTCACACCCACACTCGAAAGACTAACACTAGCCTACAGGCTTCCCTCATCTGAACCCACCGACAGATGAACCTCTGATAGTTTTTCTCTGCCAACTTCAAGCCAGATCGTCACTCTACTGTGGGTCCTACCCCGCTCGAAGTCGACGCATTCAATTTGTCGATGGGTCATACCCCCACTTCATATCCTTACTAAGTTTACAGCTCTGCTGATGGTTCAAACTCCCACTCGGAAGTAATCATGAACCCAACTCCACTGCTAGAATTTTCCTCGCTCAGAGGTCAACTCCGCTGCTGAATTTCCCCCACTCAAAGGTTCAGATCGTCACTCTATTGTGGGTCTTATCTCCGCTCAGAGTCGACACGTCCAATCCGTCGATAGGTCGCACTCTTCTTCAGAACCCATTTCAAGTTTGTAGATAAGCGTTCTGAAGAGCCTATAACTGCATGAGACATATGGTATATACATGAGGGTCCCCTTGTTTGGATTATCCCTTCGATGTGCTATTTTCGTGTGATTAGATGCTTTAGAAATCAAGCATTTCAAAAAGATACGATCATTCAGGTATTATCTGAACACAATCTTTACATATGCTTGCATGTATTGCTCATCTCGGGATAACATGGATTATGCATATTTAGTCTATAACTGCACGAGACATTGTACATACATGAAGGTTTCTTTATTTGAATTATCCCCTTGATGTACTAATTTCATATGATTAAAAGCTAAATATACATAGTTTTGTTAGCCAAACTGTTTAATTTATATGGATTATGTATGTTCAGCTTATAACTGTACGAGACATATGATATACACATGAGAGTTTCCTTATTTAGATTATCTCCTCGATGTGCTAGTTTCATATGATTAGAAGCTGAGTATACATAGTTTTCTGTCAAATTTGTATTAGCCTTTCATTACTTTTATTAAATTGTATCTAACATTTAATATAAGATGTTCCATTGCATGCTTGTGTACTCATCATCTTTCCACCCCCGAAAATTTGCACCTCCCGCTAATGGATTCCCCCACTCGGAGATGGTAATGTAAGCTTCAGCTTATGGCCTCCCTCAATTGTGGGTTCTACACCCTGTTCGGAATCTTTACTCTACAGCAGGAAATTTTCCCTCTCAGAGTTCCAAGATCATAGCTTTGTTGATGGGATTTTTTCCACTCGAAAGCAACCGTGATCCAATTCTAACGCTATAATTTTCCTTACTCCGAGGTCAAAAGTTTGCAGGTACGCTAATGGGACTACCTCCAATCGAAAACAACACCATAAGCTAATCAAATCACTCCCAGGACAGACCGACCATACCGGTGATAGAGATCAGAACTCTAAAGAGGCGCGATCATCGATTCCAAAAAAGCTAACGGTAAAGCAAGCCAGGCAAAAACCATACAATCATTTCCATTCCATGTGTGTGTGTGTGTTTTATTCCAAAAATCGTTCCATTCTGAGTACATTCTTTTAAATACATACTTGATTACATCTAAAAAGGTAATACAAAGTTTCATTACACTTCTGTATTTAGATCTTTTGAAAAAAATACAGATGACGATCCTGATTTGATCCCTCCATCTAGTCACATCTCCGAACTTCGAGGATACGCCCTCCAAGAAATGCCCACCGAAAGACATGATCTTATTGCTCACACCACTATCTAGAATCCTGAAATCAGAGAAGAAGCTACTAGGAGGTTCCCTCGCAAAAATAAAGGTACCCCCAGTGAATGATTTTCTCCTCTCCATCTGGAACATGTCTCCAAGAAAGCCAAATTAGAATCACCATCCTCCACGTATCTTGGGGAGAAGGACAAGGAATCCCCAAACGCGAAGCATAAGTGTCCGAGCAGATTGAAGCGTGCAAGACATGATTGGACAGCTGTGGAAACGCATTAGCAACCCAGAGCCGCCCAAGATAAATACCACTTTTGATCCGAGCAGGGCTCCTACCTGTCCCCCTCGATGGCGGCACCCTGTAACACCCTGATCCCATGGGTGCGGAGACGTTACTGTGACATATATACGTGGGTCAAAAATACCCTCACATATATACGTTAAGCATCAGTACAGGTAAGAATTAGAGTGCGAAAGCATGAGAGTAATATACATTCCAATACAACAGTACAAGTACATAGTTATCACAGAGTGTGATCTAATATTACAGTAATATTGCATCACCAGGAAATATAAAAGTAAGATTTACAATATGAACATTACAAAAGTTGCTCACGAGCTATAAGGAGATGCCACGAGCCAACCAAGGGGAGACAAAAGAGGGGAATGGAGCCACAATGGTCTGCCTGCTCCGCAAAGTTAGTTTGGTCCTCAGCAGAAGGATCCGCATCTGTTCAAGCTAGGAGGTCTGGACATGAAGGTCAGGGAAGTTAGAAATCTACCCAACGAGTGTAAGATGAGTGCCAAGTGACGTGCAGGGATAAGCGCACGTGTGTCGATAGATCTAAATCATATGCATACATCATGTCATGAGCATAGGCATATAAGAGCAGGAAAGAAAGCAGCAAGTAAAGCAGAGATGGCAACACTAGCTATCTCCTAAATTAGGAAAACAACATAAAAATCATTAAGGTCGAAAAAACCAAATAAAACCCAATAATCTCTTATTAGCATCTTATAATTATTATTTGTCAGACTCATTTATCAGGGTATGTGTCCTGGTGTATATCTCAACACACATATATTCAAATATGTGTAAGTCGAGGTTGTTATTGAAAACTGACGATGATTAATTGATCATATTTATAGTGGGCCCCGTCACTGCCCGGGACACGGCCTAGTGGGAATTAAGACACCCACCACGAGTCTTCATACGGGGAACTAAGACACCCCAACATGAGTCGTCAGTCCTATAACCACTATAAATACGAAATCACCGATATTCTTTAGTTTCCCCATCCCAATGTAAGTTGTCCTTTTTATAGTTTATTAAGCATAATTATTAGATTATGGGAATGAGCAGGAACATGACAGGTTCAGAAGTATCAGGAGTATATGCATAACAGGAGTACTATCAGGAGATCAGGTACTACATTCGCGTAATGTGAAAATCATGAGTCAAGGGTTAAGCATGGCAGGTATCAGGTGTTAATATGACAATATCAAGTGATAGAGGCAGTGACAGGTGATAGAATGTAGATGTCAAGTGATAATACGATGAGTGTTAGCTTATCAAGAGAAAACATGTCAAGTGATAGTGTCATAGTCAAGCACAATCAAGCGGAGCTTAAGTAAGGCTGGAGCGAAGTTAACGTACATTACTGGACGCCATCACATTCGGCGTAATTACTGCTCGCGGTATGGCTAACACACGTGTATGGTGGCGGACGAACTGCTCCGCATCACCGTGACGAAGTTGTACTCACGACGTAACTACGCTCGAACGGAGTTAGCGATAAAACGTTGTGCGCTTGGCTCACCAACCAAGCGGAGCTAAAGACCTGAGGGTCTGAACGCACTCCTCTTTTGAGAAAGTGGGTGAAAGCCTGAAGGGCTAAAGTATGCCTAGAGTTTAAGTGCACTCTCGGTAGGTACCTCGAAACTCATAAGGGTGTAAGGCCTAAACCTATTGGGTAGTTAGCCAAGAGTAGGCAGAAGCTCAGAAACTGTTCAAGAGTACCTGCAGGAATGTTAGTATGCTTACAAACATGTAGTAAATTGACCATCCACAAGGTGTGTGAAGCCCGAAGGTTGTGTGTAAGTCCAAAAGGGTTGAAGTAAGCCTGAGGTCTAAGGCACTCTCAATAACTACCACGAAACCCATAAAGGTGTAAGGCCTAAACCTATTGGGTAACTAGCTCGGGAGTGGGCAGAAGCCCCGAAGGCTATACATGAATACCTGCAGTCAGTATCAACACGTGCACATATATCATATCATTTACACTATTACAAGCATTCGAACACAGAATACAATACATGATATCGGTACACGCTGGTACAAATACACAGGACTGCATGCACAAATACATCACAAACCAAAATACAATACAAGCTCGACGATGCGAGAAAAATACTCACCTAAAACACGAATCTCGAGAAAAATGTTGGGGACTCCGGGATGCTACGTGCGCGCAAACACTGGGCAAGGAAAACCACGAGGCGAAAAGTGGAGGAGAGGCTTGGCCCCTTGATGGCCGCCGACCTTAAGGAAGTGCGCAAGCTCCCTAGATAGGCCAAGGGGGTGGCCGGCCTTGGGGAGAGAGGAGAGGGAGGGTAGGAGAGGGAGGTAGTGTTGGTTGTTGTTGTTGTAATGGTGGAGATGGCGGAGTTGAATTTTGATGGAGAAAGAAAAGGAAAGTGAAGGAGGTGATGATGGTGATATTGGATGTTGAAGTAGTGGTGATGGAGGTGGTGTTGTGATGGTGACAGTTAAGATGGTGGTGATGGGGAGGGAAATAGAAGATGTGGTGGTGAAGATGGAAGATTTGTAGTGGTGGTGGTGATGCTGTTGAAAATGACGAAGTTGTCGCCGGAATGGTCGTTTGAGACGTTGTCGGAGGGGAGATGGTCGGCCCTAGACTTGGGATACTGCCTGGCCTAGGAGGAAAGAGTGGATGGAGGTTTTATGGAGGGTTTGTAGATGGTAATAGTTTTGGAGGTGGAGATGGAGATGAATTGGTATGGTGGAGTTTTGATAATTATGGTGAAGTGGGAGGAGATGGAGGAGAAAAAAGATTATGGTATGGTGTTATAGGAGTTGTAGTTATTGTGGAGTTGAAGGAGGAGTTGGTAGTTATGGGGTTTTGATGGAGGATGAAGATGAAAGGACAAGAAAATGGAGTTATTTGGAGTATGGAGTTAAAGGAGAAGGGACGAGATTTAGAGTTAGGGTTTTTTTTGTGAAATGGAAAGGGGGTGAGGTGGCTTGGCCGGCCTTGATGATGGAAGAGGGATGATGAGTGAGTTGGGATATTTTGAAAGAAAAGATATAGAATGTTGTGGAATACCAGAGAAGTGTTTAGAAGTTATTAGAAGGAAAAAGAAGGAAGAAAAAAGGTAAAAGGAAAAGAAAAAGAAAAAAGGAAGAAAAGTAATTGGAAGTAAAAATAGAAATAATTAAATTGGTGGATTCCAGGATTTGATCGCGGATGTGGAAAATTTTCAGAAAAATATCGGAATCGCTCGAAAATCAAATATCTCGGAAAGCTTTCCAAAAATTCTCAAAAATCAAAAATATTATACTGAATATCATTATAAAATAACATTCAAGAAATTCAATTTTATTTTCAAATTTAAAAACTTGGAATCTATCATCGATACCAGTCGGATTTTGATAAATTCAGAAAAAATCTCAAAAAATAAATTAAGATAGTAAATGTTATTCTAAGAAAAAATATGAAAACGGTTTTTAAAAATTTGACTCCATTTGTAATTTAAAATCTGAGAATCAATCGGCGGTAAAGGTACAATCTTGATTTTAGAGATTTTATTAAAATAATTCTGAAAAATTTTAAAATCATGAAAATTCTAAATATTGAAAAACAATATTTGAAACTGAAATCGATCAAATTTGACTACCAAAAAGATCAAATTGATCAGTATACTGGGATCGGGTCCCCGGTCCAGACTAGGATTGACTCTAAGCTTAAGAATCTGGATCTAAAACCAAGCAATAACGTAATTAATCATAATAAAAATAAATACTGGAAGATAAATCAAAAGATATAATTGAAAAATCAGAAACGTATCTATGTACATATTCTGAGAACGGGATGTTACACACCCTGTCACGACGAATGATGTGTCATAACAGATTTATCACAATGACTAAAGTGGCACACCAATTAGACTCTCAAAGGATGAGAGACTGACCATTATTTCCTCCACATTCATCTTTTCCCTTTCTTTCCTCCATCTGATAAGAAGAAACAAAAAAAAATGGCAACCCAGCAAAGCAAAGAAGATAAATTTTGAAGGAAGTGTTTCTTAAAGAAGAGAGCATAAATGATTTCTATCCAAGGGTTCCACTCTATTTATAAAAGGAAGAGGAAACCCTCCAATTTAAATTTTCAATCCCCGAAAAGTCGGTCCACGTCACCAGATTTTTGATCAACTTAATCAGTAGAAGATCAACCGTCACCGCCAAAACAAAGCCCTGCATCTCATTCATTATGATTCCTGTATTCGAAAAGATGCATAATCCGACCTCTGAGAAATCTAGCTGACTGATGTAACAAATGGTAATTAACTGTATACTTTGTAATTCAGAAGATTCGCATTTATGATCCAGATTCTTGTCTGCCCACGAGCATCAAGACAAACTTAAGGCATTGAAAGGTCTCCTACTATCTCCGCTCTTCCAACTTTTCGTCCGCAAGCTCCGACATGTGAAAGAGCGGGGGGGGGCATTTATAGTGGTCAAAATTGACCCCGTCCAAGATGGCGACACATATCCCTCACTTTCTAACTCTCCGAGATACATTAGAGCTCTCCACCAAAGTCCGTGTTATACCCGACCTCCTCAAAATCATCTCCATTTCGTGGTTCCCTCTGTTCTGAAGACTTTAGCTCTAAACCAAGCATCTCCATCAACAAATCACCTCTAATCTCCGGCGACATTTACACAACCTTATGTTCCTCCACTTTCATAACGTGCAGTACCACTCAGCGCAGACAATTATGAATAGTGAAAGATTTTTCCGCATGTAATTCCAACAAACCAGCACCGATGGTCACGGCAGTTACAACAAATCGACATGTGTAAATCATGCAATTACGAAGATCTCGCTCGTACCTATCAGCCTCCATGCCAACAGCTTAGTCAAGTATAATTAGACCTCCTCCTCCAATGAAGAAAGGGTCTTTTCCCCTTTGGACGTTTTTGACTTTGGAATCTAATCTGAACTTTGAATTCTGATCCTTATTCTATTCGGATTCCAGTCTGTACGCACTCTCCAGACTCCTGTATTCCTGTCATCTGAGAATTATAGTGAAGCTCCTCCTACTTCCCGTAATTTTTACCGATTAAGGGTGTTCGTGTAAAATCCTATGTCTCCCTTTTTTTGTGTTGTTTTCTATTCACGTGCACTACTCTACTTCATTTCTCGTTTGTGGTGATGATCGACCGTTTAATCACTTGTGGTGAAAAATCATCACCACATTTACAAATATAAATTTTTAAAAAAATCAATTAACAAAATAGAGATCAACATTATAAATAATAATATGTTATCATCGTCAGATGAAAATGTTCAAGCAAAACAATACACCCCCCAACCTGATTCCAATAATAAGAGTTAAACGAAACAAGCTGCAACATAAACGAAAATACAGCAGTCAAATGCAACCAAACAAAAGGCCTACCCGCTCAAAATACAACAAAAGCCTGCATATAAACCGTCGCCTGATGGAGCATTATAGGGTTGCAGTGGGCAGCGATCCTCTAGCCTGACCTTATCACTCCTCATGGTCCGTCTCGACTCTCGACAGATAGAAAATATTGATCAATCAAATCTCACAAATCATTTCAAAATTACATTAAGTCTCAACGCATATTCTCCCAAATTTGTCAAATATAATGATAAAAAAAATAATTACGACATGACATGTTTAATATGCTGCAAGTGGAAAGAAAAAAAAAGCAAGGGGTGAATGAGAATGAATAATGTGAAAATGTAACTGAGAAATTGAGATTTGTGTAAGTAAATTTTACGATACTTGATTGTAATGTAAAAGTGCAAATGAGAAAGTATATTGTGTTTTACGGTATCTTTTAGTAATGTGAAGTGTAAGTGAAAAAGTTGATCACAAAATTAATTGTTTGATGATTTAAAATAATACTAATATTATTAAAGTAAATCTGTATAAAAATTAAATGTATACTAAATTTGTCACCTAAATATTAAATAGTAATAAATATAAATTAATAATAAAATAATAAAATATTATATTAAACATGTAATAAAAATAAATTATTAAAATAATAATAATAACTAACTAAAATAATGAAATATTCAAAGATTTTTAAAAAATAATATTTTTAAATTTATAATTATTAAAAAATAAAAATAGAATATTATAATATTATTTAAAAATATAACTATTAAATTTAAAATATTTTATAAAATATTTAAATTTAAATTAATTTAAAAATATTACTCACAATTTTAATATTTAATATTTTAATATCAAAGATTTAAAAAAGTAAATGAAGCACCGGCAAGTGTGAAAATGGGAATGTAAAGTGAGAAATGAGATTAAAAAAAAGTACAAGTGGGATGTAAATCTCACTTGTATTTTTCCCGTTGTAACAAACGGTGAAAGTGAGAAAAAGATTTTTCTACTCACACATCTTCTTTTCTAATCCTCAAAACAAACACGCCTGCCAGAACAAAAGATTTATCATATTTAATCTCCCGAATTAAATAATTGGCAATTATAAGAAAAGTAAGGAAAAATGAAATCTAGGACAAATTTTGCATTCAAGCCCCTCTATTATTAGCTGACATCATAAAACTTTTGACAAAGACTAAAGGGCCGAATGTTCCAAATAGATGGGCCCACACTTTAACAGTCTACAGCGCGCCATGACGTAAAATTATTTTTGAGAATTTGCCAAAGTTTCCATGCGACCCGGACTTTATTAGGCGACAAATAATAACAATGATAATCACTATAATTAGCCAATAATAATAATAATAATAATATAATAATAATAGTAATAATAATAATAATATTATTATTATCATCATCATTCTATTTGAAGATTAAAAGGAATGAGTGGGCAGCAACAATTTGCCACTTCAGCAGATTATGGTCATAAGTCCTGTGGACTTGTGCACTGTTCCTATTTGGGTAATTGTTTGAACTTTGAACGAATTTAGATTAAAACTGAAGGTTTTGTTCTTAGAAAATATACAGATATGTATAATAATTGAGGGTGCATGACTGCTCATATAGTAGTAAAACGATAAGTTAAGATTTTTGTCATGTCATATGTTAATATGTAAGGTAATTAGATTTAATTGTTTTTCTGAAAAATTCGCTAGGCTTCTTGCTCTTTAATAATTATTGGCTAAAGGGTTCACTCAAAAATTATTAGCTAAAGGAATATCCGCAAAATTGGAAAAAAAAAAGTTCATATAGAAGAAAATACAAAAAATATATGTAGTTTTTAAAATTAGGATAAAAACATTTTCCTTTGTTTGAAGAAAGATTTTAGAATTAGTATAAAAACACATGGAACCCCTTGATTAGTCTAGCAAGCTCTGGAAAACTTTAAGTAAATTATGTAATTGTTAGGAAAATTTAATATTTCTTTTTGATAATTATGCTTGTTAGAGCCACAATAAGTGAAGGCGAACCCTCGACCTCTCTTAAAAGAGAACACATGATTCATGTAAAAGATTGCGGAGCTTTAATTAAGCGGCCAAATCCGAGCCCACAGCCCTGCAATGAAACCAATGAGAAAGCTTAGCAATTGCCTTTGGAAAAAAGGGCAAGATTTGGAACCTTCCGTCTTTTTGGCCAAGTCCCCGATCTCCTGTCCTGCCACGTGTGCAGATATATTAACCATGAGAGAAGACCGGTACGGTGCCCCTCCGGAACACCCATGAGTCGGCCACACCAACACCTCAGCATAAGTAGGTGAGAGAAGGATCCGACGGCTGACATCTCATCCAACTTAGTCAAACTTGATCCTCCCCCTTTTGAAGACTTGCCCGCTCGCATTTCAACCCAGCCGACGTCACGTGCTTCTGGCGTGCCTCTCCCTTTGTACAATTCCTTTCCCAAGTTGGAATAAGTCTGCGATCGATTTACGTGAGAGAGAGAGAGAGAGAGGGGTCAAAATCCATGACTTGGACCAAAACAAAAACAAACCACCTTTGATGACACATGATAAATCACTTGACACTTATAAAAGCCAAGAGACTCAGCCTAAGGACCCCCCATCTTTATGTGTGCGCTTCCCTTTGATGAGACTTGTGTCTACCATATACACGAACAAATTAATCAATTAGTGTCATATTGATTACAAGAGATAGCTACTATGGAGAAGAAACTTGCTTGTTTAGAGAAGAAGAGTGAAGGAGAGAAGGAAGTGGAGGTGCTACTAGAGGATGAGGAGGAGGAGGAGGAGGTGGTGCTTCCCGGATTCCGATTCCATCCGACCGATGAAGAGCTTGTCGGGTTTTATCTCCGGCGCAAGGTGGATAACAAGCCCATATCAATAGAGATCATTAAGCAAATTGATATCTACAAGTATGATCCATGGGATCTCCCAAGTAAGTTGTATCAATTAGTATGCATGCTTCTCTTGTTAATTACTTGTCATAATTCAAGAATTGGGTGCTAGCTATATATGAGCATATATCTACTTCTTTATGAATATTGTATTTAATTTATGGACTAGATGGTGATGATATTTCTTCAGTTTCTTCTCCTCAAATGAAAACCCTGACATTTTCATCCATATGTGCATGGATTCTGACAACTTGGGGGGTATTGCATCCATGCAAGTATCATGCATGATAGTCGCTAAAATATAGAATTAATGATCATGAAGAGAGCTTGTACATGTGCACTATTCCATTAAGCTAAATTTAGTTAGCTTCATGAAAGTCCCTCTATCAAAATTAAGAGTTTAAGATATAGCTTACTTTATCAAAGGAATTAAAATTCCTCAGTCAGCATTGAGCTAATTAAGGGGGAAAACTCTTATTCCTTAAATTTGAAGACATCATATTTGACCAGACCCAGATGGCAATAGAATGAATACAAATTCATCTTACACTTGTATATTTGATGATCAAGTAGAGGCTAGCACCGTCGGTGGCGAGAAAGAATGGTACTTCTTCTGCTTGAGGGGAAGAAAGTACAGGAACAGCATAAGACCCAACAGGGTCACTGGCTCTGGATTCTGGAAGGCAACGGGCATCGACAGGCCGATACACTCGTCGTCCGACTGCAACCACTGCATTGGCCTGAAGAAATCTCTGGTCTACTACAGAGGCAGCGCAGGGAAAGGCACCAAAACCGATTGGATGATGCACGAGTTCCGTCTTCCCTCGAACAACAAGGACAACGAAACTTGTTCTCCGAGCATGCAAGAAGCTGTACAAAATTTCTCATATCCTTCTTCTCTTTTCAGATGAATTGAGCTCATTATAGAGAACTCACTAACAATTTTAACCGTCTTTTATGATCAATTTGTAGGAGATATGGACGATATGTCGAATTTTCAAGAGGAATGTCTCGTTCAGGAAGTACACACAGGGGTGGAGGCCCAAGCAGCAAACTCCAGCCGACTCAAGCTCGAAGACTAGCAGTTTCGATTCTGATCACAGTACCGAGATGATCAGTACAGGTACTTGGGTGTTCAACAAGGTGATCGGATCATTACGAATTACTTTGAAGACAAGAATGTTCAGTTGTTTGGAGGAGGCCAATGGATCAATCCGGCAGTGCAAGCAGTGCCACTGGCGACGACATTAATGCAGCCGGCTGGCATTGCGCCAAGTCCGAACACGAACGAGTTCATGAAGGATGGGAACTGGGATGAGCTTGGGAGGATCATGGAGTACTATATGATGGATCCAAGTGCTACTCCCCAAGAGTGCAGATATTACTGAAGAGAGCTAGCTGCATACACATAATGCTTTGACTCTGATTTCTCCATAAACCCCTCTCCGAAGTTTCCGTTGCTACTTTAGCCCTTTGCCTCATGGGGCCTAAATGGAAATTTATAGGAGGTTTACAAAAAAGAAATCATTTGATCAAAGAGTTTCAACAGAATATCAGTGGCAAATGGCTAGGCCCAAACTATATGAATTTACCTGTATACATTTCGCCCCTCATGTGTAAGTACTAAGGCCACGCTATGCGTGGAGATAGCTCACTTGTACAGACTGTACTGTGGTGATTTGAAATAATTTGAACTCTGTGTGATTTCATGTTTGTTTGTACTTTGATAGAGACTTAGAGTTGGCATATGACAGAGTTGTACATGTATTATTCTATTTCACTGTAACTGGAAGAATTATGGACCCTTAGTTAACTTCTTTATTTGGATGAAGAGAGACTTTTCTCATTCTTGATCTAACCTGTGACACTATTATGGCGGCGGATAGTTCATTTTTAAATTTAAGTCACAACTGTTCAATTAAAATCTAAATAATTGTGAATTATTATTCTGAAATGTAACAGTCACTATAACCCTTTACCAAATGGATAATTCACTATCGCACTAAGCACAATTACACTTATAGATAATTAATAGCATACCTTTTTTTTTTTGTGCGTGTAAAACTGTAATACAAAAGGTAATTGTAAATGAGTGTATCTGTTTTTTCTTTAAAGTCATTTTTAATAGAATTATGTGGAGCTAAGAATTGTATGAGTTGTTAGTAAAAGTGGGCTCAACAAATAACAAAGGTAATATATATGTTACACGTAAGAAACATAAAGTAGCCAGATCTAGTTAATTTTGAATTTATGCAAGAATAATGAACTCTATTTTGACATGCAAGAAACATAATGTCTCTTCCTTCCAAGATGGCTAATTCCCCTGATTAATGTCTGGCCGAGATAACAATCACATCAGTGGGACATTATCTAAATGAACCCTATTTCAAACCAATTTTCTTTTAACACCAAGAAAAATTAGACTATAATCATTCTTTAATCAATTAGACTTTTCTAAATTATATTTCTCTAGTCAATGGAGGAAGTTGCGAGTCAGTCAAGGTAAACTTTGATAATTTAATCTATGGAGCACAAGGCAGTGACAAAAGAAGCAGTGGCAAGAAAAAGATCAGCTGAAACCCAACTAACAAAGCTCAGCCTTATACAATCGAATCAACAGATGACACTTATAATTTGCCAGTTGCAGACAATGAACGTCTCCATCGGGTGATGCTGATGTTTTTGTTTTGGAGAAATGTGAAAGTCTTTTGAGAAGAAGAAATGTGAAAGGTCTTGCGCGAAGTCTCTTTAGACAGCACAATTGACTGCGGAATTGGAGAGAAAAGATCATGGCGGCGATAATTCAAAATGCGAGACTGTTTATGCTCTCAAATTTTGGTTTCTAACTGCAAAGTTTGTTGTGTCACGCACTGAAACGTACTTGTTTGTTTTGTTACTAATTTATATATGAGTTTTAAGATTATAACAGGACGTGGGTTAATGTTGCCATGCATGTTTGAACAGTGAGTTTAAGGCTAAAGCACAAACAAATAGTTTTGCATTCAGAGTGAGAGAAACGGTCAAGTGCACGTGCTTGGTCTCGTCACTTTATTCATCAACGGACATGGTTTCGATTGGTTCTTTTGTATCTATTTTCGTCCACAAGTTTACTTGTATGATACTTCTATTGTTGATGAAATTATGATAGATATTGACTCGGAAAATACGATAATCCAAACACTTCTCTGGGGGATTCTATTGGATCCATGACTTACGTCAACTATATTGCCGTGAAAACATCTAGAAGTAGCATTTACCAGAAGCATAATAATTAAGGAATATAGTTAATTTATACCTTTTTCAAAATTAGAGTAGTGATAATCAAAATTTTAGCTCGCAGATAAATGAAACTGTAAGCACTCAACTGAAAATAAATAGAGGATGTAGTTTTATCCCTTTATCACTGTTTTCTTCTGTGAGTAATATTAGGGAGTGATGTATTTTATTTGGTTATAACGGTCTACTCTAAAGTTTTCCCTGTTGAGTCATATGAAACAATGGAGGGAAAAAAAAGAAAAAAGAAAGGATACCTCCTTGTTGATGTTATCTTATTTAGTGATTGGGAAAAAAAAACACTTGAGTTCTCATTGCTACCATTTAAGAATTTAACCACAGAAGAAAAATAAGTTCTAAGAGGGAATACATCATTAAAGCCTGACTCAATTATAAAAGAATAAAATTGAAGTGTGAGAGGTTTCTATTCAAAATACAATCTTTGTTAAGCAAAAAGTAAAGGAAAAAAAAGAAAAAATAGCTTAGAACATGTCACTCATTAATTGAACTTAATTTGGAGATTTTCCTTAAGATTTCACTAACAATTATAATCTCTTTCCTTTAGTTTTTTTTTTATGTTGGTGAATTTCCTTCGGATTTCCCTAACAATTATAATCTCTTTCCTTTAGTTCTCAAAATATTCAAGCTTAATTACCCAAAATC
>JAVJIF010006978.1:0-217787 GCA_038442645.1 Agave tequilana | reverse complement strand
CATATTCTGAAATCTCTCCACAAATGTTTTGACTGACTCTCCCTTTCGATGCTTTGTTGCTAGGAAAGTGGGCATTGTAATTTTTGAGTCATCTTCAAAGAAGCGTGTCAGGAAGAGCTTTTCCAAATCACCCCAGTTTTTTATGGAGCCTTCTGGGAGTTTCATGAACCATTCAAAGGCAAGCCCTTTTAGAGTGCTGATGAACAAACGAGCCAAGATGACATCATTATCTACTACATTTCCTGTCTGAGACTTGAAATAGTAGATGTGTTGGTTCGGTAACCCTTTGCCGTCGAAGGCCTGTAAGGTCGGAGCTTTGAACTTAGGAGGGTACGGAACAAGTTCCAACTCGGTCGGATATGGTCGGACCACTCCTGCTTCTTGGAGGCCTTTTCTGATTTGTAAGGGCTTCCAGACGCTGCTCCAATTGACTCATTCTTTTAGAATGAATACCCCCATTCTCTGGGTTGCCTTCCTCTTTAAACGAAGATTTAGACGACTCAGAATTAGATTGCCCCTTCTCCTCGATATGTACGAGGATGAGCTTTCTCTTTCTTTCCGTTTGCCTCTAGACTTCTTAGAAGAATCTTTATCGGTTGACTTTCTCTTGTCTTCAAGCAATTGTGTAAGCATCTGCTTGAGGGAATGATAGATCCTTATTGAGCACGAATCATATCGAATTGTTCCCTCTGGACCTGGGCTCGTTGTTCAAAGCGCCTGGCGTCTCCTTGGGAGTATTTGTCATGTACGCAAAGGCTTATTTCTCTATGGAAGGGTTCGAGGCCTGCATTCTGCAATGGCGGAGTGTGATTCACTTCTTCAATGCCCTGAGCTAGGCACTGTAGTTGATCGGGGCGACCGTACTAGTCGAGTGCGAGTATGCCGATACACTCCTTCTGGTTCCGTGCAGACTTGTCGGAGTTGACCGCCGTTATTTTCCCCTACTTCTGCTTGCCATGTTCGCAGCGACTTTAGGGTACTCCACGTCAGAGAAGGCTCTTCTCCTGTGCGAGCGACACTCTTGGCTAATCGGGAGGTCAAGGTTAATCGTCTGAATGCCGACTGTTTGCTTGCATGTGAGCTGCAGCGGCATTCAAAGAACATTGCCGTGATGAGTCGTTCACAGCACCAAGATGGAGTGATCTGATTAGCACTCTTTTTCTTTATTAAATAATCTCTTAGATCCGTGGGAGGGGGATCGAAGAGATTGGCCTCGGGTTGTCGAAGGCTTTTCGCTTCTGAGAGTCATCCTTACGTCGAGAATCTGAGACGCAGGGTTCAGAAACGCAGAACTCGCGCTGTGCAAAACAGGCGCAGCTCTCGTGTTTTGACTTCGAAACGTGGATCTCGTGCCTTTGCTGAGCAGAGACGCGGACCTCACATTACTGATTGTCGCATTTGGTTAGCAACGCTGAGATACGCGGGTTTTCTCAATTTCGCGTCTAGTTGTGGAGACGGGGTGTTGTGCCTCTGAGCAAAAGCATAGCCCTTGCACTGCTGAACACTGCGTTTGGTAAGTGAAGTCTCAGAAACGCAAGCCTATTGGGTTTCGCGTTTTGGTCTCCATACACGGACTTCGCGTGTCTGACGCAATTCAGAAGAGACGCGGGTTTGAGCCTCGCGTTCTGTATCCGCTGGACAGATAGTTGTTCCAACTTCTTGCGCCTGTAGTTGACGCGCGCGTCGTCTCTGTCAACGTTCAGCGTTTTGATTACGCCGTACGGGTTGTTGGGAACCCACGGTGACCTAGAACTGAGGAAGAGGACGAGCATGAACGGGCTGAATATCAGCAACGCTAACCTCGCGGGTCTCATGGGAGACGTTGACGCTGGTGTTATGTGTGATATGATTAGCCATGACACTCTTCTTGTCAGTCGAATCTGAAGGGATCTCAGAGCGGACTTGAGAGTGAGTCCCTGAGAAGACCTTGCGGCACTGTCGCGCCCTAGGACTCTTGGAGCCGGAAGAGAGGAACTCTTCATACTTTGCCTGGTCAAACTCGACAATGAGTGATTCGACCATTTTTCCCATGTAAGTGACGTCACCTTGCGCCACGACTTGCTCATCAGTAGAGAAAGTGTTCCACATTGGAGTCGCCATCTCTTGTTTGGTGGGAAAAATTGAAGATCGAGGTGTAATTCTTTATCTGATTGTAAAGAAATTACAACGAATCAATAATCCTTTTATAATAGAAGGGAGATATTCAAGCTCAAATCTCCCTTTTGTTTAATGCGGGTTCTTGATGTGGCGATGGAAAGTGAATCTTATTTTTCATTGACTGTGGTGAACGTCAGGACCTCTTGGAAATCCTCTCTTTGGATGGTGGACGAGTAACAGCTTCTGTCCATAAGAATCTCAAAGAGACTGTAGGCAGAAACAAACTTATAGGCAGCAAGTTGTTAGAAGGGTTAAACTCTCTCTTTCTTTTGTTAGAGATCTTGGTCCTTCTACGGCTTACAATCGAAGTTCTTCTGACCAAAGATTTTTCCGCCCCCTCTCCATAGCAAACTGAGTTATTTATAGAGGTTTCAGGGGGTAAAAGTGTCCCCTAAAAACGCTCCATAATGGGGGGTTAACTCCCTCATTACGTGAAAAGTAATTGACCCAGTAAGATGAAGCAGTTGTAACTAAGACGCGGGCTTTGGGCCTCGCGTTTTTCCATTGAGGTGATGCTTGAGAAACGCGAGCTTCAAATTCTGCGTCAAGCTTCACGTGAGACGCGGGCTTTGGACTCTGCGTCTTGGTACTACAGTAATGCTGAGACGCGGTTTTTCATGCTCCACATCTTGGTCATTGCAGACGCGGGTTTCAACCCTCGCATCTTGGTGTTGCGCTGGTGGCGCTGATTAGCCTTGTGTTTAGAGTTTGGATTCTGCTTTTTGATGACTTGTCTTCAGTAATTTTTAGACAGCCTACATTATTAAACCATGAAATGCCATTGATTTTTCTTCTTTTTCTTATTCTTTCAGATTTATCCTTATTACTTGAATATTCATGCTTCTCACTGATATCTTATCATTCCTGATTTATTCCTACACTACTCACTGAGCTGTCGAGCTCGCTTCCCCTCAGACTGGTATATTGCAGGTTGCTTTGAGGCAGGTGTCCGGTTTATACTGGGAGTTCATTCTAAATTAATCTAATTTTTTAATAATCTAATCATATTGTATTTCTAAAATAATTATGCTTGTAGATGGTACGTGTTGGATGTGGGATAGATGGTTAATCTTGTATATATGTAGAGAATTGTTGTAGTAACTTCATTTCAAGTTGACATTTGAGATATTTTTATTGGTTTGTGATATCAAGTTGTGTATTATCACTGTGATGATCATGATAAGTTGGAATTTATCATTTCTGAATTTTATGGATGCCGAGAAGAGTACTCTCAATCTTATATTATTGTGCTTCCACATAAGTAGGCGATGTGAAGCTGAAATATCCTTATGATTGTGTGGATGATTTCTGAGTTTAGTATGTGTTTGGATTGGGAATAAGTAGATTGATGTTAGCCGAAAGTAATGTGATTATATTGTATATCAGGTCATGTCAGTATTTACAATGGAGATGCTACCGAAATTTTTAAGGATTGGAAATGATTATGATAATCTATCGATTAAAGGAATGTTATGTTAATAGAGGATTTTAGAAACTGGGATCGTTATAGTTGGTATCAGAGCTCCGGATTTGAGAATAGGAACTAGATTTGAAATAGTGGATGTAGAGAAAGAGGATTGATTGTTAGGACAGATTGCTATGAATGATATTCAGGTGTGTGTGGTGTTTTGCATGTATATGAATGTGTTGTTTGATACAAGACATTGCTTTCAGTTCACAACGGCCTACTTATCTCAATTAACAATTTCAGCCTACCCAGCTTACTTAACAACGGATGCAATATATGCTTCATAACCAATTCACACTTCTTTTATATACATCCACATCATGCCCTCCACTAAGGCAAACTTTTGGTCCATAACATCAACAACTTCAATTCCATATATCATGTCACCCAGACGAACCTCCCAGTCTAGGTTTCCAAATATTACATATATCTTAAGTTTCCAAAATCAAAATGTATCACCCAAGACAAGATACATACAATGAGTATTCCATACGCAAAAGTAGAACGGTAGTAAATAAGCATACATGTGAGGATAACTAGCAAAAAGGAAAACTAAAGCGGATGGTATGTTGTTCCTCCTTTCGCTAAATCTATAGGGCTAACCGGTCTCTTACCCTTATCCAAACCTGAAATAGGTGGAAGAAAATAAAATGAGCTGACAGCTCAATAAGTAAACCATTCTAAAAATATGCTAGTACAGGACTTCATAAGTCAATACATTCTAGAAGAGGTGTTTTGCATTTAAGACTAATGTGCGATGCAGCTTCTTCTTTAACTTGCTTTACCTTAGACTCCATAATTAATGATTTAGATGCCTCAACTACCATAAGTTTTATCATTCTATATGCCATTGCAAGATGAATTCCCTACATGCTTGCGTATGCAAATATGTGTATACATATACATTTACACCAACGGTTTACCACTTTATTAAGTCGCGACATTCTCAGTTTAACATACACTACCAAAGTGAGATAAAGTTTGACAGTTCGCTTTAGGTGGAGTATTTATACATAATCATGAAATCTAGATTCAATCACCGACTTCCCCTCCTACCGGCTCCCGCCCGGTTCCTTCCTCCATTTAGCATATACGTAAACATATATAGTTAAGTCCCCGTCTTCCCCTCCTACCGGCTCCCGCCTGGCCCCTTTGTAACCCCCTGATCCCTGATGTACGTATCACAATATCAGTACTCGATACGACGTACACAGTTGATTTGACCTTCTTGATAGTCAGATTGAGCCGATTTCAGTTTCAAATATTATTTTTCGATATTTTAAATTTTTTCAAAATTTTCTGAATTTTTCTGAATTATTTTGGAAAATCTCCGTAGTCGGTGCGACCGATACCGATAATCGGCTCTACAATTTTTAATTCACAAATGGATTTGCATTTGGGAATCTGCTCTCACCTTATGTCTTAAAATCATATTTTCTATGTTAGGACATTTTTGGGGATTTTTCTAAATTTTTGAAAAATCGGGCCAAACTGGTATCTCCCAATATCGGTAATACCTGTCAGGATTTTTAACTTACAAATCGGATAGAATTTCTAGAATCTGATTTCACATTACTTATCAGCGTAATATTTTTTATTTTATGTAATTTTTCGGAGCTGTTCGGAACTAGTCAATTTTTGACCCATTAAAATAATATTAAATTAATATTTAATTTATTTCCTTCTCACTTCTCTCTCTTTCTACAGACTTCTTCCCCCCACCATATTACCCACCGCCTCTCTCTTTCCCCCTTTAAAAACTCTACCTCTCTCTCTAATTCTCATTCTCCTCTCTCTCTAATTCCCTCCTCTCTCTCTCCCCCCTCTCTCTCCTCTCTTTACTCTCTTTCTCACACTCTCTCTCCCTCACTCTGTCTGTTCTCAGCCAGACCGCCGCCGGCCTTGCCGGTGCGCCACTGGTGGCCGGCACCCCCGGCCAGGCGCCCCCGCGCCCCCACCAGGCGCCACCTCTTCTTCCCCTTCTTCTTCTCCTTCTCCTTCTCCTTCTTCTTCTTCTTCTTCTTCCCCTGTTCTTTTTATTCTTCTTTTCTTTCTTTTCTTTTTTCAATCTTCTCTTCTCCTCCTCTCTCTCCTCTTTTCCCCAGCGCTTTTTTCCTCCCTCTCTTTCCCGCCGGCGGGGCTGGCCGCCACCAGCCCCTGCCCTCTTTCTTTGTCTCTCTCTCTAATCTAATGGGGTTTAAACCCAATAGCCTAATATCAAACCCGTTTAACCCAAAATCTATTTACCCATTGACTTAAGTAATTAGGTTTGGGTTATCAGATCCAAACCCAACCCATTAGCCTCCAAACCCGCATCCAAATAGAAAGGTAATATTATATAAAACCCCCTAATAAATAATCTATATTACATTTTAAATCCCAACTATTACATATTTAACCCATTTCTATTACTTTTAGTGTTCAGGCGATATTTGGGGCATCTGGTGTCTGATCTGGACGATTCTGGAACGTTGCGATCGTGGGAAAGAGAGCTACCTTCTCATGGCCAGTTTGTGAGTGTTTTTTTTTATAATTATAGTTATCATGTTTAATTAAATTGATCATAATTATCATAATATTATTGTAAATCGAATTAAATAGAATTCTTGCTTCATTATACAATATAGATGACTTGTCTAAATATCGGGATTCATACGTTAATAATTTTACTAAGTAAATTAACTAATAAATTGATAATTAAAATAGATTTATGTAATAATTTTATGAGCTTGATCATATTAATCATCTTGTAATATTTATTACAAATATGGAGATCTACAACTCGATTATATGGTATGATCACCGTTACCTGACTCACACTAAACACCATTACTACATGTGCCCTACTCGAACATTCTAGTACATTGGATATTGTATTTTCTATATAGCCATTACCACATATTGTTATTCACAGATACTGATACACCGACATGATTATTGCATGTTATGGAATCACTGCTGTACGGATACGTTACTACACTGGATACTGTTACACAGATACTCTGTACACTATTATTTCTTATTCATGTTCCCACTGGTACACGGATACACCAATTCACGGAATACCGTCATTTCAATATTGTTATCATCATTACATGGATGCTCGGTACACAGTTATATCATGTTTACACATCACTGTTACACATGCAGGTATTGTTACTATATTCTTGTCATATGGATCACCGTTCATATTGCATGTATATTCATGTATCCTATTGCATGATTGTTTCTGTTACTGATATTCCCGCTACTGGATACGTGAGCCATTGATATGCGATGTGTGGAACTAAGTGCCACGTGGATCCAAGCCAAGGGGCCACCTCTAGAATCCCACATCTATTGTTTCCCGTTTTCCGTTATCTTGTTATTGGCTATCAACCGAGCTCAGGTCCTATTATCATGTTATATGTACCATGCACTATACTTGTTCTTGCTATGCACTGTACTTTAAATATAATGAATATAACTTGGGGATGGGGAAGACTTGATGGTTGACTAGGTCTTGTCGGGTGGATGTATGAATCCATTGTTAATCCCACTGAAGGGGACGTGGTAGGGCTGGCTACCATTTGTATTGTATTGTTTCTTACTCCTACCTAGCAGGTAGCCCTGGTCTCAGCAGCCAAGGGTCAGTTTAAGGCCGTACCCCGGGTATGCACGGGATACACCCACCTGATTAGAGCTTCTCGACCATTGGGCTTTCAATTGACATAATAAAACGATATAAACATAGTGATGTCGGGAACACTTGTTATTTGGTCACTCTCTTGTTTGGATAATAGTACCCGTATGCCATGTCCAGATGGGTTCGACTGGAGTGCGGTCTCCAGTATGAACTGTCAGTGGTATGGGACACTGGAAGAGATTGATTAAAATATCAGGTGGCACTGATTGTTATTATTGTATAAATCACATGACATGCTCGACTCATGTATCATTGTCCCTTTATATTTGTTACTATTCCTGACATGTTATCCACAATCATGTCACCTTTATACCGTGTTACACGTTCTTATATTTGTTGCACTCCATGTGGTAACACACTATTCATGGCTATATATATATACTCTATGTTGCATCTATTCTGCTTTATGTATACCTTACAAACATCAGCACTGTATATGCACAACACAGTACTATGGTTATGTTGCTGCACATCTACATGTTCATTTCTATCACGTCACCACTAGATACCAGTATTTATTATATAAAACTGGATACTACTGTAGACATGACCCGATGATAACATGCTAGGTAGTGACGGTAGTAAAATATGACATTTTTATATTTCTACTGATTCTTAAATTCTTATTATATGGTATCACTGATGCATAAACATGTATTATATTTTATTATCCTATTATATGGTATCACTGATGCATAAACATGTATTCTTTATTATTATCGTGCTTGTATTACTATATTACATATTACTGCTTCCTTCATTTTACCACTCACTAGGTTGCTTTCTGACGACCCTGGGTTTGCGTGCCCAGGTTGGAGATCCCAGATATCGTATTATCAGATTTTTCATTGGATTCATATAGGACTCGTCATCGATATCATTCATAAGTATCTTATTTATTTAGTTTTTAGTTCCTTATTTTTTTCATATTTCTATATCTGTTATGATCACTAACCCCTTTCTGCAGGTATTCTTGTACTTATTTAATGCTGGAACTCTTGTATATATGGAGGCTATTTTCTGTACTGAGGCTTAGCATACGTATGTAAGGGTATCTCCGTCTTGCGTATGTACGTCGCCATAACGTCCCCGTACTTACGGGATCGGGGCATTACACCCTTCCTCCAAGAAGCATACACACACACACACACACACACACACACACACACACACCACACACATATATATGTACATATATATATATACATACATATATATAATGAATAAATCTCCGTCTTCCCCCTACTACCAGCTCCCGCTCGGCCCCTTCCTCCAAAAGATACATATCCGAGTATATATATACATATACGCATCGTAATGTTATCTCCGTCTTCTCCCTCCTACCGGCTCTCGCCCGGTCCGTTCCTCCAAGAAGCTTTTGTGTGTGTGTGTACACATATATATATGCGTGTGTGTGTGTGTGTGTGTGTCTCTCTCTCTCTCTCTCTCTCTATATATATATATATATAATATATATATATATATATATATAATATAATATATATATATAATATATATATATATATATATATATATATATATATAGAGAGAGAGAGAGAGAGAGAGAGAGAGTTAATAGGTTATTGTGCACTTCACAAGAAGTAAAGAGTTACGCTCATAAGCCATTTATACAATCGGTGCATGTCAAGTGAAAGGAAACACATACTCAATAGCTTCACCATATCATGGGGCAATCTCAATACACAACATTAAGTCTTATATGTATATATGCGTTACTCTTTTTACTTGATTATACACAATTCAATACTTGTGTATAAGGGGGGTTTTTCCTCGTTATAGTATGCACAACCCTAAGACATCCATATCAATTTCTTATTACCTTCGGGGTTATCGATACGGAGCATGAACCCTATGAAAAACACCTAGAGGGGGGGTGAATAGGTGCAAGTGCTAATCTAGTGAACTAAGTGCTCTACATGCGGAAGCTTAAAACTATTCTTGCAACACACTTAATACAACACACAAGTATAGCCGAATTCCCCGTGAAGGGCTCTGGACTAACTCCTCTTGATTCCCCTAGATATGGGTTGAGGTGCTATGTGAAGCTCTTGTGGTTAAGTATAAGTGAGGCACACACACAAGCAATCCAAGCATATAATGAATAAGCAATATGAATTATGCTCAACACAAGCAAATATGATATGATGTTATGAATGATGCTTTGCACAATGTAAAGAGAGAGAGTTAGAGAGACAAGTGGATCAAACGCTAACAACAAGATATGTTTCGAGGTTCGAGCCCCTAGCTCTACATCCCCGCCTACACCACCGTGTAGGATTTCCAATCCACTATCTCCCACCGAGGGAACCTCTACCGAAGAGGATTTGTTACAACAATAGGAGTACCAAACTCCTCTCTCAAACACCACCTCACAACCGAGGGGTAGGCCCGTAGCCAATACAACAACCAACACCTCTACCGAAGAGGGTTTACAAATCAAACTTTACCTCTCACTAGAGGGAGCAAACCACAAGCCTCAATCTCTACCAAAGAGGGAGCAAACCAATCACCCGATCAACCTCTACCAAAGAGGGATACAACAAGAACAAGGGTGTTTACAACAAGTGGTTTCTTTCAACCACAAACCAATCTCTTTTTCCACAAAAACAAGATCCTAATAGAATAGGATAGATGATAGCTCAAGTGTGAAAAACTAGGTGTTTTTGGAAACAAGCAACAAAGAAAAACTACTTGGGAAATCTCTTGTAAATGATAGAAATAAAAATCAATACAATATCCCAAAACCTAGTTCTCTTTGATTTTTCAAAAACCCAAAACAATAAAGATGAAATCTTTTTGCTCTTTAAACTCTTTTTAAAAACTTCTTTTCAAAACCAGAGAATGGGGAAAAATTAGTTCTAAAAATCTTAGCCAAAATCTCAAAGAAATGGGGTTTATATAGGCCCATCAGAAAACTAGCCGTTAGGCTGATGTGGCAGCTTGACAGGCTACCGGTCGGGCCGGCCCGGCCGACCGCCAACGGTCAGAAATGTGACCGTTGGGGCAACCCGGTCGACCGGCACGGTCGACCCAAACAAACAAAGAGCAGAGCTCTCAGACCGGTCGACCCTGACGGTCGACCGTTCCTGTGTCTGCCAAACGTGCACAAATCTGTGCACGTCGGTCGACCAACTTCATCCCAAGTCGACTAGGTTAGTTGACTAGTCGACTGGTTGAAGCCTGGAACAGAAATCTGGGTCAGAAACACATGTTAAAATATTTTTGAAAAATCTTTTATCTTTTCTGAAAATTTCATAAAACTTGTTTTAACATTTTGTATTGAAACACAAACTTGTGATAAAGTTTCAAGACAAATATCAACATATTCAAATCATTTTTGTGTCTTGTAAATTTTATCAAAAACCAACACTTGTATTTTATCAAACTTAGATTTTTCCAAAACATGAATAGGATAGTCAAAATAAGTTTGTATAAGAAGTTAAGCATGTATGTATATCTAGAACACATCAAATATACATAAGAACTATTTAAACTTATTTTGATCTACTATTTATGAAAACCAAATTCAAAACATAAAACGTGTGTGTTTGTGCACTTGAGCATATCAACTATACTAAGCTTTACAATGGATCTAAAACACACTAAACTAAATTAGGATACTTAAGTCTTCTTGATGATCTTCATCTTCAAGTAGACCTGATCCAAACTCCATCCATGGGCTAGGCAATGTGTGAACTTGAAGCTTGAGCCCTGGAATCACCATGAAAAGCTTCTAACCTCCTTGTTGAAGCTAATCATCAACTAATATCTTGGTTAATGAATCTGAAACTTAAACACCACAAGATTATTAGTAAACATAACTACATGAGTTAATCATCATCAAAACTAGGGTGGAAGGCCTTTGGGCCAACACCCTATGCATGTATTCTAACAAATTCTTATTTAGGAGACGAAATAACTACGTAACATACATTTAGATTTTATTTATCATAATAATTAGGGAAAAATAACGAATTCATTCATGATTCGACCCTCCGTACATAATTGGGAATTCCCTAATCATTCTAATTCATGAATGGCTTCCCGAATGAGTTAGGTTTACTCACCTTTTCAACAGTTTCCCACTTAGTCTTTACTTGTCAGACTCCCAAATAACACCCTTAGTGATCAAAACATAGAGGTTACATATTAGTATCTAATCATCAAAATAAAGAGAGAAAATTTAGGGTTTTGCCCTCATATATACCTAAAAGTTTCAGTCTGAAAATCTTCTTCTAAAGCAGTGATTTGAGTCCTAAATAGTTCAGATCTGGTCCAGAATCTCTCCCCCTAATGGATCAGAACTGGGTTACTCTCCTCCCACCTCCCCCCCCCCACATGGCCGGCGCGAGAACCCCCTTCCCTCGAGCGTGCGCAGCCTATGCGCGCGGCTGTGCACGCTGGTTGTCGCGCGTGCGCGCCTCCCTTGCCGGCTGGCTGCTGAGTTGAAGGAGGGAGGAGAGAATGGGTTCAGATTTATTGTAGCAAGTTCAAAATTTTGGGGAGAAGAGTTTTTCTCTTTTAGGGATGAAGAAGGAGATGAAGAGTTTCCCCTTTTTTTCCTCATAAAGTCAAAATTTTCCTAATTATTCATTTGTTTACTAAAAGGATGAGAAGCCACCTCACCAATATCTCTTTTCTAGGCACCTAATCATCCTCCACCTCATCACACACTTCCCCAACCATCCTCCTTCCTCTCCAACACAACAAAGCTAAATATAAAAAGAAAAAGATTATTTAGGTATGGTTGGTGAAAATAGGGGTGTATTCCATGGGGTATACTCCCATGGTTAATTGTTGAAATTTGTGGAGCTACTATACATTATACATACATATGAAGCATAGCCCTAGACACACATATGTGTAAAGGTATCACCTTACAAGGTCCATGGCTAAACAAACCAATAACTATGATTAATTAAAAATTCGGGTGTTACACGGCCGCTTTTCCTGGGCGGCCCAGCCCGGGCTTGGTCTCCATATTGGAAACTCGGGCATGGCTCGGGCGCCCGGCCGGGCCGGGATGGACCTGGGTTAGGAAAATATTTTTTTTATAAAATTTGAAAAAGATGTAAAAAATCAGAAAAATTTTAAAAATCTTAAAAAATTCTAAAAAATCTAATAAACACTTTAATGTGGAAAAATTTGATACAAGTTGTAAAATGCACATGTAAATTTTTTATTAACAATCCAATAAATTAGATAAATTGATACAAATACAAAAGATTAATTTAAATAATTGAAGTATAACTATATAAATTGATAAAATTACACTTGTATTATATAGATAAAAATTGGTACAAATACAATTATATAAATACAAAAAATCTTCTTTTCTTCACTCATCTTCTGGGTAGTCTTCAATGATTTCATCTATTATTTTATTCTTCTTTCTTGTCTCTGATCGAGCCAATCCTTCCCGCAGATGCTCATCTCGATAGCTACTGACGTCAGGCGGTTCCTCGTATCAGTCAGCACTCGTCTAACTGTACTAAAAGCAGATTCTGAAGTTACAGTAGGGACAGGAGGGGTTAGTAAATCGTATGCTATGATGAAAAGCACATGATATGTCAATTCCTGTGATTTTCAGCATGCCAAAATATCTGTATCAATCTCAGGAGGTATAGCACGAGTAGAATAATAATGAAGCTCATTCAATAAGTTTGAGCTTCTTGAGCTTTTAGACGCAGACAATAAAGAACATTTAGGTTTAGATGAAGATGCAGGTTGGGATGATTGTTTATTTTCAATTGAGAATTATAAAAATCGTACATATTATTGAAAGAAAGCTCATTATCATTCCATACTAAGAAACAATCAAGATAATTTATTTTTTATAAAAAATTTCAAGTAAATATTTACATTCTTCAAATTTAATTCGAGAATCCATAATTGTAGCAAAATAAAATTAGTAGAAAAATATTTAAAATACTTATTAAATTTCTTCCATAAGTTCAATAATATTTTCAAGTAAAGAATCATATCGATATGTATGAAAAAGTTCAATAATTTCAGTTAACTCGTATAAAAATAAATTAGTTATGGGATAATAAATCCCAGAAAATAATCTTGTTACTCTTTCAAATTTTTTCAAAAATTCACAAAGTACTTCAATAATTTTTCAATCATTATCGGAAATAAACATATCTGACAATTCTATGAAAATAAAATATATTTTGCAGTCCGATAAAGAATAACTTTCCTCAACATATATTTTGCAGTCCGATAAGGAATTCACAAAGTACTTCAATAATTTTTCAATCATTATCGGAAATAAACATATCTGACAATTCTGTGAAAATAAACATATATTTTGCAGTCCGATAAGGAATAACTTTCCTCAACATATTATATGTTGAGTTCCAACGAGTCCTTATGTCCTGAGGTAAACTTCTAATTGGTAAGTCTATGTTAGAACAACATTGTTTCAAGTTTTGCCATCTTGGGCCACTACTTCTAATATATAAAATAGTATTTCTTAAATTTTGAATATAAATATATACATTTTAAACCATCCTATACACACAAGCTAACAATGTGACATACACAATGAATGAAAAAGTTTTCCATTTAAAACTGGTCTAAAATGATTTTTAAAAGTTCAATTGCAATAATATTATTACTACTATTATCAACTGAAATAGAAAAAATTTAGATTCAAGTCTAAATTCTCTAACTACTTTCATAATAGTCTAACTAAGATTAGAACCATTACGAGGAAAAGAAATTTTTTTAAAACCAATAACTCTTTTATTTAAAAGCCAGTCAGAATCAATAAAATGTACAGTAACAACTATGCAATGAATGCCGTTAAAAGTTTCCCAGCAATCAGAAATAAGTGCAACTTTTTTGTGTCATGGAAGAAAAAGTTGCAATTAAATTTGTTTACTTTCCTTCAAAACCCTGAACATTCTCGCTCTAATATGGATGATATTCAGGATTATGAGTAGTTTTAATAAAATTTGTAAATGCTTCATTTTCAGCAAAATTAAAAAGTTATTCAGCCTGAAATAAATAGTTAGTAAGATTAATTTTACCTCTTTGATAATTAAAACTAAAAGTATTTAGTGTGCCACCAAAAGTAGAAATTTGTTTTTGTCATGGTTGATTCTGGGGATGTTTAGCCTTAATGTGCCTAGTTAGTGCACCGGTTTCACTATTTTTTAGAAAAGCATGAAAAACATCAGGACAAATCTTGCATATAGCCTTTCTAACTCCATTAATATTTTCTTTTTTAAAAATTTTTCAAACCTCAGAGTTTTCATCTGCCATGGAAGCAACTTCGGCAGTGGAAGAAGAAGGCGGATTAGAAGGTGGTTCAGAAGAAGAAAGAAAATATGTGGATGGTGTTTCTGTTTGTGTGAACGAAAGTATTAGAGTGTCCGATAAAGGCATATGCAAGTCATACCATTCTTGACTAGTTAAATCTAAATTAACATTATACCTAAAAGAAGAAGGATTGTTAGTGCTTGCTGATGAAGAGTGTGGGTCTATTTTTAAAATAAAATTGATAAAAATATAAATACTAGAACTTAAGAGAAATTGTGAGAGCTTGAACACTTAGGAATTTGAGGAGAGATTGAGAGAGCTTGAATGCTTGATCACTTAAAGACTTGAGGAGAGGCGGAGGGAGCTTGAGCACTTGAGTAATTTGAGAGAACTTGAGAGAGCTTGATCACTTGAGAACTTGAGAAACTTTAGAGTTTGAGCACTTCAAAATTTAAGAGAATTTTAAGAGATTTTTAGAGAATTTTTTGGTGATGAAATGAAGTGAGGAAGAGTGAATATTTATAGAGAGGAGTGAGTAGTTAAAATGTATTTTTTTTTGGCAAAAAAAATTCTTTCCTGGTCAATAAACCCATTAGTGGGAGATTTGTAAAAAAAAATACAAACCCCCAAACGGCTATATTTTGGCCCATTATAGCCGTTTGGGGGGGGGTTGTGTAAAAAAAAATTGCAAATCTCCCCAACCCGGCAACAGCTAGTAGCCGTTGCCCGAGCTGGCCCGGCACGGCCCGGGTTTGGCCCGAGTTTGGCCCACTTTGGCCAAACTCGGGCACGCCCTTGGTTTGGGGGCGTGCCCGGGACCGGCAGCGGCCCGGGTTGCCCGGGCTGGGTCGGGCCGGGCCAGGGCTAACCCGGGGCCGATTCTGGGCCGACCCGCCCGGTTCGCACCCCTAGTGTGAGCCCTCAGTATGAATTGCCAGTGGTATGGGACACTAGAGTAAGGGAATGATTGAAATATCAAGTGAGTCAAAATTAATTTGGATCGTAAGGACATAGTACATTGTGAGTATATTGTATATCAGGCCATGTCAGTATTTACAAAGGGACAGTTGCAATGAGCCAGTGACGTAAGTGACTTCGTAAATCAAGGGAGTCGTGCTTGTTGAATTGAAAGTGAAAATCAATAAGGTCAGTTGCTGTAATGTCTTGCTCTTAGCCAGAGGAATGATCTCAGGAACAGCTGGGCGATGCTCAGGAAGATGCTCGGAGTATCGGAGTTCTCAGGACGGTGGTGTCTTCGAAAGGAGGAGTGACTTCGAGAACGGCTGAGTGGTGCTCGGGAAAGTGATATGCTGGCATGTCTTGTTGTCTATTTCGGACAGTCCTAATGAGATAGGACACATTTGTGACCCTGATACAGATCAAAATCCTACCACTAAAGAGTCATGAATAGCTCCATAAAACTTTAATAAATATGCAATTGTAAAGTATCAACATGTCATTGAAAATTTGTTCGGTTGTAGAATGAGAGATTGTGAAACGGTCCCAGTTTTCATAATATCTCCATATATATAAACATTAAATTGATCCACAGATTATCATAATGATCTCCAAATTTCTTAAAATTTTCGGCAGCACTTCCTTAAAAATACGAAGTTTACTCTGATACATAGATACATATGATTCCAAATATTTCTCATCAATTGTATATTCATATGCAATATCCCACGCAGTTATATCACATTTTCGGCTTGACATCGCCTACTTAAGTTCTCACACGCTTATTATAGGAATACTACACAAGATAATAATTTAAGGACTTACTTAAGGATAATATCCTTAGTGTCACCATCTAACATAATCCAACCCAAGATAATACCCATTAAGAGTTCATACACGAATCTACATATATACATCATCTCCATGTACATGAATATAACCACATAATTAATTACAAGTCGTTATGGAAGCTTGATAGGCCCACACAGTGAATGTTGTGCACCCTTTCAGTGCTCTACTCTTGCCTTAAGCTGTTATTTATCCCTGGCTAGCCCTGAAAACATGAAGTTATGGGGGGTGAGCTCGACAGCTCAGTGAGTGGAGTCAATTTCATTCATAAAAATGAAGCATAGCATTAACGATGTATAATATTCATGGTACTTGAAAATAAAATGAATGTGGCACATGAAGTATGTAATAATGCATCATTCCTTATAATTGTGTATTTGCTTCCAGCTATTATTGATAGATGCACATAGGACCGGTATACGGTGTCTCCACTACCACATAAATAACACATTAAAATATTCTTAGTGTCACACACTCACACAAACGTATACATCAAGTATAGCCATTTATTCACAATCACTTGTAAAATACAAATATAAGCATATCACCAATGCCATTCAATGTAAAAGTAATTCCCCGTCTTCCACCTCCTACCGGCTCCCGCACGGCCCCTTCCTCCTTATATATATAATTCATATAAAACATATATGTTTCCCCGTCTTCCCCCTCCTACCGGCTCCCGCACGGCCCCTTCCTCCTTATATAAAAGTATATGTCAAATCCCCGTCTTCCCCCCTCCTACCGGCTCCCGCACGGCCCCTTCCTCCTTTAAACACAAATGCACCATGCACGGTTAAATTATAATATTCATCACAAGCAATTTAAAACTAACTTACACGTCATTTCATATATGGAATGATACTCTCAATGAGTACTTGCCCATTATCATGTATTCTTATGCAAAATTAGTATCTGTGTCTTAACCAAGCA
This sequence comes from Agave tequilana, assembly GCA_038442645.1. Taxonomy (NCBI): domain Eukaryota; kingdom Viridiplantae; phylum Streptophyta; class Magnoliopsida; order Asparagales; family Asparagaceae; genus Agave; species Agave tequilana. The sequence continues at coordinate 200,451 of JAVJIF010006978.1, read as the reverse complement.
TAACACATATGCATATATGTACAACATCAAATAACATACACTAATCACATTCATGTCACCCAAAATGAATTCTATTCCGTAACATGCATGTCAATGCCATTGTAAACTATACTTCAAAATGCAAGCCACATATGATATTTGGCAAAATGCTAAATCAACAAATTACTATTATATTTGCAATTTAATATAAAGCGGTCCAATTTATTTAAAAACCCCACTCACCTTTAATTTGAGCATTCACAAGAGGTTCGTACCGAGTATCGCCTCGTGTTTCCTTTCCGAATAATCACCTCGGGCACCGACATGCTAATCCCCCTATTTAATAGTAGCAACAACATCACATAATTTAACTCTTAAATGAATATCAAGTGGGTTACAATGTTTTCTTAAAAGAGACTTATTTTACCATTACTTATTACTAGCCCTTTGTTCTAGAGAATATACCAATACTATTATCATGGCTATTGCACGATTTCTAATACAATGAAATGTTTCTAACTAATATTTGTCATGTAGTCCAATACCCAACCTCAAATCTTATTAGTAAAGCATTATCACATAGCCACATACTAATATAATATTCTTGCCCACAATATTCATTCAATTAAAATTTTACTCAACAAGTTCTCACCTTCATTCGGAGAGTTCTTCGAAATTCTTTTAGCTTCTACATGAACCCAAACCATGATCCTATTCAAGAGATCAACAATATATCTTTTAGTGCTAAATTCACCAATATCATGGAAGGTTACCACTATTTATATGCTAATTTTCTTCTAAAATTTAAATCAGAATTTTATCAAGTCTTAGATGAACTCACCTTAAAATTCAGATCTAGGGCTGAATTTCACCTTTAAAAACTTGACCTTTTTCTATGAGAAACTCCATTTTCCCCCCCTTCCCTCAAACCCTAGCAAGAACAAAGGCCATTTTTAGTTATGAAATAAATTATAACATGAGAAGGATTAGTGTAGTATAACTTTACCTTCACCAAATCTTTGCCTCTGAAAATTGGGGGTTTTTAGGAACTAAAATCAGAATTTAGGGCTTTGATTTCACCTTCAAAAATCACCCCAAAACTGAAATTAAACTACCCCAAAGCTAAAATTACCTTTCTTCTTCAGTCAACAAGAGACCCCCCCTCGAATCAGGCCGACCTGCGGCCTGAGCCGCCGCCGGCGCGCGGCGGAGCGCCGCCCCCGCGCGGTTGCGCGCGGCACCAGCGCGCGGCTGCGTGCTGGTGGCGCGCGGTTGCTGCCGCCCTCCCTTGGCTTCGGCCGGGTGCGTGAGAGAGAGAGAGAGAGAGAGAGAGAGAGAGAGAGAGTGGGGAAGGATTCTAGGGTTTGGTTTTGAGAGTTCAGAATTTTTTTTTTACAGAGAGGAGAAAACTTCTCTCTCAGATTCTCACGTAAGAGATGACCAATATGCAAAAAGGCCCCTAGCAACCTGGACTTTGCAATACAAACTCCCCTCAATTCTTGCCACTTGGCCAAGGCTAGGATGAAAATGATCCTAGCCCTACACCTCATTTCTCCATGCACACCTAACCCCCCCTTTTTTTTTAAAATAAAAATTCTAAATACCAAGTATTTTAATTAAATCATGGGGTATGGTTGGTGGGGGTAAGTATATGCCATGTATTCTTATTTTCAAGTATTTAAAATATATGACACCTTGCATATACATGGTTATCCCTTACATAAAACATTGATATATTTACATTATCACATACTTGTGATAATTTTATTACCACCAATTTCTCACTTGATTAACCGGAAAATTTAATTACAGATATATAAATTAAAGTTTGCATTGCAACACTTAATTCATGATTAAAGTACACCGAACATTAATTTATCAGTCCCAATTATCTGGCATTATCCCCTGGCAAAGAATTAAAATATCTTTTAGGAAAGAAATAATTAATAAAAATTTCGGGATGTTACATTCTACCCTCCTTAAGAAAGTTTTCGTCCTCGAAACTTATTGCCATAGGAATAAGGTAGGGTTAAATATTTGTAATTCCTCTTCCGATTCCATGTAGCTTTTACAATTTATACTTAACTTAAAATCTGCATAGGTTTCTAACTATAGAATATATCCCTTTCGAATTTCAATCAACACTTGTTTTTATGAACATTGGCAGTTCAAAATTTTCAGGTTATGCAAGGAGTAAAAAAAAATCTATGATGAATTAGAACAAGGATTCAATCCTTCATACGCGGATGTTGTTGATTGCCTTCATACATGATATAAAAATTTTTCTTCATAACCAATGATAGTTCTTTTAAAATAATTTCCCACTTTGTTTAAGGCCAAATTCTTTCTTAACATCAATCCTGACCTCAGAGCTTTGTAACTTTGAATGTTTTTCCGGCGGTGAAGTCAGTTGATATTAACAGATCCAATTTAAACTCAGATATTCGATTAGTCTAAAGTGTTATGGATTCAAACTATTTTCTTTCCGATTCGTGTCACAACTATATCGGATATGCCTTAACCACCACTGAAATTTCTAGAGAACTCTCATATTAAATTCTGGTCCTGAGAAGTGGTTTACATTCTAATTACTTGACTTGCAGATTAGAACTTGCATCAGTTCCTCCACAAAAATATATCTGCCATGATTCAACAAATTAGATAACAAAAATTCAAACTCTCAATGGTTTTAATTTACTAGAATGATTATCATTTAATACTTTATTGACGGGACGAAGTTACTTCAATCAAAGAAAGCTAAAGTCATGTCCTTCAATCGACTTATTCATGTATGCGATGAGTACACTAATATCTGATCATCCTCTTTTTTTTTTTTTTTTTCTGAATTAGTTTCCCACCACAATTTACCAATTACAAGTAAGTTAACAATCCTTCTTTTACAGATGACACAGAGTGTTTTAATATTGCAGTAACTGTAACACTTTACTTTATGCTCGTTGTTTCCTAAAATATCAAGAATTCTCTCAAAGTCATGATAAATCCCAATTCTAACATAATGTACATTACCAAAGTTTCATTATTCTGAACAATACTTCCGGTGGTAAAGTTGATCGATATTCGACAGACTCAAGTTGATTTGTTGTATCGACTAGTTAAAGGCATCAGAAATCCAATTTAGCTTTTCATTGCGACTTGAGTTGCCACAAGAATGTTTTGAGAATTGCCAGAGTCATTATTTCATATCATTCCTATCTGTCATGAGAAATTTTCATTCTTCACAATTACTTTTACAATTATTCAAATTTCTTCAGAAATTTCCTAAACTATTGTGATTATGATTTTTGAGACCTTAACTATATAAGGGTTACCTCATACTTCCCATTACAATCTATTGCATTTTAACATCTTCTCTACTTTACGAAGCCATCCTTCTTTACTTACAAAAGATGAGAAGTTGACCCAGCATTATTTCTTAACTTTATATTTAACTTCATTATTAAATCAACAGCATAGGTTCACACCCTACTCATATGTTCGGTGAATCAGTTATAATCACTGATATCATTATCCACATTAGAGATCATAATGTATCAGACTTCAATTTCACAAGTTTCGAAAGAATTACACGGTGTAAATAATAACTACCCATGTCACAGGTACATCCATACATAAAATTCAAAATAAGTTACAATTATTGTTCTTATGAATGATGATACTTGATCAGGTTTCATCTAGTGAACTCAAACACTATTTCATGATAATTGTCATGATGTACTTTAGTGTAATATCAATGATAGTTGCAACTTGCGGTGAGCACCTGACTTGAAACTGTATACAAAAGTTAGTTGAGACAGAAGATAAGGATTTCTTATTTATCAATATGATTCACCCACTGAAAAGCCTGTTACAAGTGCGAACTTTTAAAATCTTTGATAAGGGTCTGAATAATATTACCCACATAAGATTTGTCTCACAATATAATTTGCTTCTCAAATTTTACATACCATGATCCTGCCATTATACATATAAAACAAATGACATTCATACCATCAGTCCCTCAGCATACTGGTGGACTCACAATTGTATACATAAGCATGCATTGATCATCTTATTAAACACTAGGGTACTTATGATTCTGTTTCTAGATTCATCAAAATATCATCCTCTCTTCATTTCATATTCATACAGTATAAATTATCCCTATATAAAGATGTTCTTCAAAGAGTAACAATTTCATATTCCTAACAATATGACATATCCCTTATATTCTCTTATCTGCGACTTTGATCATCCCACACTCAGATTCTTAATAAGGTTCTTCTGTTCCGATTTATCTTGATTTGCCTGATATTTCAATTACTTTCATATGTTAATCTCATATTAAAGGTGGACCAATAACCTTGGTTATTTACATTGGATTCCTATTTAAGTTAACTGATATGATATTATGCCCATATTAAAGTCACATTTATATAGTTATTTGGTCACTTGAAATATAAAGGGTACCATGATGGAAAGGTTTATTTCAAGGGGACTTATTTGCAAATGTGCGACCCACTTTTCTCCTCCTGCAAAGAAACAAAACTCACGCTCATTTTATTTTTGAGTGTATCCATCGTGAAAAGTAACAGAGAGTTTTGCTAAGGAGAAGGAGCAGAGAAAAGAGGATCAATTTTCTTTAGGGTTTGCAGGATCTTCTTCTTCAATTCATCAAAGGAATCAAGGTCTTCATCCAACCTTCTTCAATGGCTTCAGGTATGATAATTAGGGTTTTTCTATTATGAAAGATTTTGCATTATATGATTCTTGAGATGATTGATTCTTGATTAATGGCTGATTTATTCCGCATTATAGTTGTATTTATATTCAACATTTGGTATCAGAGCCATGATTAAAGAATCGATACATCTTGGATTTAGGAATTATGAAAAGTTAGGGTTTTTAATTAACAATTCATGAAATCCAGATTTTGATCTTTAATTGTAGAATTGAAGAGGATTCTTGGAAACCCTAAAATCATATATACATTCCTCTAATTATGCAATTAATATGGATCAAATTTAGGATTTTAGAAACCCTAATTTTCCCTAATTTTCCCCGATTTTTCCATAATTTTTGGGATTCGGGCGATAATCTGGAACTGCCATTCGGTAACTGTATCGTGGGGTATTAGTCGACTATAGGGATTTATTAGTCGACTAATAGTCCATCCAGAAAGTTACCCGACTCTCTGTTTCTTTCAGGAGTCGACTTGGTTTTTGGATTAGTCGACTAGTAAAGTGTATAGTCGACTAACCATTTGGCCAAGTCGACTAATATTTTAACCGAGAGTTTGGATTCTAACAGGAGTCGACTAATAATATTTGTAGTCGACTGATAAAGTTTCTAGTCGACTTGTAATTTTGGCCTAGTCGACTGATAAATATGTAGTCGACTAGTCATGTAGGTATAGTCGACTAATCCTTGTTTGCCCTAGTCGACTAGACCTAAACCTGTAGTCGACTTGACTTGACCCAAGTCGACTAATAATACTATGTAGTCGACTAATTGTTGCTTAATTCAATCCTTAATGATTGTTAACACATTTAAGCTATTGTGTTAATATTGATTGATGTTTGGTCAAGTAATGTATTGTAGTATTATGGCATTACACAAATAATAGAATTAGAGAATATTATTGGTTAGTTTGTATTCATAAGGCTTATTGATTTAGTAGTTGCCAAAGTGACCTAGGTTAGTAAACCTTATGAATATACAACTACATAAAGACATGTTAATGAGGTAGACAGTAAAGACAATAATATTCTCGGTGGCTGTAACGCCCCGATCCCAAAGATACGGGAACGTCACTGCAACGCATATACGTAGGTCAGATGGTGCCCCCACGTATATACGCTAAGCATAAGTACAACAAGTATCAGAGTACAACACACAGCGTGGTATATTCGTATGCCAACTTACAAAAGATAAATACAAAGCTATACAAGTTATGATAAGCAAAACCACTTTACAAGTGTCCTTTATCACAACCTAAGTCCAAAATGAACGATATACAATCAAACATACAAAAATGCTCACGAAATGGATGGAGATCCGTGAACCAAAAGGAAGAGTCTGGCACGAGGACCGGAGCTAATCTGCCTGCTCGCTAAAGAAAGCCTGATCTTCGGTGGATGGCTCCACTTCGACCCAGGCCTCGGAATCTGAATATGCAAATCCAAAGGGTCAAGACATAATACAACAAATAAAAGATAGCCAAGTGGCAAGGATCATGAATAGAGATAATGAAATAGTACTAAGTAACAATGTATGACAAGAGATGTAAACTAAGAAAGATAAAGTCATATGCAATAAATCTACGAATAATGTCTTATTATTATTACTTGTCTTACTGTGATATCTAGCTATGTGACCCAGCGTCCCAGAGCACATAGATCCATATCCTAGTGAAACAAGGTTGTTATTGGAAACAGCGGTTGTATCGACGAACTATGTTTACAGTGGGTCCCGTGCATGCCCGGGACCACGGCCCAGTATTGTTCCGTTGCTTGAAGACGGAACCTGCCGCTAGGCTAACAGGAGGGTCTTATGTATGCCCTTGTCATGACAGGAAACAGGAAAGGGAGGAAGCACTCCCCTCGGTCCCCTGGAGTACCGCAGGTAAGACCGGAAAATATAGTGCACAACCTAATACCACTGTAAACACGAACACATATCGATATTCCGCATATTTCCCCCGACCCATGTGTAAGTTGGTGCTTTTTATGTAAGAGTCAAGTGTATCATGCTTAGTTTTAAGGGATAGCATGATAAGTGGTGATATTATTGTTTAACATGTCATGGAACGAGTATATGCAATAATAAATCATGAGGTAACAAGAGATACATCCATCCAGTAATAGGTCATGTAGAGCCAGTATTGAAGCATGAACAAGCAAGATATAATACACATGTATCAAGTATAAGAACCAAATTCAGAACAGAAATTAACTATGACACACAGTCAGGATTAGTCGACTAGGGGTAAGGGTTAGTCGACTAATACTGGGATACAGAGAGTTAGAATTCTGTTTCAGGGAAAATTAGTCGACTAGGGTAGGAAGGTTAGTCGACTAATAGGGAGTTATAGTCGACTGATGGACACTTAAGTCGACTAAGTCTGCTGATACAGAAAGTTGGGTTTCTGATCCAGGAAGGATTAGTCGACTAGGTAAATTTAGGAGTCGACTAATATGGGTTTCCAGAGAGTTGTTAGTCGACTAATACTTGGGGCAAGTCGACTAATACTGGGTTTTTCCAGAAAACTAAGTTTCAGCTAAGTGTTCTAGTCGACTAGTTCCTATGATAAGTCGACTAATACTGTGAATAACAGTGAGCAGATCAAAATTTCTGGAAGTGTGGTTGATGGTTCAATTCGTGGTTTTTGGTGACCTAGGTGTACAAGAAGTGCAGATATAAGTATTCTAGGGCTAATACAAGTCTTGGTGAGTGAAATACTCACTTGGGATAGGTTCAATTGTGACTTGATTCAAGGATGAGGATGATGGCTTCACTCCACACTTGTTGTTGAAGCTTGAGGTTGAAGAAGTGCTCTTGGGGTTGCCTTGGGCTGGAGGGAAAGGTCTTGAAGTGATCTTGGAGCTAGGGTTCTTGCTAGAGGGAGAAGGAGAATGTGGAGTCTCTCTTCTCTTGTTGAAGTGAAAGAGAGAAAAAGAGTGATTTGCAAATGAATAGGAATTTATAGTTTGGGATTTTTGTAAAGGGGTTGGAAATTGGTTAGAAGTGAGGGGTTTTCTTGTAAAAGGAGGGTGAGATGAGTGTCCTCTCTTTGGCCACTTGGCCGGCTGTGGGAGAGGGAGAGAGTGAGTGGGGTTAGGTGAAGTGTGAGTGGGAAATGAGGTGGAAATGAAGTGGAAAAGGAATTTTGCAAATTTTGGAAAAATGCCCGAAATTCAAGTATTTTGGAATGGTCTGAAAATTTTACCAAAAATCAAGAATAATATTTGAAGACCAATGGTGAAATTCGTTTGAAGAAATACTGTATAGATTTTTAATTAAAAATCCCGGAATCAGTTATTTACCGACTCCGAAAGAATTTTCATAAATTCATAAAATCTCCAGAAAAAGAGTGTAGGTTGAAAATATGATTCTAAGAAATAAAGTCTAAAGGACTTTCTAGAAATTCCTAACAGTTTGGAAGATAAAAATTCGGAAATCGGTCAGCGATACTGGCCGACACCGGTCTTGAAGAAATTCATTTTAATTCCAGAAAATTCCAGAAAATCACAAAAAATCTAAAATATTGAAAAATGATATTTGAAATTAAAATCGGTCAAATACGGAAGGTACATCGGAAAATACGGTCAAAGGACTGAATACGTAACTAGGCACGTATTCCGGGAGAGGGGTATTACAATCTACCCACCTTACAAAAATTTCGTCCTCGAAATTCCATAAGGTAAAAGATAACAGGAAAAGCAATAGACAGATATGGATACAAGGAAAGATAACGGTAGAAAAAGTAGAAGGGAAGAGTCTTACCCAATCAAGATGTGAAAAGATGAGGATAACGATCCCGGATAACGTCCTCACGCTCCCAAGTGGCCTCTCCTGGCGCATGCCTGTTCCATGACACCAATACCAATGGAATAGCTCTGTTCTTCAGTGTCTTGACACTCCTATCCAGGATGGCCAACGGCTGCTCTTGGTATGATAAATCCGGTTGTAGCTCCAGCTCGGAATGATCCAGAATATGGCTGTCATCCCTGACATACTTCCTCAACTGAGACACGTGGAAGACATTATGCACCCCGTCCAAAGATGGCGGTAATGCCAATCTATAGGACACATCTCCCACACGATCCAGGATCTCGAATGGGCCAATATACCTTGGACTTAGCTTCCCACGAGCACCGAACCGGATCACTCCCTTGGTAGGAGATATCCTCAAGAAGACATGATCTCCAACCTGGAACTCCAATGGCCTTCTCCGAGTGTCTGCCTGTAACAACCAAATTTTTATGGTACATAATTTCTCCTCATTTTTCATATTAAGAAGTTTTGGTTAAAGAGTAGTCACCCCCGTAATTTTATGTCGACAAATTTAACTAAATTTATAAACCCACTCCCCTTTTTAATGTTTATTTAATTATTTGATTTTTTTTTTTGGTGACCAAAAATGTTTAACATGAAGGCTTATGTGCATGTACTTTGGGCAAATTATGACTTAGGTAATGATAAAAGGAAATGTTAATCTAATCCATCATACCCCCTTAATCACCAAGCTTATCCTATTAACTCCTTAGTGGTAAGTATGTATTAAGGGGAAAAATAAAAAGGGGCAAATATTATGTAACCATCATGCTTATCCTAATAATCTTTTAGAGGTAAGTGTGTATTATAAAGGGGGGGATTAGTGGGCTAATGACCTTGGATGTTGGGCTTCCATGTGGCAACTTGAGAGAGAGCCTTTGGCCTTGTGGCATCATATGGATGCACCACATAAGACTTGCATTTCCAAGAGGTTGACCAAGCTTGCCTCTTCATCTCCCTCACTCAAAATTCTGCAGAAAATTTTCTCCCCATTCCCTGAAAATTTTCTTGCAATTGTGAAGAAATTTGAAGCCTAAAATCCCCCATTGCATCTCATCCATGGAAATCTAGGATTTGAAACTAGGGTACCCTCTTCTTGCCCGAATTCCCACTCCTCTAGACTCTGAAGCAGAAATCCTCGAGAAGGAAGGCAGTGACGCAGGCGCACAGCAAGCAGAGCCGCAGCAGAGAGCGAGGCTCTGTTGCTTTGCCGCGGAGCCGCGGCAAATAGGAGGTTTCCGCGGCAACCTGGGGGAGAGGAGGCTCGATCTTTGGGGAGGAGGTTTCTGGTGAGCTGGGGGTGAGATTTCCCACTGCCAAACAGTATTATTCTGAGGCTTAACCCTCTGTTTCAGAACATTGAAGCAAAGTGAGTAAACCTAACCTTTTGGGATTATGTTATCCTATTAATGTTTGAAAAATCAGGACTTTATAATTGTGTAGGTGACCCCAAGAGTAGTATTGCTGTTTTTTTTTTGTGGTATCTTTACATTTGATGAAAATCGATGAGTATTACTAAGTTATTGTGCCCTATATCATATAGTGAGGTGATAAATGTATGGTATGCATGTTCTAGCTCCCTAATTTGACTTAGATAGGTAAATTTGGATCTCAAATTCGCTGTTTGGTAATTAGCTTTAATTTAATGTTAATGCTAAGAGGGTATTATATGCTATACATTACATCGTGGTGATATGCTTGTGTAGAACTCTTGTACTAGTATATTATGTATGCCTATTGAGCCAAATTAGTGTGTTATTTCGTTAGCTCTCTCGGTTATTATCATGATAATTGATTCTAAATGGATAGGACATAAACTTGAAGCTTGCTTTATGTTCACAAGAGCACATGGGGAATAATCTCTCTTTATGTCATAACCTTATGTGATGTACTAGTAAGTACATGTGGATGATGTATTAGGTGCATGCGGGGTTGGATTTGGCGCATTATGACGTCACTATTATGTTGAAAAATCCAAGTACATGTTTCTTTGTTACGATACAAAATTTTGGGCATGATATGTAAGTAGTTCATATTGCTTAGTATGCATACCATAACTGTTACTTGTATGATGCATTTACACATATGAGGAGGAAGGGGCCGTGCGGGAGCCGGTAGGAGGGGGGAGACGGGGATTTGACACACGTATACATATATACATATATAAGGAGGAAGGGGCCGTGCGGGAGCCGGTAGGAGGGGGGAAGACGGGGACACCTATATGTTTATATGAATTATATATATATATATATGGAGGAAGGGGCCGTGCGGGAGCCGGTAGGAGTGGAAGACGGGAAAATTTCATTTTGATTGAATGATATCTGTAAATGAACTGTCAAGTTGCTTTCATGGTTATTAATGCTTGTGTTAAACTAGAAAGTCATATTTTTTTTATGTAACGAGCCGAGTTGATGTGAGTGGGCTCATCCACGAGAACTTCTTACATATTCATAAAATTACATCTCTTGTGTCATGATACGGCTAAATGCAACCTTTGATAGTGGTGCCACGTAGACCACATATGTATGGAACTTGGAACAAGTAAGGTAGCTTGAACAAATTGTTGTTTTTGAGACTCATCGTAATTTACCTCTTCCAAACTGCTTATTTTATGAAATCATTATATCAATTCCCTATGTTATGGTTTACTCATTGAGCTGTCGAGCTCATTGTATTTTCTTTACATCTTTTCAGGTTTGGATAAAGGTAAAGGACCCCTCTAATGGGAAGGTTAAGTTATGGAAGGCATCATGTATTGTAGTATCGTTTTGGTTTTGTGATATGATCTTGCTTGTGTAGGTATAAACCTATGGAAGTCTTTGTTGAGAAACATGTTAAGTTGTACTTGAAGTACATTTGTCCTCATAGTATTTGAGACCTTGGTTTTTGTATGTAATATTATGTTCAGTTGATGTGAATCCTTTGGATATGTATGCTTGAAAATTTTGGAACGATGACAATATATAGGAATGCTAAATTTTGGATGTAACTCTTGAAAGGTTGATACAAAGACTATGTTTGCAATGGAAAGAAACAAGTCATGATTCATATTTGTGGTAAAGAGTTGGTATATGTGATTGATAAGTAGGCCGTGGGTGCCGAAATTATTGATGATGTAAGTAGGCCTTCGAGCCGAAATCTTGATTATTGTAAGTGAGAAATAAAGGAATATCAAGGATGATGCTGCCAAAATTTTTTTTTCTCAACCTATGGTTAACGGAGATGAATGTTGTTATAGGCCTAATCTTGTTTATTAGAAACTGGGCCGTTACAATTGGTATCAGAGCGAGGTTTAGGCAAGGTTAGCTTAGATAGATGTAGAATGTAGGACTGACTATGAAGTCATGTAAATGGGTACTAGAGTAAATTAGAGTTGAGGTATGAGGATGATGGTATAGTTTTAGAGTAATTGGCCCTGAAATGTAGGATATTTAACTGTTCTCCACATTTGAATATGGGTACCCGCATACCTTAGTTCAAATGGATCTTGCAAGGGGTGCGGGCCCTTCTGTAAGAAATTTCAGTGTTATGGGACACCGGAAAAGGAGAACAATCAAAATATCACATAAGTCGGGGTCAAAACCTATTAGTAGGACAGTTATGCATAAGAGAAATTTATGAAGGACCGGCATGGTTATGTAAGTGATGAATTACTAGCATATCTTGATTTTATATACATGCAAATTATTGCTTTGAGGAGAATTGGAAGGCACATCAGCTAATATAAATGTCTTACTTCTACAGATGGGAGATTCTGAGGTGTCTGGATCATCGTCTGACGGTCCGGAGTCGGAAAGTTTAAGTTGGATAGCGGACCCAATGGACTGGGAGTTTGAATCTGACGAGACCGATCCAAATGTCATTCTTAAGGGTTCCCCAGATGATTTAGATGCAGGGATTCACATGGGGCAAGATGAGGCGGATGACTTTAATGAGGCAGAAAGTGCCATTAGAGACGCACCAGTAACTGAGGACTTGGGAGTCCTACCTAATGAAGAGATGAACCCTGACGGAAGGATTTTCGTTGGGGGTATTTGGTGGAATTCTTGCTGGGTGGAAGATATGGACCTGTACGATGATAATGAAAATTGGGGATGTGATTTTGATACTGTACTGGAGGAAGAGGAAGAAGAGCCAGTAGAGGAAGAACCAATGGAAGAAGGACCAGAAGAAGAAGAACCGGTAGAAGAAGAGCCAATAGAAGAAGAGGACCCAGAAGAGGAACCTGTGAGGGAAGACCAGGAGGAGAGCTCCTCGGGATCCAACATCACTCCTTGATAGGAGTTTAGTTGGGTGGCATTTTGTTTTTGTCGTTTTTGTTTTTGAAGTAAAGGAATGTCGATTCATATATATTTTTTTTTTTGTAAGGAAAGTGGTCACCGATAGTTACATGTATGAACCTGTATCCCTTTTTGACTGCATCGGTATGTTTGAACGAATGCAGCCATGCAAATGTATATGTGTTATGTAAACGCTTAATGCATAAATGAAATCAGTGTTTTGTTTGTGAACTATTCTACTTGTTATCATTGAGTTACCTTTGATTATGTGCCACTATTCTTCTAGGTATTAGATGGATTTGAATTTTCCCCCATCCGATGCCAACTCGGAGGGCAACGTCCCATTGCACAGCGCAATTGGGAGCGTCCATCCCCCGGCAAGCCAAGAAATTCTGAGTGGGCAGTCTAATGCTAATCAGGGAGTGCCGGACAGAATCCCGGATTGGCTGTTGCAGTTGGCAAGCGTGAACAACCCCCGCAGAGCTCTTGAACAATTTCAAAAGCTCAACCCACCCGCTTTCAGAGGAGGAGTTGACCCTATCCAAGCGGAAGAATGGCTCCGACAAATTGAAAAGATACTAGATGTAATGGAATGTACTGAGATCCAGAGAGTATCATTCGCTTCTTTCATGTTCCAAGGAGAGGCCGAGCGCTGGTGGGAGATGGTAAAAGGAGGAGCTAAGAACTTGGGAAGGGAGATCTCTTGGAACTTCTTAGTTGCAAAGTTCAATGAAAAATACATCCCTGGAGTAGTGAAGGACCGACTTGCGATGGAATTCCAAGAGCTGAAGCAGGAGCAATGGACAGTGAGTCAATACGAAGCTAAATTCACTCAGCTGTCCAGGTATGCTGAGAAGTTGGTGTCCGAAGAGGAAGATAGGACGAAGAGGTTCGTTAGAGGCTTGAGGCCAGAAATCAGGAGTAAGCTGATCCCTTTCCAACTGCAAGTTTACAGTCAAGCTGTAGAGAAGGCAATGGAAATTGAAAGGGATATGCAGGAGAATCAAGAAATGAGGACCAGGGAACTGCCCTATATGAAGCGCCCCCGGTATAATAATGCACCGAGTTTTGGAACTCAGTCTTTGAGGCCCGACAGAGGCACGGGATCTTCCATCATGCCCATCCAGGGAAGCAAGATGGACACATGGCCCAAGCATAAGGGATTACCCCATTCAGCATCACCAATGTCCTCCCAACGCTCCAACTTTGCAGGAAACCGGCGGTGCCCTAGGTGCAACCAAAGTCACACCGGTAGTTGCGCCACCGGTAAGCAATGCTTTTTCTGTGGAAGAATGGGTCACATGAGAAGGGACTGCCCAAACTTACATGGATACCCAGGAGTTAGCAGAGGGACGGGAAGACCAACCATGGGAATCGCCCCTACAACAGGAGGACCAGCTACCGCCTATCGACAACCTTTCAACAGAACTCGCTCGGCCATGACACAAGCATCTGTACAACAACCAAGAGTTCAGGGGAGGATGAATGCAATCACTCAGCAGGAGGCTCGAGCATCCAATGCCGTAGTGGAAGGTACCGTCTATGTATCCGATAATGTTGCTCGAGTATTGTTTGATCCTGGTGCTACACACTCTTTTATTTCTTCATCTTTTGCTGCAACTATTAACATGGAATTTGAACCCTTGAGCTATCAACTAGTGGTGTCAACCCCTGTAGGCTCCAGAGTGACCACTAGCGAGTGTTGTAAGGGATGTAAAATCATCATAGGTGAGATGAATACACAGGCAGACCTGATCAAGCTAGGAGAAATGGAGTTTGACATCATCCTAGGTATGGACTGGTTGTCCACATATCGGGTTCATGTAGATTGTTATCAGAAGAAGATAATTTTTAAGTTGGAAGGGACTCCCGAAAGAGTTTATGAAGGGATGAAGAATAGAATCAGCACTCCAGTTATTTCTGCCTTAAAGGCCACTAAGTTGTTGAGGCAAGGGTGTCAAGGATTTTTGGCAACCCTGATTGGTGAAGAGGACATGAAGATTAAGATTGAAAACATAGAAGTTGCAAGAGACTATCCTGATGTTTTTCCGGAGGATCTGCCCGGATTACCCCCAGATAGAGAAGTAGAATTTTCCATTGATCTGCTACCCGGGACAAGTCCCATATCTAGGGCACCTTATAGAATGGCACCTGCAGAAATGAATGAATTAAAGGACCAGTTGCAGGAGTTGCTAAGCCTCGGTTTTATTCGGCCGAGTGTATCACCTTGGGGTGCTCCGGTATTATTTGTCAAGAAGAAGGATGGGAGCATGAGGCTGTGTATAGATTATCGAGAGCTGAACAAGGTCACTATCAAGAATCGATATCCATTGCCGAGGATTGATGACCTATTTGATCAACTTCAGGGTGCCAGCGTATTTTCCAAGATAGATCTAAGATCAGGATATCATCAGTTAAAGATCAAGCCGGAAGATATTTCTAAGACTGCCTTTCGGACCAGATATGGCCATTACGAATTTTTAGTAATGCCATTTGGCTTGACCAATGCTCCAGCAGCATTTATGGATTTGATGAATAGAATTTTCCAGCCATATCTAGATCAGTTCGTAGTGGTGTTCATTGATGACATACTGATCTATTCAAAGAACAAAGAGGATCATGAAAGACACTTGAGGATAGTATTACAGTTATTGAGAGAGAAGCAACTTTATGCAAAGCTTAAGAAGTGTGAATTCTGGCTGAACGAAGTTGGGTTCTTGGGTCACATCATAAATGAAGAAGGAATATCAGTGGACCCCGCAAAGATCGAGGCGATAAAGGGATGGCCTCAACCTACCACTGTCACTGAGGTGCGAAGCTTCCTAGGATTGGCTGGGTATTACCGGAGGTTTGTAGAAGGATTTTCTAAGATAGCTGCACCCTTATCCCAGTTAACGAAGAAAGGCCTCAAATTCCATTGGGGGGATGATCAGCAGAGAAGCTTTCAAGAACTAAAAGATAAGTTAACATCAGCTCCGATCCTAGCCATGCCCATTGGAAACGAAGGCTATGTTGTTTTCAGTGATGCATCAAAGTCAGGCCTGGGGTGTGTATTAATGCAAAATGGGAGAGTAATTGCATATGCTTCTAGACAACTAAGGAACCATGAGAAGAATTACCCTACCCATGATCTTGAGTTAGCTGCAGTCATTTTTGCCTTAAAAATTTGGCGGCACTACCTTTATGGAGTTTCATGTGATATTTACACAGATCATAAAAGCCTGAAGTATATTTTCACGCAAAAAGAATTGAATATGCGCCAAAGGAGATGGTTGGAGTTGATGAAGGACTATGACTTAGACATTCATTATCACCCTGGAAAGGCCAACGTGGTGGCCGATGCTCTGAGCCGGAAATCTGAGGGATCCTTGGCAGTATTGTTAACACAGCAATCAGAGTTGATAAAGGAGATGGAAAGAATGCAACTTGAAATTCACATTAGAGGGCCCCGGGATGGAGGGAACCATATAAATCAAATTAGTATTGGTTTCGATCTCTATGAAGAAATCAAGGAAGCTCAAAGGAAAGATGATCAGACAGCTAAAAACTTTGAGAAAGTGCAAAGAGGTGAAACCCAAGAATTTATCATTTCCAGGGAATTGCTGAGGAAGGGAAACCGAATAGTTATACCGCCAGATTTTAAACTCAAGGAGCGAATTCTAACTGAAGCCCATTGCACTCCATACACCGCACATCCTGGAACAACCAAGATGTATCGGGATTTGCAGGCAAACTTTTGGTGGGAAGGAATGAAGAAGGACATAGCAAATTTTGTACAGAGATGTTTGATATGCCAACAAGTTAAGGCTGAGCATAAGAAGCCTCCTGGACTCCTCATGCCTTTACAAATCCCTGAATGGAAGTGGAGTAATATTACTATGGATTTTGTTACAGGACTCCCTAGATCCCCTCAAGGTTATGATGCCATCTGGGTGATAGTCGACCGACTTACCAAGTCTGCTCATTTTCTGCCCATACGAATAAACTATTCGATGGATAGATTAGCCCAGATTTACCTCAGAGAGATAATCAGGATTCATGGAGTCCCTGAGACGATTGTGTCAGATCGCGATCCTCGGTTTCAGTCAAGGCTATGGATCAGTCTGTCCCAAGCTCTGGGCACCAAGCTACACCCAAGTACAGCTGCTCACCCGCAAACCGACGGACAATCAGAAAGAACTATACAAATATTGGAAGACATGCTGAGAGCATGCGTGTTGGATTTCGGGGGAAATTGGGAAAGATACCTATCGTTAGTGGAGTTTGCATATAACAATAGTTATCAATCTACTATTGGAATGCCGCCATTCGAAGCCCTGTACGGCAGGAAGTGTAGATCTCCGATTTGCTGGGAAGAAATTGGAGACCGAACATTATTCGGAGCCGATATAGTGGTAGATACAACGGAGAAGATCCGGATGATAAGGAAGAGAATGAAGGCGGCCCAGAGTAGACAGAAGACATATGCGGATCGGCGCCGAAGACTTTTGGAGTTTGCAGAAGGCGGCAAAGTTTTCTTGAAGATATCACCAATAAGAGGGATGGTACGGGGTGGCAAACGGAATAAGTTAGACCCCCGGTATATGGGACCCTTTGAAATACTGGAAAGAATTGGACCTCTGGCATATCGGTTAGCTTTACCACCAGAGCTTGAGAAAATACATGACGTATTTCATGTGTCCCAATTGAGGAAGTATGTGCCAGATCCGAGCCATGTTCTGAGATACTCACCACTGCAGCTCCAAGACGACTTGTCATGTACTGTGGAGCCGGTTCAAATCCTTGACAGGAAGGAGAAACAACTGCGAAACAAAGCAATCCCTTTAGTGAAGGTTTTATGGAGGAGTAAAGAATTTGAAGAAGCCACCTGGGAATCAGAGGATGAGATGAGGCAGAACTATCCGCAACTTTTCCAAGGTGCGTCAGGCTTCGGGGACGAAGCTCTCTTTTAGGAGGGGAGAATGTAACAACCAAATTTTTATGGTACATAATTTCTCCTCATTTTTCATATTAAGAAGTTTTGGTTAAAGAGTAGTCACCCCCGTAATTTTATGTCGACAAATTTAACTAAATTTATAAACCCACTCCCCTTTTTAATGTTTATTTAATTATTTGATTTTTTTTTTTTGGTGACCAAAAATGTTTAACATGAAGGCTTATGTGCATGTACTTTGGGCAAATTATGACTTAGGTAATGATAAAAGGAAATGTTAATCTAATCCATCATACCCCCTTAATCACCAAGCTTATCCTATTAACTCCTTAGTGGTAAGTATGTATTAAGGGGAAAAATAAAAAGGGGCAAATATTATGTAACCATCATGCTTATCCTAATAATCTTTTAGAGGTAAGTGTGTATTATAAAGGGGGGGATTAGTGGGCTAATGACCTTGGATGTTGGGCTTCCATGTGGCAACTTGAGAGAGAGCCTTTGGCCTTGTGGCATCATATGGATGCACCACATAAGACTTGCATTTCCAAGAGGTTGACCAAGCTTGCCTCTTCATCTCCCTCACTCAAAATTCTGCAGAAAATTTTCTCCCCATTCCCTGAAAATTTTCTTGCAATTGTGAAGAAATTTGAAGCCTAAAATCCCCCATTGCATCTCATCCATGGAAATCTAGGATTTGAAACTAGGGTACCCTCTTCTTGCCCGAATTCCCACTCCTCTAGACTCTGAAGCAGAAATCCTCGAGAAGGAAGGCAGTGACGCAGGCGCACAGCAAGCAGAGCCGCAGCAGAGAGCGAGGCTCTGTTGCTTTGCCGCGGAGCCGCGGCAAATAGGAGGTTTCCGCGGCAACCTGGGGGAGAGGAGGCTCGATCTTTGGGGAGGAGGTTTCTGGTGAGCTGGGGGTGAGATTTCCCACTGCCAAACAGTATTATTCTGAGGCTTAACCCTCTGTTTCAGAACATTGAAGCAAAGTGAGTAAACCTAACCTTTTGGGATTATGTTATCCTATTAATGTTTGAAAAATCAGGACTTTATAATTGTGTAGGTGACCCCAAGAGTAGTATTGCTGTTTTTTTTTTGTGGTATCTTTACATTTGATGAAAATCGATGAGTATTACTAAGTTATTGTGCCCTATATCATATAGTGAGGTGATAAATGTATGGTATGCATGTTCTAGCTCCCTAATTTGACTTAGATAGGTAAATTTGGATCTCAAATTCGCTGTTTGGTAATTAGCTTTAATTTAATGTTAATGCTAAGAGGGTATTATATGCTATACATTACATCGTGGTGATATGCTTGTGTAGAACTCTTGTACTAGTATATTATGTATGCCTATTGAGCCAAATTAGTGTGTTATTTCGTTAGCTCTCTCGGTTATTATCATGATAATTGATTCTAAATGGATAGGACATAAACTTGAAGCTTGCTTTATGTTCACAAGAGCACATGGGGAATAATCTCTCTTTATGTCATAACCTTATGTGATGTACTAGTAAGTACATGTGGATGATGTATTAGGTGCATGCGGGGTTGGATTTGGCGCATTATGACGTCACTATTATGTTGAAAAATCCAAGTACATGTTTCTTTGTTACGATACAAAATTTTGGGCATGATATGTAAGTAGTTCATATTGCTTAGTATGCATACCATAACTGTTACTTGTATGATGCATTTACACATATGAGGAGGAAGGGGCCGTGCGGGAGCCGGTAGGAGGGGGGGAGACGGGGATTTGACACACGTATACATATATACATATATAAGGAGGAAGGGGCCGTGCGGGAGCCGGTAGGAGGGGGGAAGACGGGGACACCTATATGTTTATATGAATTATATATATATATATATATATGGAGGAAGGGGCCGTGCGGGAGCCGGTAGGAGTGGAAGACGGGGAAATTTCATTTTGATTGAATGATATCTGTAAATGAACTGTCAAGTTGCTTTCATGGTTATTAATGCTTGTGTTAAACTAGAAAGTCATATTTTTTTTATGTAACGAGCCGAGTTGATGTGAGTGGGCTCATCCACGAGAACTTCTTACATATTCATAAAATTACATCTCTTGTGTCATGATACGGCTAAATGCAACCTTTGATAGTGGTGCCACGTAGACCACATATGTATGGAACTTGGAACAAGTAAGGTAGCTTGAACAAATTGTTGTTTTTGAGACTCATCGTAATTTACCTCTTCCAAACTGCTTATTTTATGAAATCATTATATCAATTCCCTATGTTATGGTTTACTCATTGAGCTGTCGAGCTCATTGTATTTTCTTTACATCTTTTCAGGTTTGGATAAAGGTAAAGGACCCCTCTAATGGGAAGGTTAAGTTATGGAAGGCATCATGTATTGTAGTATCGTTTTGGTTTTGTGATATGATCTTGCTTGTGTAGGTATAAACCTATGGAAGTCTTTGTTGAGAAACATGTTAAGTTGTACTTGAAGTACATTTGTCCTCATAGTATTTGAGACCTTGGTTTTGTATGTAATATTATGTTCAGTTGATGTGAATCCTTTGGATATGTATGCTTGAAAATTTTGGAACGATGACAATATATAGGAATGCTAAATTTTGGATGTAACTCTTGAAAGGTTGATACAAAGACTATGTTTGCAATGGAAAGAAACAAGTCATGATTCATATTTGTGGTAAAGAGTTGGTATATGTGATTGATAAGTAGGCCGTGGGTGCCGAAATTATTGATGATGTAAGTAGGCCTTCGAGCCGAAATCTTGATTATTGTAAGTGAGAAATAAAGGAATATCAAGGATGATGCTGCCAAAATTTTTTTTTCTCAACCTATGGTTAACGGAGATGAATGTTGTTATAGGCCTAATCTTGTTTATTAGAAACTGGGCCGTTACACTGCCCAACTCTTCTGCCTACTCTGAGCAGCCCTGAGATGATTTCTGATAACCCTGACTTTCTCTGTAGTCTGCATCAGAATCTCTGGTCCCAAAAGACTCCTCTCGCCGACTTCATCCCAACAAATCGGTGATCGGCACTTCCTACCATACAATGCCTCAAAGGGTGCCATCTTAATACTTGCCTGGTAGCTGTTGTTATATGAAAACTCAGCCAAGTGAAGATGGTCTTCCCAAGATCCCCCAAAGTCAATCATGCAAGCCCTCAACATATCTTCAAGGATCTGGATAGTCCTCTCAGATTGTCCGTCCGTCTGAGGATGATAAGAAGTACTGAATTTCAGACGAGTTCCCAGACTTTCTTGGAGACTCTCCCAGAAATGAGATCTGAATCTGGTGTCTCTATCTGACACAATACTAACTGGAACTCCATGCAGACGAACCACCTCCTTCATATACTTATCTGCCAGAACCTCTGTTGACTGGCCTACCCTGAATGGTATGAAGTGAGCTGACTTGGTGAGGCGATCAACTATAACCCACACAGCATTATTACCCCTGGGACTCCGAGGCAATGCCGTCACGAAGTCCATGGTGATGTGCTCCCATTTCCACTCGGGTATCGGCAAAGGTTGAAGAAGTCCAGCTGATCTCTGATGCTCGATCTTTATCTGCTGGCAAACCAAGCACTTAGCAACAAACTGGGCTATCTCCCTCTTCATGGCATTCCACCAAAAGTGCTTCTTCAGATCCTGGTACATCTTGTTTCCCCCAGGGTGTATAGAATAAGCTGAACTGTGAGCTTCCTCCAAAATCTTCTGTCTGACTTCTCCTCGGGGAACACAAAATCTATCTCCAAAATACAATGCACCATCTGGGTGAATGCAGATATCCGACTTCAATCCAGCCTCCACCTGAGCTCTGAATGTCTGCAATCTGGGGTCCTCCATCTGAGCTTCCTTGATCTCCTCTATCAATGATGACTGGATCTGTAAAGTCATAAGCTGCCCTGCCTTATCACCTCCTTGCACTAACATCAAATCCAGTCTGATGAATTCCTGAATCAACTCCCTCTGCTGCGTGAGGTGGACTAGCACTCTGTTCTCTGGCATCCTGCTCAGTGCATCCGGTACGGTATTGACTTTGCCTGGATGATACTGCAAGTCAATATCGTAGTCCGCCATAAGCTCCAACCACCTCCTCTGCCTCATATTTAACTCCTTCTGTGAGAAAATATACTTGAGGCTCTTGTGGTCTGTGTATATCAACACTTTGTCTCCCAGAAGGTAGTGTCTCCAGATCTTCAAAGCAAATATCACAGCTGCCAACTCCAAGTCATGAGTTGGGTAATTCCTCTCATGAGGCTTCAACTGCCTAGATGCATATGCTATAACATGATCATGTTGCATAAGCACACACCCCAGGCCTTTACCTGATGCATCACAGAAAATGACCATCCCTCCTCTTCCTGAAGGAGTCCTCAAGATTGGAGCTGTGATAAGCCTCTGCTTCAACTGCTCAAATGCTGCATCACAATCTTCTGTCCATATGTATCTCTCCCCTTTTCTGGTGAGCCTGGTCAACGGAGCTGCAAGTCTAGAGAAATCCTGGACAAAGCGCCTGTAATATCCGGCTAGTCCAAGAAAGCTCTTTATCTCAGTCACCGACTTCGGAACTGGCCAATTCTGCACTGCCTGGACTTTACTAGGATCAACTGAAATTCCTTCTGCTGAAACTATGTGTCCAAGGAAAGCTAAGCTGTCCAACCAGAATTCACACTTGCTCCTCTTGGCATGAAGCTGCTCCTGCTGAAGTGTCTGCAACACAATCCTCAAGTGCTCTGCATGCTCCTTCTCATTCCTTGAATAGATCAGGATGTCATCTATGAATACAACTACAAACTGATCTAGGTAAGGGGAGAACACTCGATTCATCAAATCCATGAAAACCGCAGGGGCATTGGTGACTCCGAAAGGCAAAACTAGAAATTCATAGTGGCCATAACGGGTCCTGAATGCCGTCTTCGGAACATCCTCCTTCTTCACCCTCAGCTGATGGTAACCCGACTGCAAATCTAACTTAGAAAATACACGGGCTCCATGGAGCTGATCAAACAAATCATCAATCCGGGGCAAGGGATACTTGTTCTTGATGGTGACCTTGTTCAACTCCCTATAATCAATACAAAGCCTCTTACCACCATCCTTCTTATTCGCCAAGAGCACTGGAGCTCCCCATGGTGAAGTGCTCGGCCGAATCAATCCCTTGTCCGAATACTCCTGCAGCTGCTTCTTCAAGATCTCCAACTCCGTCGGTGCCATCCTGTACGGAGCCTTGGATATAGGAGCTGTCCCTGGGACTGTATCAATGGAGAACTCCACTATCCTCTCCGGTGGAAGCCCTGAGACCTCAGCAAAGACTTCTGGAAACTCATCCCACACTGGCACTCCCTTCTGAACCTCCGAAGTGGTCATCTGAATCTTCCTCTTAGCAGGCTTCACCTCTCCACTAAACTGGAACTCCGGCTGATGCGGGATTCTGAAATTGATCTTCCTCCCTCTACAGTCGATCACCGCATAGTACTGACTGAGCCAGGTCATGCCTAAGATTACGTCGTACCCTTTGGTGTCTAGTACGAGCATATCTATGGCCAAGGTCTTCCCACAAAGTTCCACTGGACAGTCAGCACAAACTCTAGAAGATACAACTACCCCATTCCCAGTACTTATCTCCCACTTGTGGTCTAAAACCTTAACAGGTATGGAATGAACAGCCACAAAATGGTCGGAGATATAACAGTGGGATGCACCCGAATCGAAGAGAGCGAGAACAGGTATAGAATGAACTCTGATGTTACCTGTAATCACCTCCTCTGAAGTCTCAGCCTCCTCTGCTGTCAGGTTGTAGGCCTGACCTCTGTCACGCCCTGCTGCTGTCCGGGCTCCTCTCTGCACTGGGCGAGCAACATGCGGTGGAGGAAGGGGAAGAGCTCTCCTCATCACTGGTCCCTGGTGCCTCTGCCCAACTGGCCCTGGTAGTGCCCTCTGTCCATTCTGCCCTTGAGGTGCCGGCAAGGTTTGATTAGCAAACCCCATCCTCCTGTGCGGACAGGTCTCCACGGCATGGTCTCGTGCTCCACACACCAAACACCATCCGTTTGCCCTCCTGCAATCCTGCTGAGAGTGTCCTGGTTTCTGGCAAAAGTTGCAGATAAGACCTGGTCGAGCCACCTGGTAAGGAACTGCCCTGAATGGTTGCCTGGCCTGGACCTTCGCTGCTCTGGATGGTCCTCCTCTGCCCACCGGCACAAACGGCCTCTTCATGGCCTGGTTCTCTTGCTTCTTCTGAAACCCACGCTCCACCTCTCGAGCGATGGTGAGAACCTCAGCATAGGTCTTCAGCTGCTGGGGCAACAGAAACATCTGGATCTCCATCTGTAAACCCTGCTGAAACCTGCTTGCCCTCTTCTCTTCATCTGACACCATGTAAGGGGCAAAGCGACTCAGCCTGAGGAATTCTGCAGCATACTCATCCACGGATCTGTCCCCCTGTTGAAGCCTGATGAACTGCTCCTCCATGTCCTTCTGAGCAGTGGCGGGAAAGAACCTGCTATAAAAGCTCTTGGAGAACGTATCCCAAGAGATAGGTTCCTTCAAGCGAGCCTCCTCTGCAAGCCACCAAGTCCTGGCTATGTCCTTCAGCTGGATCTTTGCAACCTCCACTTGGTTCTCCTTAGGCACCCTGGCGGCGTTCAGCAGGTCGGTGGTGTCTGTCAACCACTGTTCAGCCTCCAATGGTCTCTCGACTCCCGTGAATACGGCCGGTTGTAGCCGTCGGAAGTCTGAGATGTTCCCCGGCTTCTGCTCCTTCGGGGCTGCCAACTCCTGCCTGAGGAGCTCAGTCTGCTGCTGCTGATTCTCCATCTGCTGTTGCTGGTTTCCCAGCATAGTCTGAATGATCCTCAGGACATCAGCACCCTCTCCTCCTACGG
Source organism: Agave tequilana (assembly GCA_038442645.1). Taxonomy (NCBI): domain Eukaryota; kingdom Viridiplantae; phylum Streptophyta; class Magnoliopsida; order Asparagales; family Asparagaceae; genus Agave; species Agave tequilana. The sequence goes on along the minus strand of JAVJIF010006978.1, from coordinate 175,819 downwards.
GTCCATTCGGTACTTGCCCGACATTGTTGCGACCCGAACGTCTCTCCATACCGAAAGGGATAAGATCTGGAATTGGAAACAAAGGGAAGGAGTTTAGGATACGAGGATCGAATCAAGGACGAAGTCGAGAAGGACTATATAACTTTGTACATTGTAGTTGGCATTAGCAAATCACTAGAATTTGCCACTTGGTTGTACTTTTAGGTTTGAGAGCCTAGGCTCTGATACCAACCTGTAACGCCCCGATCCCAAAGATACGGGAACGTCACTGCAACGCATATACGTAGGTCAGATGGTGCCCCCACGTATATACGCTAAGCATAAGTACAACAAGTATCAGAGTACAACACACAGCGTGGTATATTCGTATGCCAACTTACAAAAGATAAATACAAAGCTATACAAGTTATGATAAGCAAAACCACTTTACAAGTGTCCTTTATCACAACCTAAGTCCAAAATGAACGATATACAATCAAACATACAAAAATGCTCACGAAATGGATGGAGATCCGTGAACCAAAAGGAAGAGTCTGGCACGAGGACCGGAGCTAATCTGCCTGCTCGCTAAAGAAAGCCTGATCTTCGGTGGATGGCTCCACTTCGACCCAGGCCTCGGAATCTGAATATGCAAATCCAAAGGGTCAAGACATAATACAACAAATAAAAGATAGCCAAGTGGCAAGGATCATGAATAGAGATAATGAAATAGTACTAAGTAACAATGTATGACAAGAGATGTAAACTAAGAAAGATAAAGTCATATGCAATAAATCTACGAATAATGTCTTATTATTATTACTTGTCTTACTGTGATATCTAGCTATGTGACCCAGCGTCCCAGAGCACATAGATCCATATCCTAGTGAAACAAGGTTGTTATTGGAAACAGCGGTTGTATCGACGAACTATGTTTACAGTGGGTCCCGTGCATGCCCGGGACCACGGCCCAGTATTGTTCCGTTGCTTGAAGACGGAACCTGCCGCTAGGCTAACAGGAGGGTCTTATGTATGCCCTTGTCATGACAGGAAACAGGAAAGGGAGGAAGCACTCCCCTCGGTCCCCTGGAGTACCGCAGGTAAGACCGGAAAATATAGTGCACAACCTAATACCACTGTAAACACGAACACATATCGATATTCCGCATATTTCCCCCGACCCATGTGTAAGTTGGTGCTTTTTATGTAAGAGTCAAGTGTATCATGCTTAGTTTTAAGGGATAGCATGATAAGTGGTGATATTATTGTTTAACATGTCATGGAACGAGTATATGCAATAATAAATCATGAGGTAACAAGAGATACATCCATCCAGTAATAGGTCATGTAGAGCCAGTATTGAAGCATGAACAAGCAAGATATAATACACATGTATCAAGTATAAGAACCAAATTCAGAACAGAAATTAACTATGACACACAGTCAGGATTAGTCGACTAGGGGTAAGGGTTAGTCGACTAATACTGGGATACAGAGAGTTAGAATTCTGTTTCAGGGAAAATTAGTCGACTAGGGTAGGAAGGTTAGTCGACTAATAGGGAGTTATAGTCGACTGATGGACACTTAAGTCGACTAAGTCTGCTGATACAGAAAGTTGGGTTTCTGATCCAGGAAGGATTAGTCGACTAGGTAAATTTAGGAGTCGACTAATATGGGTTTCCAGAGAGTTGTTAGTCGACTAATACTTGGGGCAAGTCGACTAATACTGGGTTTTTCCAGAAAACTAAGTTTCAGCTAAGTGTTCTAGTCGACTAGTTCCTATGATAAGTCGACTAATACTGTGAATAACAGTGAGCAGATCAAAATTTCTGGAAGTGTGGTTGATGGTTCAATTCGTGGTTTTTGGTGACCTAGGTGTACAAGAAGTGCAGATATAAGTATTCTAGGGCTAATACAAGTCTTGGTGAGTGAAATACTCACTTGGGATAGGTTCAATTGTGACTTGATTCAAGGATGAGGATGATGGCTTCACTCCACACTTGTTGTTGAAGCTTGAGGTTGAAGAAGTGCTCTTGGGGTTGCCTTGGGCTGGAGGGAAAGGTCTTGAAGTGATCTTGGAGCTAGGGTTCTTGCTAGAGGGAGAAGGAGAATGTGGAGTCTCTCTTCTCTTGTTGAAGTGAAAGAGAGAAAAAGAGTGATTTGCAAATGAATAGGAATTTATAGTTTGGGATTTTTGTAAAGGGGTTGGAAATTGGTTAGAAGTGAGGGGTTTTCTTGTAAAAGGAGGGGTGAGATGAGTGTCCTCTCTTTGGCCACTTGGCCGGCTGTGGGAGAGGGAGAGAGTGAGTGGGGTTAGGTGAAGTGTGAGTGGGAAATGAGGTGGAAATGAAGTGGAAAAGGAATTTTGCAAATTTTGGAAAAATGCCCGAAATTCAAGTATTTTGGAATGGTCTGAAAATTTTACCAAAAATCAAGAATAATATTTGAAGACCAATGGTGAAATTCGTTTGAAGAAATACTGTATAGATTTTTAATTAAAAATCCCGGAATCAGTTATTTACCGACTCCGAAAGAATTTTCATAAATTCATAAAATCTCCAGAAAAAGAGTGTAGGTTGAAAATATGATTCTAAGAAATAAAGTCTAAAGGACTTTCTAGAAATTCCTAACAGTTTGGAAGATAAAAATTCGGAAATCGGTCAGCGATACTGGCCGACACCGGTCTTGAAGAAATTCATTTAATTCCAGAAAATTCCAGAAAATCACAAAAAATCTAAAATATTGAAAAATGATATTTGAAATTAAAATCGGTCAAATACGGAAGGTACATCGGAAAATACGGTCAAAGGACTGAATACGTAACTAGGCACGTATTCCGGGAGAGGGGTATTACAGTGGCGGTTCTAGTTAGGAGATTGGGACTGGCCCAAAGGAAAGTCTCTTTCGAATAATTATGAACCGGGGTAGGATAGTGTAATTTATGCAACCTAGTGGTGTAGAAGTGAATACCCAAAGGTAACATGACTTACTATCTAAGTTGGCATAAATTATATTAGACCTACGTAGGTGATAAAAGTTCTCACCTAAAGAGTGAACACTAGATATGCTTAGGTTTCGCCCAAAGGAGAAATCTAAGTGATATCAATAGTTCATCTTAATTAAATTTAAAGTTATTGTATTGATTCGTGGCCTAATGTGAGCTATGTCCTATTATGTTTCAGTGAACGTCCCCACTTCTCTTCACACTCATGCCACTAGCATTCCGGCCTTGGATGGTACAAATTTCTCAGAATGGTATGAACATGTACAGTTTACACTGGGTGTCCTAGACCTAGACATGGCCTTAATAGTTGACAAACCTGATGAAGTAACTGCTGAGAGTACAGCAGAACAGGTCAGCCATGCCAAAGCTTGGGAAAAATCTAATAGGCTCAGTCTAATGTTCATAAAGATGACCATAGCTAATAACATCAAGACTTCCCTCCCACATACTACTAGTGCATCGGAACTTTTGTCTGCAGTAAAGGACCGATTTAAGTCAGCAGATAAGTCATTAGCTGGTACCTTAATGGCTGAACTTACCACCATGAAATATGATGGTAATAGAGGAGTTCAACAACACATTCTAAACATGTCTGACAAGGCTGCTAAGCTAGGATCACTGGGTATGAAGGTTGATGAGTCCTTCTTGGTTCAATTCATCCTCAACTCACTTCCTTCACAGTTTGGGCCATTCAAGATCCACTACAATACTCATAAGGATAAGTGGAACTTGAATGAGCTAACTAGTATGTGTGTTCAAGAGGAGGTGAGACTGAGGCAAGAAGGACAGCACTCAGTGTTGGCAGTAACTTCAGGGGGTATCCATAAGAAAAGTAAATATGGAAGAGGTAAAAGATTTCCATCAAAGAAAGGAAATGACCATGGGGAAAGTAGCCAAGGTCATAGAAAAGCTTTCACTGTCAAATGCTACTTCTGTGGCAGAAAGGGACATGTGAAGAAGGACTGCAACAAGAGGAAAGCTTGGTTCGAAAAGAAAGGTACAAATCTTTCTTTTGTATGTTATGAATCAAATCTTGCTGAAGTTCCTTCTAATACTTGGTGGATTGATTCTGGAGCCACAACTCACATAACTAATTCAATGCAGGGATTCCTTACAACCCGGAAACCGAAGGAAAGTGAGAGATTCATCTTTATGGGGAACCGTCTGAAAGTGGAGGTCGAATATGTTGGTACTTATCGACTACTTTTGGAGACGGGTCATCAGATGAATCTTGAGGATACTTTTTATGTACCTTCAATTTCTAGGAACTTAATGTCTGTATCCAAATTAGATGTTTTTGGATATTCTGTTTCATTCAATTGTGGAAAACTCTCTTTAATGTATAATTCAATGCCGGTTGGGCATGGAATTTTATGTGATGGTTTATATAAAATTTCATTGAATGATGAGTTTGCGCAATCTTTATTATCTCTGCATTCGAATGTTGGTATTAAACGTGGCTTAATAAATGAAAAATCCTCTATCTTGTGGCATAGGAGACTGGGGCATATCTCCAGGGATAGAATAATAAGATTAGTGAAGACTGAGATTTTGGATGACCTGGACTTCACTGATTTTGATGTGTGTGTGGATTGTATAAAAGGAAAACAAACTAAACACACTAAGAAAAGTGCCACAAGAAGTAAAGACCTACTTGAAATAATTCATACAGATTTTTGTGGACCTCTTTCCATTCCATGTTTTACTGGAGAGAGATATTTCATTACCTTTATAGATGATCTATCACGTTATGGTTATGTTTATCTAATTAATGAAAAGTCTCAGGCTGTTGACATCCTTGAGGTGTTCATTACAGAAGTCGAGAGACAATTAGATAGAAAGGTTAAAATCATAAGATCAGATAGAGGTGGTGAATATTATGGTAGATATGATGAGTCAGGACAACATCCTGGCCCATTTGCCAAATTCCTAGAAAAGCGTGGCATTTGTGCTCAATACACGATGCCAGGTACGCCTCAGCAGAACGGTGTTGCTGAAAGGCGAAACCGAACTCTTATGGATATGGTTAGGAGCATGATGAGCTTCTCTAAAGTACCCAATTCATTGTGGAGTGAGGCCTTAAAAACTGCTATGTATATCTTAAACAGGGTTCCTAGTAAGGCAGTCCCAACAACTCCTTTTGAGTTGTGGACTGGTAGGAAACCTAGTTTAAGACATTTACATGTCTGGGGTTGTCCAGCAGAGGCCAGAATATATAACCCACAAGAAAAGAAATTGGACTTAAAAACAATATCTGGGTATTTCATTGGTTATCCAGATAAGTCTAAGGGATACAAATTTTATTGCCCTAACCATAGTACAAGAATAGTTGAAACTGGTAATGCCAGATTCCTAGAGAATGGTGAATTTAGTGGGAGTGATGAACCAAGAAAAGTAGATCTTGAAGTTGTAAGGGTAAATATCCCAATTACCTTTCCTTCAAGAGAAATTATTGTACCTCAGCTTGATCATCAAGTTGAGATTCCAGAACAACAAATTAATGTTGGTTCACCACTCCATGAGGATATTCCCATTGAAAATGTTGTAGAACCACCACAACCGGCAGCTTTGAGAAGATCTCAAAGGGAAAGAAGATCTGCCATTTCAGATGATTATGTGGTATATCTACAGGAATCTGATTATGATATTGGGGTAAATAAAGATCCAGTTTCGTTTTCACAAGCCATAGAATGCAATGATTCTAGTAAATGGGTTGATGCTATGAAAGATGAGTTAAAATCTATGGACCAAAACCAAGTCTGGGATCTCGTTGAATTGCCTTATAACTGTAAGAAAGTCGGGTGTAAATGGGTCTTTAAGACCAAGCGCGACTCTAAAGGCAATATCGAACGATATAAGGCTAGACTTGTGGCCAAAGGTTTCACTCAGAAAGAAGGCATTGACTATACAGAGACCTTCTCTCCAGTATCTAAAAAGGATTCTCTTAGAATCATTATGGCACTTGTAGCTCATTATGATTTGGAGTTACATCAAATGGATGTGAAAACTGCTTTTCTAAATGGGGATTTGGATGAGGATATCTACATGGAGCAACCTGAAGGGTTTGCAATTAAAGAACAAGAACACTTGGCTTGTAAATTAAAGAAATCTATATATGGACTTAAACAAGCTTCCAGGCAATGGTATATAAAGTTTAATAATACCATTACATCTTTTGGATTTACAGAAAACACTGTTGATCAGTGTATATATCTAAAGATCAGTGGGAGCAAGTTTATTTTTCTGGTTCTGTATGTAGATGACATCTTATTAGCCAGTAGTGATCTTGGTTTGCTGTATGAAACTAAAAGCTATCTTACCAAGAATTTTCAGATGGTTGATATGGGTGAGGCAGCTTATGTTATTGGCATAGAGATCTTCAGGGATAGATCTCGAGGATTGCTAGGACTGTCTCAGAAAGGATATATCAACCGGGTCTTGGAAAGATTCCATATGGAAATGTGTTCAGTCAGTCCTGCACCCATTCAGAAGGGTGACAGATTAAGTGGTAGCCAGTGTCCCAGAAATGACTTAGAAAAGGGTCAAATGCAGAAAATTCCGTATGCATCAGCTGTTGGGAGCTTGATGTATGCAAGCACTTGTACCAGGCCAGATATCAGTTATGCAGTTGGGATGTTGGGAAGATACCAAAGCAATCCAGGAATGGAGCACTGGAAGTTGGCTAAGAAGGTTATGCGGTATCTTCAGGGGACAAAGGACTATATGCTCACATACAGTAGATCAGACCAGTTGGAGGTGATCGGCTATTCAGACTCAGATTTTGGTGGTTGCCCAGATAGCAGGAAGTCTACCTCAGGATTTATTTTCTTGCTAGCAGGTGGGGCAATCTCGTGGAAGAGTGTGAAGTAGTCTCTCATTGCTTCTTCCACGATGGAGGCTGAGTTCATAGCTTGTTTTGAAGCCACAAATCATGCATTATGGTTGAGGAATTTTATCTCAGCACTTAGTGTAGTTGACTCTATTGCCAGGCCGCTGAAGATATATTGTGACAATACAGCAGCCGTATTTTTCTCTAAGAATGGTAAGTACTCTAATGGTTCTAGGCACATAGAACTGAAGTACTTGGTGGTTAGAGAAAGAGTTGAGAAACAGAAGGTGTCAATTGAAAGTATAAGTACCACCTTAATGGTTGCTGATCCATTGACTAAAGGATTGCCTCCAAAGACATTTAAGGAACATGTTGTAAGGATGGGTCTTTTGGGTAATCTGTAAATGTATATATGGTACTTGTGTAATTGACATTGTTGTACAAATAACAGTTTGTTTCTCTATTTCCTGTTATCCAATTGTGTGTACACATATTTTGTATGGATGTATGTTAAACAGGAAATGTCTTTACAAGACAATTACAGGGGTCATTATGGTTATGGACTCAATTAGTAAGGGTTATCAATGTTGTGGTACATAGAAGGGAGTATGACGTGGATGTTGTATAACCGCTATGACTCGCATTAGTAGTCCAAGCTAATTGCAGTATTACAGTTTTACATATTTGGGCTTATCAGTTGTTGTTTTTAAAATTCGTGCACGTGTCAAAGGTTTTTCAGTATGGAATCCAATGGAGTCAAAATGATTTTGAAAATGAGTCTTTTCTTTTATTTGTTTTCTAAAGTTTTAACCTAATCGGTTAATGGTCCAAGTGGGAGAATGTTAATCTCATATTAAAGGTGGACCAATAACCTTGGTTATTTATATTGGATTCCTATTTAAGTTAACTGATATGATATTATGCCCATATTAAAGTCACATTTATATAGTTATTTGGTCACTTGAAATATAAAGGGTACCATGATGGAAAGGTTTATTTCAAGGGGACTTATTTGCAAATGTGCGACCCACTTTTCTCCTCCTGCAAAGAAACAAAACTCACGCTCATTTTATTTTTGAGTGTATCCATCGTGAAAAGTAACAGAGAGTTTTGCTAAGGAGAAGGAGCAGAGAAAAGAGGATCAATTTGCTTTAGGGTTTGCAGGATCTTCTTCTTCAATTCATCAAAGGAATCAAGGTCTTCATCCAACCTTCTTCAATGGCTTCAGGTATGATAATTAGGGTTTTTCTATTATGAAAGATTTTGCATTATATGATTCTTGAGATGATTGATTCTTGATTAATGGCTGATTTATTCCGCATTATAGTTGTATTTATATTCAACATCATATTCCAGTGTCCCATATCACTGGCAGCTCATACTGAGGGCCCGCACCCCCAATAGAACGCATTCGAATCAAGACACGCGGGTATGCCCTCATTCGAACGTATGAAAATAATCAATATCCTGCACTTCGAGATCAATCATACACGTCAGAACCGACTACCCCCCTTGGAAATTCTTATATACTGTCACGCTATCAATCAAACAATGCACATATACATACCTATTAGTCCTATGGATCAATCCCGATACATAAATAACCATTCTAGGTCACATTCCTATGCCTACACTTTCTAGGCCCTATATCTCTGCCTTACTCCTCATTTCTAAACCTTAGCTCTGATACAACTGAAACGGTCCCAGTTTTCATAATATCTCCATATATATAAACATTAAATTGATCCACAGATTATCATAATGATCTCCAAATTTCTTAAAATTTTCGGCAGCACTTCCTTTAAAAATACGAAGTTTACTCTGATACATAGATACATATGATTCCAAATATTTCTCATCAATTGTATATTCATATGCAATATCCCACGCAGTTATATCACATTTTCGGCTTGACATCGCCTACTTAAGTTCTCACACGCTTATTATAGGAATACTACACAAGATAATAATTTAAGGACTTACTTAAGGATAATATCCTTAGTGTCACCATCTAACATAATCCAACCCAAGATAATACCCATTAAGAGTTCATACACGAATCTACATATATACATCATCTCCATGTATATGAATATAACCACATAATTAATTACAAGTCGTTATGGAAGCTTGATAGGCCCACACAGTGAATGTTGTGCACCCTTTCAGTGCTCTACTCTTGCCTTAAGCTGTTATTTATCCCTGGCTAGCCCTGAAAACATGAAGCTATGGGGGGGGTGAGCTCGACAGCTCAGTGAGTGGAGTCAATTTCATTCATAAAAATGAAGCATAGCATTAACGATGTATAATATTCATGGTACTTGAAAATAAAATGAATGTGGCACATGAAGTATGTAATAATGCATCATTCCTTATAATTGTGTATTTGCTTCCAGCTATTATTGATAGATGCACATAGGACCGGTATACGGTGTCTCCACTACCACATACAATAACACATTAAAATATTCTTAGTGTCACACACTCACACAAACGTATACATCAAGTATAGCCATTTATTCACAATCACTTGTAAAATACAAATATAAGCATATCACCAATGCCATTCAATGTAAAAGTAATTCCCCCGTCTTCCACCTCCTACCGGCTCCCGCACGGCCCCTTCCTCCTTATATATATAATTCATATAAAACATATATGTTCCCCGTCTTCCCCCCTCCTACCGGCTCCCGCACGGCCCCTTCCTCCTTATATAAAAGTATATGTCAAATCCCCGTCTTCCCCCCTCCTACCGGCTCCCGCACGGCCCCTTCCTCCTTTAAACACAAATGCACCATGCACGGTTAAATTATAATATTCATCACAAGCAATTAAAACTAACTTACACGTCATTTCATATATGGAATGATACTCTCAATGAGTACTTGCCCATTATCATGTATTCTTATGCAAAATTAGTATCTGTGTCTTAACCAAGCATAACACATATGCATATATGTACAACATCAAATAACATACACTAATCACATTCATGTCACCCAAAATGAATTCTATTCCGTAACATGCATGTCAATGCCATTGTAAACTATACTTCAAAATGCAAGCCACATATGATATTTGGCAAAATGCTAAATCAACAAATTACTATTATATTTGCAATTTAATATAAAGCGGTCCAATTTATTTAAAAACCCCACTCACCTTTAATTTGAGCATTCACAAGAGGTTCGTACCGAGTATCGCCTCGTGTTTCCTTTCCGAATAATCACCTCGGGCACCGACATGCTAATCCCCCTATTTAATAGTAGCAACAACATCACATAATTTAACTCTTAAATGAATATCAAGTGGGTTACAATGTTTTCTTAAAAGAGACTTATTTTACCATTACTTATTACTAGCCCTTTGTTCTAGAGAATATACCAATACTATTATCATGGCTATTGCACGATTTCTAATACAATGAAATGTTTCTAACTAATATTTGTCATGTAGTCCAATACCCAACCTCAAATCTTATTAGTAAAGCATTATCACATAGCCACATACTAATATAATATTCTTGCCCACAATATTCATTCAATTAAAATTTTACTCAACAAGTTCTCACCTTCATTCGGAGAGTTCTTCGAAATTCTTTTAGCTTCTACATGAACCCAAACCATGATCCTATTCAAGAGATCAACAATATATCTTTTAGTGCTAAATTCACCAATATCATGGAAGGTTACCACTATTTATATGCTAATTTTCTTCTAAAATTTAAATCAGAATTTTATCAAGTCTTAGATGAACTCACCTTAAAATTCAGATCTAGGGCTGAATTTCACCTTTAAAAACTTGACCTTTTTCTATGAGAAACTCGATTTTCCCCCCCTTCCCTCAAACCCTAGCAAGAACAAAGGCCATTTTTAGTTATGAAATAAATTATAACATGAGAAGGATTAGTGTAGTATAACTTTACCTTCACCAAATCTTTGCCTCTGAAAATTGGGGGTTTTTAGGAACTAAAATCAGAATTTAGGGCTTTGATTTCACCTTCAAAAATCACCCCAAAACTGAAATTAAACTACCCCAAAGCTAAAATTACCTTTCTTCTTCAGTCAACAAGAGACCCCCCCTCGAATCAGGCCGACCTGCGGCCTGAGCCGCCGCCGGCGCGCGGCGGAGCGCCGCCCCCGCGCGGTTGCGCGCGGCACCAGCGCGCGGCTGCGTGCTGGTGGCGCGCGGTTGCTGCCGCCCTCCCTTGGCTTTGGCCGGGGTGCGTGAGAGAGAGAGAGAGAGAGAGAGAGAGAGAGTGGGGAAGGATTCTAGGGTTTGGTTTTGAGAGTTCAGAATTTTTTTTTTACAGAGAGGAGAAAACTTCTCTCTCAGATTCTCACGTAAGAGATGACCAATATGCAAAAAGGCCCCTAGCAACCTGGACTTTGCAATACAAACTCCCCTCAATTCTTGCCACTTGGCCAAGGCTAGGATCAAAATGATCCTAGCCCTACACCTCATTTTTCCATGCACACCTAACCCCCCTTTTTTTTTTTAAATAAAAATTCTAAATACCAAGTATTTTAATTAAATCATGGGGTATGGTTGGTGGGGGTAAGTATATGCCATGTATTCTTATTTTCAAGTATTTAAAATATATGACACCTTGCATATACATGGTTATCCCTTACATAAAACATTGATATATTTACATTATCACATACTTGTGATAATTTTATTACCACCAATTTCTCACTTGATTAACTGGAAATTTAATTACAGATATATAAGTTAAAGTTTGCATTGCAACACTTAATTCATGATTAAAGTACACCGAACATTAATTTATCAGTCCCAATTATCTGGCATTATCCCCTGGCAAAGAATTAAAATATCTTTTAGAAAAGAAATAATTAATAAAAATTTCGGGATGTTACAGATTGGATATAGAAAGTTCTAGGATTTAGAACAGATTACGGGATTTGTTAATGACAGATATTATCATTAATTATCATACGGTTTATAATTTAATTAACACTTTTGATTATAGTATTGCACCGGCCCCCTCTGAGCTCTCAATGCTCATCAACCCTAAATTTGAGGAGACAATATAATGTACTCCACATGATAATAAATTAACAAATGACAACCCCAATTAAAGTATATAAACCGCCAAAGTTGGCAGTTAACGCAACCTTTTTTAATCTAACGAGAGAAGTACATAATTAGAGTAGCACCACTATTTAATATTTACGTATCTAATAATAAATGAAATATTAAATGGAAGAAACAAACAGAGGAGGAACTGCATTGATTGGACAAGGGCCTGCCTCAAACTTCAAAAAAGCCCCTGGCTTTTGAGATATTTACCAACAAAACCAACCAATTAGTGGACCCAAATATTTTTTAATTGTGATTAATATTTTAATTAACTTTCTTGAGCTAATATTTTTTTTTTCAAGAAAATAAAGAGAGAGAGAGAAAAAAAAATCTTTAGTCCCAAGACTGGATACTGTCAAATCTCACCAAATTGATTTGAGCTCGGGTCTTGTCACACTTCTTGGGCCCCGTGTAATTGATTTGAGCTCGATGGTACGATGGGTCCAAGTCCAACCCACAAGGACTTTGGATGTTGGGTCTGGTTTTGGATTTTCTAATGGAGTCATTTGGTTTTGCACTAGATATATAAAATTAAGCCATTATTGGGTCCCACTTTATAAAAAATGAAGTCCTTTGTCACAAACTAAAATAGCTAAAGTCATCTAATTTAGTTTTGAGAGGTTATTTAGTACAAACAAGTCAATGTTCTTTGAAACAAAAACAAAAAATTAAAGCAACAACTGAATTTTTATTCTGGGGCTGTTTGGTTGCGAGGAAGTGGGCGGAAGTAAAAAAAAATAGGGAAGTATAATTCCTCACTTCCCTATCTATTTAAACACCGGAAAAGAAAAATAAGAAAATCTTTTTTCCTTTTCTCTTTTCTCTTTTACACAATCATTTTCTCACTTCCAGAGTGCTACAGTTAATTTTGTGGTCATGTAAATCTCATTTGTAATAAGTTGCAGCACAAGATAGTTAATTTTTTGATCATGTAAATCTCACTTGCATTCTAATTGCAGTCCATTTTTTATTTTTCTTAATTAATTTTTATTTTAATATTTTTTTACGGTCAACTTTGTGGTCAACTTTTCCACTTTCACTTTCACATTACAATCCAAACACTGGAAAAGACAACACATTTTTCAAATCACACTTCTCAACAACATCCAAAAACCGAAAAACTTACTAACCAATTCCCAAGTTCCAAAGGGAATTATTACCACTTCCTCAATTCCTCACTTCCACCCTTAACCAAACAGGGATATATAAACAGGGTTGTCAATTGTAACTAATGCTCATAATAAATGTTATATAATCAAAACTGGCTGCAGCAAACAATAATGTGGCTATATGCTTCTCACAATTTAGTCTCGCTTCTTTCTTTACTAAAAGTCATGTTTTTATTACCAAGAGTCTTGGGCCCTTAAACAAATGACAAAGCAATAATGATGATGCTTGTTGTGTTATCTCTAGCATAAACTTTTGGATAGAGTGATTATGTTGATATCAAAAGAAAATTAACAAGAATTGATCCTAGTTACATGGACACACATTGTTCTATAGCTATGTATAAGCATAGGATTGCTTCATGTGATGCACATAGCTTTTGGCTTTTGACCTTCACAATTTTTTTAGGATCAATGTTGTACTTCTTGCATGTAACCATCTGAGTAGCCTTTCACAGTTCCCCCACTAATCTTGTTCTTTAAACCACCAACTCAAGGATTAACCACCATCTCTCTCTCTCTCTCTCTCTCTCTCTCTCTCTCGGGAGGAAGGAGCCAAGGATGGTGGGAACAAAACTAATACCTACTCAAGAACAAAACTAATACCTACTTAAAGGCTTGAGGAGTTTGCCAAACATGGGAGGTGTCCCCTTGTCCATGGCTAAAGAAAGAGTTGGGGCTTTTTATGGGACCTGTTTCATTGCCTACACGTGGTCACAAGCATAAATCGTAAGTGGAAAATTATTTTACAGTTGCGAGTGGGCTTTATCAAGTAAATTTTTTTTAAGTATTTGATTGGTAATGTGAAAGTTTAAATGAGAAAGTTATATTGTCACTTACGTTGTTTGGTACAAATATAAGGTAAATGTAAATTTAATTTACGTTGTTTGATTTGTTGCAAGTGGGTCGCTAGTGCAAGTTTGGATTTAAAGCCCACCTGTAGACCCAAATGCAATTTTGTGGCCCACTTATTTATATTTTTCTATTAATTGATCATTATTATTTATTTATTTATTTATTTATTATTATTTAATTATTAGCCCACTATTTTTTTTTTCATTTCTTTTAGATTAAATCAAATTTGCTGAGTTTCGTGCCGCTGTTAAGAAGAACTTTGATTAAAATAAAAAAAGAAAAAATATATAGTTTCTCCAAATACCATTTTCTCTTTTTATATCCTTATGAAAAGAAAAAAAAATATTTTAGAGATTTGAAATGTGCATATAGAGTGAAAAAAATTCCTTGGTTATGTGATTTGAAATCTAATCATATTTTGTTAAAGAACTAATAATGAAACAAAATACAACAATACAAAATGTCTCCACGAAACTTGTGTTAAATTGCCATTGCTAATAACAAAATAACACTTTTTTTTGCTAAAAATTTTCGCTACAGCAAGTTACTTTCCTTCATAATTAGAAAAAAAAACTCACATTTCTATTTTTATTAGCTACAGTCTCATCCACATCAGCATAAATTGATTTATCTTAATCCTCACTTCTTTATATATATTTTTATTTTCTCTTTTATCTTCCTCATCGCCCATGATATTCAACACTGACCACGACGCAGAGTAATTCACGGATCTACTTGCGCGATCAGGTCGCCATGGGGTTGGAAGAGGGTGGGGAGCCCCTCCCAGGGATTTAGGGGGCGGAGCCCTTGAACAATTTTTTTGAGATCAACCTTTTGCAGATCTTATTAGTTCGTTCTTATGAAGAATTTTTGTTTGTGTTTATGATCAATGTGGTTTTAATATCTGAAAAACATTGGGCATCAGTCGATGTCAGTAACAGGAGTTTACTGATGATGATGATGTTAAAACGAGGACTGTGACTCATGATCACAGTTCTCAAAAAGGACTGCGACTATGGTCGCAGTCCTTTTATTAATTTGAAAATTAGGTAGGGCTGAGCAATCTGCGATGCGGTGCGATTTTTGCCACAAAAATTGAAACCGCACCGCACCGCTAAGGTATTAAAATCGATCCGAAACCGCACAATGCAGTGTGGTGCAGTTCGATTTTAACGGATCGGTGGCGAGCCCTAAGCGAAGAGGAGGGGAAGGGGAGGTCGGGGTGGAGAAGGAGGGGGAGGTCGGGAGAGGAGGAGGGGAAAGGGGAGGTCGGCGGAGGGGGGGTGCAGTTTGGTTTGTCGCTTCTTAAAAAATCGAAATAAAACCGAGCTGAACCTCATCTCAAACCGCACCAAACTGTTCAGTTTGGTCCGGTTTGCCGATGAACGGAACCAAATGCTCACCCCAAAACTAAGGCATTCTGTAAGAATTGCGATCATTGTTACAGTCACAATATAAGCTGAGAAATTGTGCATTTGTAAGAATTGTGATCATTATCGCAGTCCTAATAAAGACTCAAAAAATAAGGCATTTTGGTAAGGATTGCGATCATAGCCGCAGTTCTAAAAAAGTGAAATGCGATCATAATTGCAATCTTATAAAGACTTAGAAACATAACATTTTTGTAAGAACTACGATCATGATCACAATCATAATAAAGAAGATTGTGATCATGACTGCAGTCCTATAAAGACTCAAAAACATGATATTTTTGTGAGGATCTCATATATATATGACATTTTTTTGAGATCTGCGATCATGATCAATGTCCTTTATATGCAACCAGTCCGCATTTTTGAAGCAGTCTGTTTTACCAAAGCGATTACCGCGGGACATTTACTTTTTTTACCGTTGAGGAGCACTTCTGTGCTTGACACGTAAGCGCACGTGGTTGGTTAAAAAAAAAAGATGACTGTAGCAAATTAAATTATAAAGCTGAGTTTTTTTTCTAATTACGGTATGACATAAAACCTAGCGAAATCTTTTCTTTTTTTTTTTGCTAGTAACACCAAAAAGAAAAGAATATCATCAAACACTCATAGCGCTTACGATTTTTCATATAAATTGCTTTATTTTTTTCATTGCACGATATTCAACAATCAGCTGTCCAATGCATCCAGGCATGGGAGAAAAAAACACGAAAAATTGGATACAAAGATAGAGTCGCATTTGAATTTGAATTTTTTTATTTCATGAGAAAGAGAATTCTTCATCTCTTTCATAAAATCTCTCTATATATTTATATATTTATAGAGATAATAACTTAAATTTTTTTTAGCACAAATAAAAAATAAAACATGAAAAAGGTCTCATGACCTTCATGACTGCTTCCAGAATTTACAAAACGTCACCCCTGAATAATTTGCACCAAAATTTCAAAAAGAAAAACACAAAATAGTATATTCATAATTTTTCTTTCATCATTTATTTTTTCCCTCAATTCAAACCCCTCTGTGGTTCCCTTTCCACCTCCTCTCTGTCGCTACAAATTCTGGCGGCCTAGCGTCGCTGTCCACTGGCGAAGCAGCAGGCACAACCATGTGACGGTCCACAGGATCGCAGCGAACCGACCGTAGAAGACGATAGCAAAAAAGCTAAGCAACACGTGGGTGACCCCACGACATACCTGTGATTTCTAGGGCCCAGCCGGGCAAAAAAAGAATTTTTCCTCTCGAGCTTCGACAACACCGCCATTGCCATCGACGAGGCGATGGACGAAGTGTCGTTGACCATCGGAGATGTCGATTTCACGATGATGGCGAAGGCAATGCGAACGCGATTTCCGGGGGGTGCGGGGGGGGGGGGGGGGGGGGGGGGGGGGGGGGGTTGAGAGAGAGAGAGAGAGATGAAAATGGGAAATGGAGGGGCCACTTGTAGATTCCTCATCTTCTCCACTGTGTGTGTGTGTGTGTGTGAGAGAGAGAGAGAGAGAGAGAGTGTGTTACTGATGACAAAGATGAAGATTGGGAAATGAAGGGGCCACTTGTAGATTCCTCACCTTCCACTTGTAAAATGTTGCAAATTGCATATGCAGGAACAAAGCCAACTTGCAAATGAATATACAGTTGGAGAAAAGCTTCTTATTGTGTGTGGCCGGGTCGGATTTGGGACGGTACGGGTGGTATCAGATTCCGGACTCATTTACCCAAAGAGATACTATATCCGTCCCATTTACCCGCGGGTCCTGAAGGGAGGTTCCCATACCCGAACCCGCTTTACCCGAAGGTCTAGACCCGTCTACCCGAACTCATGTCTAGGGCATTTCCTAACTCTGGAAAGATATATTGTCTGAAATTTGTTTTTTCTTATTTGCAAAATTTTTGGGAAGTAAATACATCACTACATGCACTTAGTATACCATAAACTATAAAAGAAATGCAAATCATGTTAATGTTTATCCATCTAAATATAACATATTGGCAAATCCTTGTTGCTGGAATGGTGCTATGCAATTTCCTTGCATTGAAGAAGGTGGAACTGAACACTTGAAGAGGTTGTGATGCATTCGGGTTAACCTTGTTGGCATCTGCTTTTATACACAGACGTTGTTTTTCTATATACACGCTCTGCTTTTAAAATGACTTACTACCCAGTTACAACTACGGCGTTTGTTTGGACCGTAATTCGTAAAAGACTTACGTAACTCAACTAACACTTACTTGCAACCCAGTTACCACTCACTTACAGCCCAGTTACAGTTAATTTTGTGGTCATACAAATTTGTAATATTTTTTATATTAATATTAAAATTTTTTAATATTTAACTTTTTTAATATTTATTTGCATATTAAAACTTTTAAAATCACCAAATAGTTAATTTTGTGGTCAACTTTTTCACTTACGACTTATACATTACGACAACCAAACACCGTAAAGTACAATACACTTTCCCACTTTACAATTTTATATTACCAACCAAACACCGTAAAATTTACATACATGTAACTCATTTACAATTGTAAAAGACTTTACCAATTACAACTACGAATTACGGCCAGTTACGACAACCAAACAGACCAGATCATCACTCTATGACCTACTAAAAAAAAAGTGTTGTTGCAAGTGTTTGGATGCAAGGAAGTGGGCGGAAGTAAAGAAATGAGGAAGTATAATTGCTTACTTCCCTATCTATCCAAACACCGGAAAAAGAAAATAAGAAAACTCCTTTTTCTTCTCTCTTTTCTCTTTTACACAACCATTTCCTCACTTCCAAAGTGTTACAGTTAATTTTGTGGTCATGTAAATCTCATTTATAATAAGTTGTAGTACAAAATAGTTAATTTTTTGATCATGTAAATCTCACATGCATTCTAATTACAGTGTATTTTTTATTTTTCTTAATTAATTTTATTTTAATATTATTTTGCGGTAAACTTTGTGGTCAACTTTTTCACTTTCACTTTCACATTACCATCCAAACACCGAAAACGACATAACATTTTCTAAATCACACTTCCTAATAACATCCAAACACCGGAAAACTTACTAACTAATTCCCAAGTTCCAAAGGGAACTATTACCAATTCCTCACTTCCTTACTTCCTCACTTCCACCGTCAACCAAACAGGCCCGTAGAGGCAGTATTCTAAGACATTGACATGATGCTTTTGCCGAGTCTTAATTTCTTGCATTTTTTTTTTCAGAGAGCGCTTCTGGTAGTTGATTTTACATAATTAACATGCATTATGCAGTAAACGGGTATGGTTTAAGTATAATCATACCCGTCCCCTTAGTCAAACGGGTAGGCGGGTAAATGGGTAAACGAGTTTGAGTAACAATGAAGTGTTTTCATACCCGATTAATCGGGTTCGGGTTACGTCCCGGGCCCAACCCGTTGACATGCCTAATTGTGTGGCCTACGAGGACTGCAAGTGAGCCTATAATTCCAATTTTCATTTGCATGCCAACCAAACACCTGCGGTTGTGCTTGCTACAAGTGAGCTTTACACTTACAGCTCACTTTGTAGCACCACTATTGTCCAGGAAAACCATGATTTGGACTTGTCAGAAGATTTTCCTTAATCTATCCATCTCTCTACGACCACCCCCATGCGATTGGGCCAACCTAAAACCAAAACCAAAGCCTTTCGTCTGCAATTTGGAAAGTGACCCACATCCCACCCTTTACTTCCAATTTCAGAAAAATAAAATATATAAAAAATCTGTTAGAAGATAATATCAAAACAAATGAGGTAGAATTTCTCATCATTATTTTACAATGACTTAATATGATACAAAAGAAGTTCAAGTTTAATTTTTACTGAATCTGAATCTGTACAGAAAAGTAGAAGAAAAAAATATCAAAGCGTAAAAACTCAGCTTACCATTCTAATTGGATATTAGAATAAAAAAATATTACCTTCAATTAATTCTGATGAGCAAAATAATAAGGAAAAAAATTAATACTATAAAAGATAACTCTCATTTTGTTTCTTCTTCTCATCACCTTTCTCTCTTTTGTATTGCCTTGAGCTTGGCTGGCCAAGACAGAAGGAGGGTGGTGACATGTTCTTTCCTCCCCTTGAGTCCCTGTACCTCAAGCAATATGTATACATAGAGCCCAAATCAGGTACATTGCCAGCTCCTCTTGCCACCTTTGTTGTTTGGCTGCTGCAATCCTCCCAAAGAGATTTTGTATGTAATATGTGATATGTGTGTGCAGCTATAATTCTCAAAGACATGAGAGAGAGAAAATTTCCAATTGTTTGTTTGAGGAAGCAATTTATAATGGCCACATGTTTATTTACTTCTCTTAAATTGAGACATGAGAGAGAGAAAATTTCCAATTGTTTGTTTGAGGAAGCAATTTATAATGGCCACATGCTTATTTACTTCTCTTAAATTGACAGATTAAGAACTCTAATTAGCTTGTTGATTAGCTAGAATTTTTTTTTTTAAAATTTTTGAACAAGATTGTAGTCTTATTTTGAACCTGAAATCTCTTGTATCAAACCCTCACTCGCTCAAAACGGTACAATTCTATTTGCAAATGTTTTGTGTGTGGAGGTATTATATGTCTTAATTGTTTTTAAATGCATAAGATATGAGGAAATAATCTTGATTTTCTAAACAAGAAATGTAACAACTATGCCCTAGATAAATTACATTATATATGCGTCCTTTATGTGTAATAAATCTTGCTTCTTGTGTTTCAATCACTCATCCAATAAAATCATTGCATTGCTAAATGTTGCGTATTAATGTATGGATGACTGAGCAAGTATGGTCCTTTTGAGGGTAAGCAAATACGATTAATGATACTAGATTAAAACATTCATTTTTGCGGAAAAGACCCTTCATTTTACTATTTGCATGTTTTCGGATGTTTACATGTAACCTCATAAATTGTACTTTATTTTAAAAAATAATGGTTAACTGATTTTTATAAAAAAATTTTTTATCGAAAATCAACAGTTCGTAGAATTTAAACTATGAGATTTATGAAATGAGAGAGTTTCTGCCCAACTCTTTGAGCCCAATAGTTCCTCTCCCGGGCCTAAAATTTAGGGGCAAAATGGGCCTTGAGTGTTGGGATTTGTAACAGGCCTAAATTTAAAGTGAGTCTTGACCCAATTTGGTTAGCTATGTTCCAATGTGGGCTTTAAAGAAAATAACAGGCCTGTATATAAAACAACGCTATGAAATCAATTTGAATTCAATAGAAGATGAACTCACATGATAGAACATGACATGAAGTTTCTCGAAGAAATGAGGATCGACCCCTTCTCTGAAGGTGTCAATGGTTAGTTTGTAGTTTTTTTTATTTTGTTTTTTTTTCTTTTTCCGTTTTGTTTGATTATCAAAAAAGAAAAACAATGTTATCAGAACTCTTCTTTTAAGTGCACCCACAGAGGAGGAAGTACGAGAAGAAGAAGAAAAAGATGATGATGTGATGACATTATTAGGTATAAATTGTGCCGCTTATGTGTCTCAATGAGTCTCAATTTTCTCTATTTCGTCACATGCATATAAGAAATTAAAATATATAATAATCACTAAAGAGCCTAAAATGAGATTAACAAAAACAAGAAAGAGAACAGAAATTTAAGAAAAACCTAACAAGTTATATTGCAGCAGTACTCCAAAAGATGGATGAGAATTAAAACATGTCAAAACCATTATAAAATAATGTTGAAATTAAATAAAATAAAGCAGATCAAAAATTTAATTAAATTTATTTATTTTTTATAAAATAAATGAGTATTGTACCACAACTAACAACAGAGATTTTTTTATTTTGGTTGTCCATTTCAAAACGTAGGATGATAGTATTCCTAAATATACGTGATTCTTTTTCTCTCACTAATGAGATATTATTTTCAGAAAAAAAAACTTAACATTTTCCCGTTACATACCTTTTAAAATTCTACTCAAAGTATACGCCGCTTGAATCGGTAGTTAATACAGACTGAATTAAAGACGTGATGGCTTAATTATAAGAGAGAGAAGTAATCGCTTTGAAGACACCATATTTAAATTAAATTCAAAAATAAAAAATAAAAAATACACAATAAAGATATCATTGTCGGCTCTCGTTATCTGTATCCAATATCCAAACCCTTTAAAGCAATCCTTTCTTCTCGGCGCTTCTTTCCTCTCTAAACCTCTGTTTCTGTGTGTGTATATATATGCTGCCTTTTGCTTCCTTTCCTCTCTTGATTTTTCAACAAACAAACTACACCCTAAAGATCATTTTTTCCCTCATTGGGTATGTGAAAGTTTTCATCTTTGATCCTTCCCCCCCTTGTTTGTGGTTGTTTTTGTGATCTGGGCTTGTTTTGTTTTGGGTTTCTGATGTGGGTCTTGTGTAATTTGCTTTATTCAATTGGGTTTTCTTTTTGGTGGTTTGGGTGATTGCAGGAGAGAGATGGCCCCGACCTCTGTTTTGTCTTTCAAGCAGGAGAATAGTTTCGGTGAGACTTATTTCTTTCTTTTTGTTAGTTTTTTTATGGAAAGGTTGCATCTTGTCCTTGCCCATAATTTGGTTTTTGGTTTGCAGAGAAGAGGAAGGCAGAGTCTGCAAGGATCAGGGAGAAATACCCTGATCGTGTTCCGGTGAGAACTGTTTCTTTGAGTTCAATATGTTTTAAATCTGAAATAGAATTAGTAGGAAGTTGGGGTGTTTCTTGATTTATCTTGTCTGAGTATTGGGAAAATTTTTGATTGGGCTTGGCCTTGAAGTTGGCAGTATATAGAGTTGAACAAGTATGTTGATAATAAGCGACTGGTTGAATTTTTTTTTTTTTCTCCTGTTGTGAGTTGGGTTCATGTATAGGAGCATGTGTTAAAAATTTTGGGTTTAGGAGTTTGCATAATAAGATTGTAACATGTCTTTCTCTAGTCATAGAAAACCTTGTTGCCTTCTCTCTTCTAAAGCCTATAGGAAAGGGCACTTCTACCCGTTAAATGGTTGAGATATTTTTTTGTAATTCTAGTTCTATCCATCTTTGATGTGATTCTGTCTATTTTGTCATGATGGTTATTACAGGAAAAATTGAATTTTTCCTTGTTATAGTTTCTATGTTTAATTCATACAGATGAATAAGTAGGTTATTATAAGCTTCTCTCTCTCTCTCTCTCTCTCTCTCTCTCTCTCTCTCTCTCTCTCTCTCTCTATATATATATATATATATATATATATATATATATATATATATATATATATATATATATATATATAGAGGTAGTGTTACAATACACCTATGTGCAACTAACTTAAGTTACACACACTTCTCTCTACCACACAAAAATGGTTTTTAAAATAGGTTATTAGCAATTTGTGGGGACCACACAAACAAAAATTTGTTTGTATCCCACCTTATAAAATTGTGTGGTGAAAATTGCTATGTGTAACTAAGCTTAATTACACAAAGGCGCATTGCAACTATATATATATATATATATATATATATATATATATATATATATATATATATATATATATATATATAGGGCTTACTGTACCTCAGCCTGCAGGCTGAGAGAGTTTCTCAGCCTGCGGGACGTGGCTGAATATATGCCACACATCAGTCGCAGAGTGTGGGCGCCAAAAAAATCAAAAAAATCCCGCCTAAACAATCGTGAAACAAATTGACAAAAATACCCCTTTTATATGACGACGGCGACTTCTAGCATTGAAAAGTAAAAAAAATATTCCATGGTCGCATACTTAATACAGAATAAAGAATACCGGAGGAAACATGCTATCGTATAGCAATGCGACCTCCTTCAGTACCGCGACCAAAGTCGCAAACTTCTTTCTCATTACGATGGTGATGACGAGGATTAGAAGTTTAAAAAATTGTATTTTGTTTTTTTTAAATATATATAAATCTGTTTTCTAAAGTTAATTGTGTGAATTACATTTTTTACTACTATGTCTTGGTTGAAAAATGCTGTACAATTGTTACAAACCTTCATTTTAAAAATTTTACGCTAAACGAATATACTGCGACCATGGACGCAGTTAATAATTATATTACTTCACCCTTATAAATTTTTAAAATGAAAGGTTGCGACATTGGTTGCAGTTGCTGGACGCAGACTTAATAAATACACTGCGACCTTGGTCGCAGTTGCTGAACTTTAGTCTTAATCAACAACACTGCTACCTTGGTCGCAGTTTCTGACCGTAGTCTTAATAAAATAAACGACCGTAGTCTTAATAAAATAAACTGCGACCTTGATCGCAGTTGTTGGTGTTTAGTCTTAATAAAATACACAGAGACCTTGGTCGCAGTTGCTGGTCTTTACTCTTAATCAACATCACTGCGATCTTGGTCGCAGTTGGTGGTCTTTATAAATAATCAACAACACTGCGACATTGGTCGCAGTTGATGGCCGCAGTCTTAAAAAAATAATCTGCAATCTTGGTCGCTATTGCTGGTCTTTAGTCTTAATCAACAACAACACTGCGACGAGGTAAACAACAACACTGCGACGAAGTGACACGTCACCGCAGCAGTTGCTTAGTCGCAGTCTTTGGTCACAGTGTCGACCCTGGTCGCAGTAGTTACTGTTTGCAATGTATCTTATGCGACCTTGGTCGCAGTGTCATCTATGGTCATAGTTGTTTAGTTTGCAATGCATGGCTGCGACCAAGTTCGTAGTTCATTAAAAAAAACAAATATGCTTTTTATTTATGTCCAGGCATTTATCTCCAGGCATGTGCAAATGATTCAAAAACGATCTCTTATACAATAAGATTAAGTGTTACAATATAGCAGTACAAAGAAGACTAAACATCAAAAAGATCCCTTGTTGACTAAAAGCAGTGGTGTTATTGAGGTCTTTTATTTATGTCCAGACATTTATCTTCAGGCATGTGAAAATGATACAAAACGCTTTGTTATACAATAAGATTGAGTGTTACAATATAGCAGTACAAAGAAGACTAAACATCAAAGTAGCCAAGAAGACTAAACATCAAAAGAGCCCTTGTTGACTAAAAGCAATCTTCTTCTTGAGGTCTGGTGGCAGTAGAATCCTCCGATTCCACCTGACCCTCCAAAGTGCCGGGATACGATCTTTCGTTGATGAACATCTCTTCACCAGAAGGTTATCCAGTGAGCATGGAGTTTCCTCAATGTCACTTCTGGGGTAAGAGAGGAGGTTTTTAGACCTCACAGGGAATGCTACCCACCACTATATCCACATCCCCCGCCGCCATACCCACTATGACCATCAATTATCAGAAAGCTTGACTGGTGCATCAAGTCAGAGCAGATCTCGGTGAGGCTTAAGTCCTCGTCAGGGATCATGACTTCTTCCCTTGTGAACGACGAGGACCATGACTTCTTCCCTTGTGAACGATGAGGTCTATGACTTCTTCCCTTATGGACGAACATCGATCAAGTTCGTCCATAGGGTCATCTTCATCCATGGAGGCAGGCCCCTGTTAGAGACTCTGAAGAAGGCGGAAATTCTCAGAGCAATTGCTCTCGAAAGAAAACATTCTAATTATGGGAGAGGGTGAGCCCTATTTATAGGCAGCCTATAATAACCATAATTAATGGTTCTTAATCAGAATCGTCGGCATTAATGATCTCCAACCGCCAGCGCCGGTTTGGCATTAAAAGACATTAACGCCTAAACCCAATGAAGAGCCGACGCGTGGACAACCGCTTCGGGAAACAACGAATGGTGCGGGGTTCGTCAAAGTAGACTTGACGTTAAAAGATCTCATAAATCTTTATGACAGGTCGCGTCTCACGGAGTTACTCCAAGTCGCATCAGACAACAGACAACTTTTCATTTTTCATTTAGATTCAAAAAATGACTTAATCCAAAAACAACACTTAATAAAACAACACTTACTTAACGTACTGCGACCAAAGTCGCAGTCCATGTAATGCAACCCTAGATTGCAGTTGCTGGCCATCTTTATCAATAACAACACTGCGACCTTGGTCGCATTTAACCATGTACACTGCGACCAAAAGACTTTAACTAAGGTCGCAGTTTAAATGTACAATGCGACCAAAGACTCTGACTACATTATATACAAAAAAATTAATTACTTAACGTACTGCGACCAAAGTCGCAGTCCATGTAATGCAACCCTAGATTGCAGTTCCTGGCCATCTTTATCAATAACAACACTGCGACCTTGGTCGCATTTAACCATGTACACTGCGACCAAAAGACTTTGACTAAGGTCGCAGTTTAAATGTACAATGCGACCAAAGACTCTGACTACATTATATACAAAAAAATTAAAGTATAAAGTAGAATTTTATCGCAGGCTGAAAAAATTGATCTGAAAAGAGCGGCAAAAATAAAAGGGGGGAAAATAATAATAAACAATAAGGAAAAGTTATCATAAGGGGTATTTGGTAATTTAACTTCTACCTAAAAGCGGGCCGCAAGTCAGTGAGGTGACAAATTGAGCCACGTCACCGCAGGCTGAGAGAGTACTCTCAGCCCGCGGGCTGATATACATTTTTCTCATATATATATATATATATATATATATATATATATATATATATATATATAGAAAGAGAGAGAGGCTTATGTAGTTTCGGAAGTATTCGAGCCCGGATCCTTCCCACTCAAATACAACCATACATCATCTGAATACAAGATCCATTATGTGGAAGTCAATCTATATTATTTCAAGTATTTATAAACAAAAAAAATCAAGTATCTTAAATACTTTTTGCCTTTGCATCAAATAGAGGAAAAATAGACGGCCTAAATAGTGAGTTGATTAGTTTAACGGTGTAGAACATTCGAAACCTAATAAAATATAGTTTGTAGGGGTTTTTAAATGTTTAGATCATGATCAAATGACCGGACCGAGAATTTGTATGTCTAAAGATATAGATCTAACCAACTCACTACTTTCGGCCGCCCATTTTGCGCTGCTTGATGGATGCACAAAAAGTATTCAAAATATTTATTTTTTATTTTAGTTACTTTAAATAATATATATCAACTTCAACAGAGTGGATCTTGTATATCAACTTCAACAGAGTGGATCTTGTATTTGAATGTTGGATGTTAGTATTTAAGTGAGAAAGATTCGGGCTTAATTTTCTTTTGGAACTACACAAGTCTATATCTCATCTCTCTATATATAGGTTGAATCCTTTTGCTGTGATATTATAACTGTAGGGGAGAAGATAAACTTGGAGTTTTAAAAAAAAAACTCAATTGGAGTTAGCCTGGAGAGAGGAGAGGAGCAATGCATGACTCAATTGATGTTATCAGAAGACCTAGTGACGTCTTAGATGAATTTGGTCTTTTCATAAGAGTTGTACGTAACTCGAAGATCTTTACAGTGATTTTTGAATCATCAAAATTTGATAAGAAATGAGAGATATATGATGGTTTGAAGTCAAGCTTGTTTTTCACTTAAGCAACAACGAATCCGGCCTGAATTTAGATTCGGTTTCAAGTAGAATTCTGATTTTGTTTTTTACCTGAATTATGGGTATTTGGTCTCCTTTCTCTGGCTATAAATATGGTATCCTTTGTGATCAATTGTATCAAATTGTACCTAGAATTGGTGATTTGTATTGAGAGTTTTAGAGTTCGTTTGTTTGAGGAAATTTTATGGCAAATTGTGTAGTTTCTTTATTTGAATCAGTTTTGATCAATTTGGATCTTTGGATCAATTTGTAGCTCTTGTAACGCTGTTGATTGAATAAGTTCTTCCTTCTGCCCCGAGGACGTAGGGAAGTTGTCGAACCTCGTTATATCTCGTTTTCTCTCTTTGTATTGGTTCGTGCTATAATATTTGGTGATTGATTCGGCATTGGAACTCTGATCTCGGTGATTGGCGGTGTTGGATACCTCCGGCAGGCGCAACAATTGATAACAGAGCTTCTCAGGTTCGGCTGGAATCGTGTGTCGATCCCGGAGCATTGTAGTTTGTTCGACAGAGATCGTATGTCGATTTCAGAGCGACATTGTTCTGTTCATTGTG
Organism: Agave tequilana; assembly: GCA_038442645.1. Classification (NCBI taxonomy): domain Eukaryota; kingdom Viridiplantae; phylum Streptophyta; class Magnoliopsida; order Asparagales; family Asparagaceae; genus Agave; species Agave tequilana. The sequence continues at coordinate 148,451 of JAVJIF010006978.1, read as the reverse complement.
ATCTGGAGTAGATCATTTGAAAACTCATCTAGGGTTTCACTTTGAGCTAAATGTTCGATCTTTATCTAGTTTGAATCTACTTTTCATTGGTTTTCCACGTTAGAGTTGGTATTTTCTAGAGGAGATGGCCAAGATTAATCAGTCAACGGTGAAGATCGTGAACATCCTCCAGTCGAAGATCGATGTGGTGAAGTTCGATGGCATAAACTTCGGTATGTGGAGGTGTGAGTTAATGAATGCGTTGAGCGCGCAAAATTTGGAAGACACTCTTTTTACAAGAGAAACCTACGAAGACTTGAGAGAAAAATTGGGACAAGATGAATCAGACAGCGTGTGGCGTCATCAGGTCTTATTTGACATAAGACATCAAGTATTATGTGATGACAGAGACTTTTGCAAAAAAAAAATTGAGAGATCCTTTAGAGCAAATATTTGACTAAAAGCATCGAGAATTGCTTGCTAAAAAGGAGGTTTTACTTTTTTCAACAGAACATAATCTCCATTAGTGAGCACATGAACAACTACACAAAGTTTCTTGCAGGCCTAACTTACATAGATGAGGTGATGAAGGACGAGGACAAGGTCCAGAGTAGTGTTATTTCCCGTCGGTCGGTTTCTAGAGCAACCTGTGACACCCACCCTCTGGCTAAGAGATGTCGCGTTGTTGGTAGTTGACGGCAACCGCCCAGGGTTGGTACCAAATCCTTTTATGTTTTTCCTATTGCTGTTCTTGGGTCGAAGTTAGTACCCGCAGGCGTCTTCCTTTGTTTTAATTCATTCCATGTAGTGAAGTTCGGAGATGATCCCCGAACACAACCTATTTTGTGCAGGTCCGCCCATTCTATTACCAAATATAATTGGGAGAAGCTCATCCGCTAGAAATGCTTTATTTCATTTCGTTCCCGTTCTTTATTTCCTTCTTCTCGAATCCATGGGGGACTTGTCATATTTAGAATCTTTCTACGGCCTCCTCTGTTTACAATTCTTTCATACTCTCTTCTCTTTACCTAGTGATAGGTCATCGAAGCGTGAGCGGGCGCGGAGAAGGAATGGCCAAACACTTCGGCCTACCGGGAATCAACAACGACAAAATGACAAGATGATGTACCCCAGGGACCCCCCATATAGAAAGAAGGGTCGAAGGTTTTGGGCCTGTAGCTTTCCCCGCCCCCCCTTCGTCGAGTGGTGCTTGTTTAGGGGGTGTGCCACCAGAAATCGGGCTTGAAGCTCTCGCCTTACCAACGAGCCGACTGCTGATGGCTATTGGTCACGACTACTACAAAAAAATGAAGATGAATCTTCCTATTTCACATGGAGGAGTGTGCATCTTTATGTTGGGTGTTATTCTGTCGTGCGACCTGGTGGCTTATGCATGCTCTCTTTCGGATGAAGAGTATGAGACCTTCGTTCTAACCTTAATCAATGGTAAGTCTTCACCTAGCTACAATGATGTGTCGGCTGCTTTTGAGAATTACGAGGTGAGGAGGAAGGACAAGACGTCTTCTTCCAGTAGCACAACATCAGAGGTGTTGACTGCAAAAAGAATTGGTTCCAATCATCAGAAGGGCAAGAGAGATGCTGGTAAGTCCAAGACCGATAATCGTGAATTGGGAAAGAACTAGTGTCCTTTCTGCAAGGAAGGACATTGGAAGATTGTCAAAAGGCTCAAGAAGAAGGGACCGAGATCAGAGGCAAACACCACACAGGCGGATGATGGTACTGATTTTGACTCTTCAGTGTTTCTCTTTATTACTCCTTTTCTACTCAGAAGTGTCTGAGTGGATTTTGGATACGGGTGCTACCTATCACGTTTGTCCCAAACATTAGTGGTTTGCTAGTTTTGAAAAACTAGATAGAGGTTTGATGTCGTTTGGAGATGGACACACATACCATATTGAGGGGATAGGTATAATTTGTATTAAGATGCTCGATGAGATGGTGAGAGAGTTACAGGATGTGAGGTATCTTCCTCGGTTGAAGAAGAACCTTATATTAGTTGGAGTTTTGGAGGCGCAGGGCCTGAGAGTGACTCTTGGGGAAGACGTTCTCAGGCTCATTGGTTGTTCTGAAGGGCATTTGACGTAACAACTTGTACTACTTGAATGGTAGTGCAATTACTGAAAATTTGGCACCTTTAGAACATTTGAATGGCGATTCTATCAGGTTATGACTGATGAGACTCAGACACATTGGCCTGGATTCTTTGCAAGTTTTGACGAAGCAAGGGTTATTTAAAGGTGAAACTACCTGCAATTTGGAATTTGGCGAACGTTATGTTCTGGACAAGGAGACAAGCTAAAGTTCAGCACCGTAATTCACCACATGGGAGGTCTTCTTGATTGTGTTCGCATTGATGTATTGGGACCTACCAAGACTGTGTCGTTTTGAGGTCATCAGTACTGTATTTTTTGTAGATGATTGTTTTAGGTATTGTTGTGTATATATACCCTATGAGATAAAAATTTAAAGTCCTAGGTTTGTTGGTGAAGTGGAAGAAGCTGATGAAGAATCAAACCGGTAGGAAGATCAAGGTGCTCTAATTTGATCATGTTGGGGAGTACAAGGATCTGGTTCTTCAATTTGGCCAGAACAATGATATGAATATGAACTTCACAATTCGGAATGATGGGATTGCTAAGAAAATAAACCGTGCCTTACTGGAGAAGGTTCGATATTTATTGTCTAATGCATCATTAAATAAATTATTTTTGGCTGAAACTTTGGTATATGCAAGCCATCTCATGAATTGGTTGTTGTCGACTATGATAGAAGTTTACCCTCTCCCAGCAGGTGAAGAGGATGAAAACCAAAGATTATCGCAGCGGGAGGTGGTTGATGTTATCCACCATCTCCAGTTGCTTCAATATCGTTTGGGATCTTACCGGATGTGACAACGTGTTGCGATTATGTAGCTGATTCGGATGCTGAAGGCATTGATGAAGATGTTGAGTTGTTTGCAGCTATAGGAATCAAGATGAATCCACGAAAGTGGGCGAAGAAGCATGAATCTCAAGTTGGTGAGATAGATCAACTCAAGTTGAAAATTGTTGTTCTCCATGACGATTGTGATTATGAGATCCGTATGCTTCAGCCAGTGGGGTTTGTTGATGTAGATTTGATTTCAGTTGATGATTGAGTTTTTCAGAGTTTGTTTGGATGATCTACGTGTGGCTTGATCCTTTGAGCATGAGATACGTATGCAGTCGTAATGGTTCAGCCCGTTTGCTGAGTTGAAATTAGCGATTCAATGTGTTGGGCTCAGATTTGAGAAATCTTAACCCAGCTGGAGAATTATAGGAGAGAACATAAAAATTAGAGTTTTTTTAAAAAAACTCAATTGGAATTAGTTTGTGGAAAGGAGCAGCACAAGACTTAATTAATGTCATCTGCAACTTAGAGAGAGGTCTCAGATGAATTTAGTGTCTTCATAAGAATTGTATGTAGCTCAAAGATCTTTCAATGATTTTTGAATCATCGAATTCCAATAAGAAACAAAATAGATATGATGGTTTGAAGTCAGACTTATTTTTCACTTCAGGGACAACGAATCCGCCCGAATTCAGACGGTTCAAATTGAATTCTAATTCCATTTTGACCCAAATTCTGGTTATTTGGTCTCCTTTCTATGACTATAAATATAGGAACTTTTGTGATCAATTGCATCAAGTTGCAACCAGAAGAGGTGATTTGTATTGGGAGTTCTAGGTTAGTTCGTTTGAGGAAATACTATGGCAAATTATGTAGTTTCTTTATTTGGATCAGTTATGATCAATTTGGATCTTCGGATCAATTTGTAACTCTTGTAACTCTGTTAATTGAAGACGATCTTCTCCCTTCTGCTTCGATGACATAAGCAAGTTACCGAACTTTGTTAAATCTCGTGTTCACTATTTTTATATTGGTTCGTGCTATAATTGTTTAGTGATTGACTCGGGTGATTGGCGTGTGTTGGATTCCTCCGAAAGGCCAACAATAACTTTTTGCGTAGGTAATTATGATGTTTAGTAATGATTCCTTTTTCTAATCTCTTTTACAATAAGCATGCCATATATTTTTCTGAATGAGATGCTGTCGATACGATGATAATGGTCACCATAGAAGTCATGCTTATACTTTGCATTTCAATGTTATTATTTGTCGTGGAATGGCTGTGATATAAACTGTTAATTTCTGGTAATATTGTTTTCTTTTTTAGTTCTACAGAATCATAAATCAATGATTTTATCTTTTCTTCAGAGAAAAATCTAGAGAACACCGAGTTAATTGGTATTATTTGAATTAGAAGTGAGTCAAACTGACATTTAGGGTCCTTAATGAATTGTTTCTTCCTAAAAAAATATACTTATAGTTTTTCTCGCTTTTCTTTATCCTTATGACTGCTCAGCATACAATCCTTATCCTAATGATTGGCTATCTGGAAACCCCAAATGCACACACAACTTGCTAAAATCCCCCATTTCGTTGCTTTTCGTAGAAGTGTAAATAGCACTTGGAGTTCCAGATAAGGTTGACTGGACTTATCAGGAACTCATGGCTGTTCAGAAATCTAGTAAATGCCATATGATATCCTTTTCAAATCAAATTTTATTTTGGAGGCATATGTCCTCTTTGGCATGTATAACAAAACCAGACAAAATATAAAGAAACTCCTCTAATAGCTCATAACTAAGTATTCTAGCTATAAATGCACCATGAAAGGACCAACCATAACAGAGGAGTAACTCAAGTCATTGTATATGGTAATTCACCACTAGAGGACCAAACTTAAACTAGATGTCTTAATAACCATTAACTAAATATAGATATTACAATTAGCTCGTTAATAAATCTTTAGCCACGGGCGCCTGAAATTTACTTTTGTATTTGATTCGCTAAGGTTAGCTCTTGGCTGTTTTGAGAACATGTGGATGTATCTGCACCAGACATCAATTCATTCTATTTTTTGATACTTTCACTAGTAGAAAGTTTCCTAGCCATTATATGACAAATCTGATTAAATGTATATGAAAGGAAGTCATTTCCTCTGACTTTATTTATCTTTTCTTTTTCCTTACATTTCTATCTTTACAACCAGTCAAACACGTCTCTCTTGGTTCAGCTTGTCATCAAGTCCATTATACTCGTAGAGATCGTCAATGTTGAATATTGTTATAGCTGTTAGGAGATTCTTTTGGTAAGCATTACTTCTTACATTTACTTTTTTAAGGTCTACGTGCACTAGTTTTCCCTCTTGAAAACTTTTGTTTCTGATGTGCTGTAACTGCTGTTAAACTTCCTCATCTTGTTGGATTAGTTTAAGATAGACTATGCCAATGTCACTGGATCACGCATCTAGTGGTTGTAGTAAGACTCCCACGTGTTGAAGCTTGTGCCCTTGTCTATATAATACCTTAAAATTTTCTTCCATATCACTGAATTTGATTTATCTTCTTTGACTTCTGTGAGGTGTATTTACTACACACTACTCATCCCACCTCTGATGTCGGGACTCTTAGGAACTCTTTGTTTGTAAGCATGAATGAAAATTGGGAAAATACTTGCACAGGTGATAAAGAGATTGAGGAGAAGAGTACTGTAATGATTAGCTATCGTGCTTTTCCTCGTGAAAAACTTTTAAAGTTTTAAAGTTAGGAAGTAGGATGGGCAGCCCTTAGCTGGAAAACTTTTCAATCCTATTCTTTCCTTGTCAGCAGCCAAACAAGTTTCTAACCCTCGTGTTCTGTTCATGTCTCAATGAAAACTTTTCCATAGGAAGAATTTTAAAAGCCACCAAAGCAGTCTGAAGCTAGATTGTGATGGACTGTTAAACCACCTTATTTTGTTGAATGAGTTCAAGATATGTAAACTGCATTGTCCATCAATTGTGTGCCTGTGGTTTTTGGAAGATCCACATGCATTGATGCTTGTATCAGTAATTTTATTATTGATAGCTTATTTGTGTGTTTCTTGTCGGCTGACTTCATAAGTTGATGCCGTACCATGATCTGTAACCCGCCTTGTAAAGTCTTCAGGCATGGATTCATGATCTTTTTTTGTCCATGGAATAAATAGGATGATGATATTGTAAATTTCTTACTGGTTCTTCACAAGGATCACTTAAAATATCCTTCTTAGAAACTTGTTTATGACCAAAAAGATGGTCTTCCTCCTGTTCCTTCACAGGCTCAATACCAAGTCCATGTTGATGTGGACATGGAAAGCAGCCCCTTTTTTGTGATTGCTCCAAAAAAAAAAAAAAAAAAAAAAAACTACACCATGGGCATTTTCGCAACTTTTTTTAGCCTTGCTAATATACGGTTCAGCAATAAGTAGCTAATAGATCTCCTTCATTTTGCACTTGCTGTAATATCCCACAAGTTCCGTGGGAGGTAGGGTGGGGAATTACATGTGGATATAAAGATTTGATGGTTGTAAAGATGTCCTATGTTGTCAAATTAGGTAGCCTAGACTGCTTGGTTCCTAAGTCCATTGAGAAAGTTCCATAAGAACATCAAACGAAGTTTGAGTTTCAAAGAAAATGTACCTTTGGATGATTTCTCATAAACTATGCTAGAAATTCCTTGAAACTAAATCTTGAAAGTGTCACCTGATGAAAATAAATTAGACTGGGAGTGCCTCTCATAAAACCTAATGCCAACTTTTGTAGCGTTACTGGGCATGTTTCACCATTCATGTTAAGGGTACTATTGACATGGGGATGGAAGGGAGATTAGGATTTGTGGCGGGAGATCTGGTGGAACTGGAGAAGAACAAAAGAGGAAAGGAAAGATATGATCACAGATCGCAACCCGCGATCTTTACTTCACTGTCTGATTTGATTTAATTCATGAGATCAAATCAAAAATAAAACAAATTTTCATAGGGAAACAAATTTTTAATCAATTTCTCATTACTCTTAAAATTCAATACATGGCTATATATAGCCTACAATACGTGCACTATACGTGCAATTATTGATAAAATTAAATCTATCCAAATCTAATTCAAATAAATTTTAAATTTCAACTAAATCTACTCAAATTTAAATTCAAATAAAATCAAAAAATCCTCTGTTTGATTCCCCATCACTATACCAATCAAAATAGCAATTTATATTGGCTAGCTAATCACTAAAAACACTAGGATCATAATAACCATCAAATTAGGATCTTCTAGCATAAATTTACGCGCTATTTTCTCTTTTCTAGCACGCCAATTATAGGCACAACTACTCCATGGTCACCTCTAGTGCAAGTCTTATACTGATAACTCATGTGAAAATATGCACTAATCTGGACACAAATGCAAGTTAAACAATCAAGTGGATGCAATGTAACTTCTAAGACTCAAGTAAGCTAAATGCATATGTAAGTGATAATAAAAAAATATTCTAAAAAGTTCAAGTTCTAAATGCTAAGAAAATTTACTCATAAAATGATGAAAAATGACAAACAATGATGCAATCACTAGATAAAAGCAAATTATAATTCAAACAACATATTATCGCAATTCAATTGTAGTTGTAAGTAATTTAATAATTAACAAGTCAGCTCAAGTTAGAATATCACCTGAGGGGTGAGTCATTCATGACCACACACAAAATTCCTCGGAGAAATCCCTACACTAGAGAGTTGAAAGTCATCCACAAAAATCCGGGACAGTGGTAATAGAAAGTGGAAGATGGCTGCCTCAAGAACAACGTAAATCTGGTCAGAAACAAAGCCCGAACCACACTACTGGTTTGTAACTGAAATAGTACCGCACCAAAGAGAGACTTGTGAAAATCAGATCTGCTGTCCAAATGCTGTGAAATCTTTTCAGTGGCTCCGAAACTCGGTTATAAATCCAACGCTTCGAACAGAGCTTGAAACAAATTCATACAGGCCTGAAACGGGCTCTGGAAGCTTGCTCTCAGTGAGTCAACTTGCTGAATCAATTGGGCTGACTCGGGTGAATCAGGACTCATGCTGCTGAATGGCTAAGTTGACTCAGTGAGTAAACTAATTAAGTCAATTGGGCTGACTCGGTTGAACTAGGATTGGCTGATTAAAGGGTTTGGGTCCTGTGGTTGGATCCAACCCGATCTGATCTGCATTTTAAGTTGTGGGTTGAAACCCGCTTTGCCCTTATTATCGTGTTTAATTGAGGCATGTTAATTCAAACTCACAACCCGATAACTAATCTCTCCCGATTGATTGCGCTAGGGTTTGGACACTTGGCGGTGGCGAATATAGGTAGCTCCGGTGGCGTCAGTGGCGGCGGAGAGGGCGGAGATGAAAACGATGCTCTTCATCGAGAGCAGACGAGGTTGGAGCAGGTCTTGGAAGGCGGTGGGGGCTTCGGAGGATGTTAGTGAGCTCTGAGAAGTGTCGTTTGTCGGCGAAGTGAGAGGAGGAATGGCGTGGCTGCGGTGGATGAGAAACTCAGACGGCGTGGCGCGGGGCAGATCTCACCTCGTCAGTGTTGTCAGAGGTCGTGGCTGCTTTGGTGGTGCTATGGCGGGATGGTGGTGGCTGTTGGAGGTCTCGTCAGCGTGTTGCAGAGGCACGGCGAGGCCGCGAGGGTGGCCAAGCTCCGATATGATGCGGATGCTTGGAGGTTTTGACGAAGGCGGAAGGCTGGCGAGGGAGCTTCGACAATGGTGACGAGGCGGTGGCGTGGTGAGGTCACGGCGAAGATGGAGGACCGACGGGGTTGTCGGTGGCGCGAGGATGTCGCCAGTGGTGTTAAGTTGCAGAGGAGGGAGATGATGAACAAGGAGCTTGAACTTTTTTTGACTTTTTGATTTTTTTTGATTTTTTTTTTTTTTGAACTGAAGGAAGAATAAGAACTTGACCTAAGGTTTTGGGAAATTTGTGGAATTTTTTTGAAGTGGATTTTGTGGAAGGAAAAGAGTAAGAATTTGGCTCTGATACCAAATTAATGTGGGACGGAAGGGAGATTAGGTTTTGTGACTTTGTGGTGGGGGATTTGGTGGAATTGAGACAGAATAAGAGAGTAAACGAAAGATATGAATACGGATCGCAACTCGAATCTTGGCTTCACTGCCTGTTTTGACTCAATGCATGAGATCAAATCAAAACAACACAAATTTTCATAGGAAAATAATTTTTAATCAATTCATCATTATCTTCAAAATTCAATATATGGCTATATATGACCTACAATACGTGCATTATACGTGCAATTATTGATAAAATCAAATCTACCCAAATCTAATTCAAATAAATACTAAATCTCAACCAAATCTACTCAAGTTTAAATTCAAATAAAATCACAAATCTTACTAAATTTGAACCGTTTGATTCCTCCATCAATTATATTTTGTCATTATGTTTAATCATTTACTCATGACCTAGATTATTTTTTCCTCTCTTTCTGCTCTAATTGTTGAAACTGTATTCTTTTACCAAATGGGTGATTAAATGCTTAGGAATGGCCTACTTATTTCTTCCCCTACATGGTTTCTATTGAGGAGCAAGTCAAAATGATTGAGAAATAAAAATCATCTGATTTTGTGTGTGTGTGTAGAGAGAGAGAGGAATATGTAAATCCGTTAACATAGGAGGCAACTTCATCCTATGTCGCACTCAAAAATCATATCTCTCAAATTTTTTTCCACGATCCGATCGCACATTGTCATTTTTTGTTCTATAAGATGTATATATATAAAAAAAATCAAGTGATTTGGAGTTCGTTTACTCATTAATTTAATCATTCCATTTTATTTTACTATTAAAAAACTGTTAATTTTGAACCCAAAAAAAAATAGAGTAAACAAACTCCTAATCAGGTGATTATATATATATATATATATATATATATATATATATATATATATATATATATATGAGAAATGTGAATCAGCTGACACAGGAGGCAACTCCCTCCTATGTCGCACTCAAAAATCAATTTCCCGAGTGAATTTTCAAGATCCGACCGCACATTATCATTTTCATATTCTAAGATATATATACATATAAAAAATCAAGTAATTTGAAGTTTTTTACTCCATTTTCTTTGGGTTCAAACATTAACGGTTTTTTAACAATAGAACAAAATGGAACGATTAGATCAATAAGTAAACGAACTTCAAATCACTTGATTTTTTATATATGTATATCTTAGAATATGAAAATGATAATGTGCGGTCGGATCTTGAAAATTCACTCGGAAAATACGATTTTTGAGTTCGACATAGGAGGGAGTTACCTCCTGTGTTATATATATATATATATATATATATATAATATATATATATATATATATATATATCTCTCTTAGAATATGAAGATGATAATGAGTGCGATATAGGACGGAGTTGCCTCATGTGTCAGCTGAGATATAGGACGGAGTTGCCTCCTGTGTTATTCTCGATTTTCTCTCTCACACATACACACTTTCCCAAACAACAAAACTTTGAGCTTCAATGTGCAGTGATGGTGTATACGTCTTCATAGACTATAGGGTTCTTGCCAGTTTATTTGTTGGATTGTTTGGTGATCAGGACAATGCAATGATACCTATTTACTGCAATCTGAAAATTGCGGTAGTTTCGAGAATGTTTCAATTTAAAGCCAAATTGCGGTAGTTTCGAGAATTCTTCAATTTAAAGCTTGAGCTGGTTGATCTAACACAGTATTTAACTTGATACTGAATTCTTCTCTTGGAGGACAGTTTGCTACAAGCATTCGCTCTTTTGCTTCTTTGAATTATGATTTCAGTTATGTACCTTTTAAAAAATTTATGTACTGACATTTTTCTCAACATGAGTTTTAAGGTGATAGTGGAGAAGGCAGGGAAAAGTGATGTTCCGAATGTTGACAAGAAAAAGTAAGCTTGTGTACTCCTCTTTTTGCTATAAAAAAAATTGGAAATCAATGTTACTTGCTAATTTGGCTATTTTTGTAAATGGTACTACTTGTCGATTTCTTGACATTTTCCATAAACTATGAATCCAGGTATCTGGTTCCGTCTGAGTTGACTCTTGGGCAGTTTGCGTATGTTATTCGCAAGAGAATCGACATAAGCGCAGAAAAGGCCATCTTTTTATTCATAGATAATGTTCTTCCAACTACAGGTAATTTTTGGTGCGTACCGAGTCTTCCAAATATAATGTAAAGTTTATCAATTATGCATTTTAGTTGTTTTCTTGCTCTCTTTTTGAGTTTTTTGTAGGAGCTCAAATCTCTACTCTGTACGAGGAGAAGAAGGATGAAGATGGGTTTCTTTACATCAGCTACAGCGGGGAGAATACTTTCGGTTTTTAAGACTTTGCTGTAGATTCTCCATGCTACTTCATCCATTATTCGCTAGTTTCATCATTTCTAGTTCTTTTTATTATTTTTATTTTTATTTTTTTTAAAATTTTCCCCATGTGTCTATAGCATCGCCATGGTTCATAAAAAGAGCTCTGCACTGTAGTTGCATTAGTTGTATAGATTTCAAGACAAGTTAATAAGAGCTGGTTCGCAGTTTGAATTATCATTCTCTCTCTCTTTTTTCCCTTTCCGTTCTCTCTTTGATGTGACTCTGATCTAAAGTGTATTCAATGGTTATTATGCCCAATTTGTGAATTGTGTTTGTGCATCTTGCATATAGTTTTTTAATTCTATTTATTTAGTTTGAACATTATTATATTTTTCTAGCTTCCTTTATTTCAAGAAAGGGAAAAAGAATTTACAGGATATATTTAAAGTATTCTGGTGTCTATCTGCTTCATGTTTATCTCAAAATGTTACAGATATTACCTGAGTTCTGATAATATTTCACATTAACGCTTAGGCCCAAAATTGATTTTGGATTGAATCTACTATTTTAGCGTTATTTGTAAAATGTTCCTTTTTGAGATATTATATGGTGTGGTGGTTGTATGGAAATTTGGGAGTTTCTTGTGGAGGTCAAGATATCGATGTGATTTGAAGGGTTGAGAGGAATAAAAGTGTTTCTCATATTCTTTCTCTTGTTTCTATTTCTTTTATTGAGATTTAACATCAACAAATATTTATTTAATTCATTATTTGAAGAATATGATAATCAGTCTGAATATATGTTCAAAGTAATAGCTCAAGCAATAAAAATTTTTTTGTTGTCACGTGAAAGATTGTGAGTTTGAATCTTTTCATTCTTAAAGTGCACGAGTACTCGTGATTAGAATGCATCAATGTAAAATTATCTAAAAAATAAATAAATCAATTTACCCCAAGAAAAGCATTAAGGAAAATAATTAAAAAAGATTTAGGCAATTAATGTGAACAATTTCAGAGAAATGGAATAAAAATTTTCTAGTTTTTCTCTCAAACCGACGGTGGAATTCACTTCTCAAGAAGAACTAACGAGGCTTCTCAAGTTCAACTTTCAATTACCAAATGGGGGGTGAGAGGGAGGAGGTAAGCTCACCGGCTTTGGATCTCGCGCTGCGCCACATTGCCAGACAACGCGGGCCTAGAAACGGGGCGAGGGAGTAGACCGCTTACCGATTCATTGCTGTGTGCGGACTCAGGAGCTGAAAACTCAGCACAGCATCGGTATTCAAATCCCCGAGCCCACAAGGCTCGTCCATGTGCGCCCCATGGCCCCGCAGTCCGGTTCACGCAGAGAGGGGACGGCTAATCCCAACCACCAACAACCCAGGTGTCGGGCTCCTGTTCCCCCAGTCACAGTGGGACTAGGAGACTGAGCTTGAGTGACGTGGCACTGTGTCACTGGAGCTTGATGCTATGTTGACATCGGTTCGGGTCACGTATTAATAATCCTCTTATAATGTATGGGAGCTCATACACATATTATAAGAGATTATAAGAGTTTCAATTCACATTTCAACACAGAATTGACCCACTTATTATATGTGTGCATGACTCACACACATTAACCGAACCCATGTTCACATTGGATTCACAATGTCATCTCGGGCTTGATTGGACAACAGAAGAGAGAGGAATAGAGGAAAAGATGAATGAAGGGTAAATGAAGAGGTTCCCTCTTTTTTAATTTTTGTTTGATTGAGGGAAGAAAGGAAGAAGAGGGAGAGAAATAAAAAAAAAAACGTCTCTATCCCACGTAGATCCGTGAGTTGAGCCTTTCTTCTGAAGGATTGTTGAGGGAAAATCTTTCCCACTTTCGTTGACTGGGATCCACATAGGCCGCCTGTTAGAGGAAGAATTTTTCTTCCTCCAGCAAACAAACAAGAGAAAAGAAAAAAAGCTAGTCATGTGTCAGGAGCTCATTGGCTTGCCCCCCTCTCTTTCTCCAAAACAGTGAGGCCCTTCATGTTGATGATGTTGGGTATTCTGCTTAACAAGAATTAATCTGACAACTAATCAAGATCACTGAGATATCAACAGTCTAATTGGCCAGGTCGGCAAATATCAGGTGGGAGGTTTTCCGTTCAATAGAACGTTCCTTAATTTAAGAACCACCTTTCAATTTCCTTCCTTGGTTAAAGCACCAATTAGACTGAATCTAAGTCAGTCTCGATATACAATAAAGTATATCCCCTGTATAAATGACTTAATCCACTTATACAGTATTTAAAGTGAGGTACGCTTAAAGCGAATCTCCTTAAGACAATTACGTCCCCCGCACCGGTGCTAACGGGATAATGGACGCTGGTCTCCCAAGATACAACACTCTTTCACGGTATTTGGATAGCACTACCAAATCACCGTACGGTCGAACCGTAGTCAACCAGTACCTTCACAGGATTGTTGAAGCAGCGGTACAAGGACAAATTTCAAACGAACATTTGCCTTTACTCTCTGGAGGAGCACCCACTGTTGAGGACGAAGGAAGGTAGAAGAATATCTTTCTTCAGAAGTACCAGATTCAGACAACAATTCTTATAAAAGAATCTGTTGAATTTTCTGATTCCTCTTTCAGAACAATTTTGCAGAATCTCCGTTGGAAGTCGCTTCGGAAACCGAGTTACGGATTTCCCACTTCCCTTTTGGAAGTCACTTCAGAACTCTACTCCCCTGTTCAGAACGCAGAAAAATTGAAGTGTTCAGAACTCAGAGAGAGAGAAGAGAAGTGTTTGCTCTTGGTGTTGTAATTTGTGTGTATTCAATTGAGAGATCTGGAGCCCTTTATATAGTCTTCCAGGAGGGGCCAACAGGTTCGAACCCAAACGAAAGGTTGCAACCTTTCGACCCAACAGTCATGACTGTTGGCTGTCCAATTGGTTCGCAACTTTTGGCAGTCAACTGGCTGGTTCGCAACCGTTGACGGGAGCGGGTCTGGTTCGCAACCTTTGGCAGTCCAACAGATTCGCATCTGTTGGCAGACCACAGGCTCGCAACCATTGGCCGTTGACGGGGCGGAGCGGTTTGGTTCGGGTAGCGGAGTAACCCATACCCGCGACACCCGGTTCAAAAAGAACCAGGCCAGGTAGGGAACCCAAACCCAAACCCGCCGGCCGGTCGGCCGCCGCCAGCGGCGGCGCGCGCGCGCATGTGCGAGCATAATTCCCTCCTTTTCGCGCGCGAAAACTCCAAGTACCCAAAGGGCACGCCCTTTGTTCTCAATTTTCTCTATATATACACCACAAACTTCCATCCCATGTCCAATGTGGGACTAAATGCTTTTAGCTACCTTTAGTCCCATTTGGCTTTGAATTAGGCAATCTTTGGACTTGAATATCTCATTCATTCGAAGTCGGAATTGAACATGTGAATATACCACGTTCATCCCCAATGGAAGGAGAACACACTCCAACCATCATCCAGTTGATTCGATCAACGGATCTCGCCATAATTCAACTCGAAGATTCGCCTTCATATTCTTCAATTCCAACAATCCCCCACATGAATGGAGATTCAAGGAATGACACACAAAGAGACTGACTCTATTATGAAAGGTACTTGAGAAAAGAAACTACATAAGGATAGGTGAACTAGGTCTTGAACCTTCCATAGCGAAAGCTTTATCGGACTTACTGGCTAATCAGTGAACTAGGTCTTGAACTGTTAGCCGTTAGTGTAAGCCAAGTCAACAAGCTTCACACAGTAACTTTCCAAATCAACTTTGGTTCTCGGTTGTGTCCGTTTTGGCCCTGGACATTCTTGGTTTCAGTGAGTATCTTTAGGGAATAACAGCCTCCATAGAAATTCCCAAAGAGCCGACCCAACTCTATACTCACATAGGTGATGGACCTATTAAGAGTAGTCTACTCTACTCCACTTGTTTAGAAACAAGATATAGGCATCATTAAAAGCGTTAAGCTTATCCTTAACCCACTTGTAGAAAAGCACTTATGTGCACCATAGGAATGGATTGGAGTCAAGCTCCCAAGTGCTTACTTGCTGAGTCAATCATAACTAGTTTTTCCTCTTGAACTTAGTCTGTAGGATCTCCAGTCGCTAAGTGAGGTTTCCATTAAGCTGACTCGGTAAGGTTAGGCTTTTAAACCCATTCCCCTCGATGCGCAGTTTATACGCTCTCCACTTAAACCTTTAGTAAGCGGATCCGCTAAATTATCCTTTGACGATACAAAGTCAATAGAGATAATTCCATTTGAGAGCAACTGCTTCACGGTATTATGTCTACGACGAATATGTCTAGACTTACCGTTGTATATAACATTTTGTGCCCTAAATATAGCTGCTTGATTATCGCAGTGTATACATATAGCGGGCACTAGCTTTTGCCACAATGGTATATCTTCTAAGAATTGTCGAAGCCATTCTGCTTCTTCTCCAGCCTTATCTAAGGCTATGAATTCCGATTCCATAGTGGAACGGGCAATACATGTTTGCTTAGAAGATTTTCATGATACCGCTGCTCCTGCTAGAGTAAATACGTATCCGCTAGTTGATTTTGATTCCTCAGAATCTGCAATCCAATTAGCATCACTGTATCCTTCCAGTACAGGTGGATACGGTCCATATCTCAAGGCATATTCCTTGGTTTGTGATACGTAACCCAATACTCGTAGTAGAGCGGTCCAATGTAGATCACTAGGATTGCTAGTGTATCTACTCAACTTGCTTACAGCGTAAGCAATATCGGGTCTAGTGCAATTCATCAAATACATTAGACTCCCGATAATCTGAGAATACTCCAACTGGCGTATTCCAGTTCCTGTATTCTTATGAAGATGGACATGTGGGAGAAAAGGATTTGTATTCTCTTTTATCCCATGATCCTTGAATCTTTCTATCATCTTATCCACATAGTGAGATTGAGATAGACTGATTCCATCCGGTGTTCTAGTAATTTTAATTCCTAAAATTACATCAGCAACCCCCAGATCCTTCATGTCAAAACTGTTGGATAACATTCTTTTAGTGGACTTAATAATTTCAATATTAGTCCCAAGTATCAACATGTCGTCTACATAAAGACAAACAATGATACATGTGTTTCCACTGTTTTCGTGTAAACACACTTATCGCATTCATTGATAGTGAATCCATCTTTGATCATGACACTATCAAATTTCTCATGCCATTGTTTTGGAGCCTGCTTTAAACCATATAAGGATTTTACCATTTACACACCTTGTGTTCTTGGCCTTGACTATAAATCCTTCAGGTTGCTCCATATATATCTCTTCATTTAATTCACCATTTAAGAATGCAGTCTTGACGTCCATTTGATGGATATCTAAGTTGTGCAATACTGCAATTGCAATTAACATCCGAATGGACGTTATTCTTATTACTGGTGAATAAGTATCGAAGTAGTCAAGTCCTTTTTGCCGATAACCCTTGGCTACTAATCTAGCCTTGTACTTATCGATAGATCCATCGGGTGTTAATTTTCTTTTGAAAATCCACTTACACCCAATTGGTTTACTTCCAGGAGGCAAGTTTACCAATTCCCAAGTATGATTACTTAGTATGGATTCTATTTCGCTATTTATAGCTTCTTTCCACATTTGTGCTTCTGGGGTTGACATAGCCTCTTTGAATGTTTGAGGCTCGCTCTCAATAGCGTATGCTATGAAATCTGGACCAAAAGATTTTGAGATTCTAGATCTCTGACTTCTTCTTGGTTCAGTTTCCGCATTAACAATTGGTTCCTCGGGACTTTCGTCCCTGAATGCCATCTCGTGTGTTCTTTTCCCAGAAGTCTTATCTGCTTCCCGTTTGTACGGAAAGATATCTTCAAAGAACACAGCATCTCGAGATTCGATAATCATGTTTACATGAATATCTGGTATTTCTGATTTATGAACCAGAAATCTGTATGCACTACTATTCAAGGCATAGCTATGAATACGCAGTCCATAGTTTTTACTCCCAACTTAGTCTTTTTAGGTAATGGTGCTAGCATCTTTGCTAGGCACCCCCACATTTTGAGGTAATGGTAGGAAGGTGTCCTTCCATGCTATAACTCGAATGGTATTAGACCAAGTTTCTTGTGGGGTACTCTATTTAGAATATGATTTGCAGTTAATAGAGCTTCCCCCCACAAGTTCTGCGGAGCTCCAGAACTTACGAGCATGGAATTAACCATCTCCTTCAAAGTTCTGTTCTTCCGTTCAGCAATTCCATTCTGCTGAGGAGTGTATGGTGCTGTAGTTTGATGTATTATACCAAAACTAGCACATAACTCACTAAAATCATTTGATTCATATTCTCCGCCTCTATCGGATTTTAGAATCTTGATTTTCTTGTTGAGTTGATTCTCAACTTCGGCCTTATATGTTATAAACATATTTATTGCCTCATCCTTACTGTTTAAAAGATACACATAACATTATCTTGTACAGTCATCGATAAAAGTAATGAAATACTTTTTACCGCCTCTAGTTAGCATAAACTTCAAATCACACAGATCGCTATGAATTAACCCTAAAGGTTCTGTATTTCGATATATTGAGTGAAATGAATTTTTCGCCAACTTGGCCTCAACACAAACTTCACACTTGCGAATTTCTTCCAAGTTGAGTTTAGGAATATATCCCAGATTAGACAAGTTCTTCAAAGACTTGTAATTTACATGCCCTAATCTAGCATGCCACAAAATAGGAGACTCAAGCAAATAAACAGAAGAATTTCCTTTATTTATAAGCTTCGGGTACAAATACACAGACTTTTTGTCTACCACTGCAACATTGTCTTTAAAAAGACCATCAACAAGATTCTTGTTTTGTTTGAGACGGCTGCGACATTCATTCGCCTTATGCCCCTCTTTGTTGCAGATATAGCAAGTTCCCTTGAAGCGCATGTTCTTGCCTTCTTGGACCTTACCTTTGTACCCCTGGGAAGTCTTATTCCGCTTTAAGCCTTTGGAAGTAGACGCTTTCCCCTTTGAGTCTTCGATCACATTGGCTTTTGCTTCATAGGAGTTCTTACTGTTCCTTTTCTCGGACTTTCTGTTATCCTCCTCGATTCGAAGCCTCACAATGAGATCTTCCAACTTCAACTCCTTTCGCTTGTGCTTCAGTTAGTTCTTGAAATCTCTCCACGCAGGTGGGAGTTTCTCCACGATAGTAGCAACCTGAAATGTTTCAGGTAGGATCATACCTTCGACTTCTATCTCGTGCAAGATAAGTTGGAACTCTTGCACCTGACTGATTACAGTCTTGTTATCCACCATTTTGTACTCCAGAAATCGTCCTACGACGAACTTCTTGGTACCAGCATCCTCAGTCTTGTACTTCTTTTCAAGACTGGCCCATAACTTCTTTGCCGTTGTGATAGGACTGTAGGCATTGTAAAGAGAGTCATCCAGTCCATTTAATATATAATTTCGACAAAGGAAGTCACATTGAGTTCATGCATCAGTTGCGGGCTCTGGTGGATCTTCTTGCAGGAATCTGGCCAGATGAAGAGTGGTCAAGTAGAAGATCATCTTCTGTTGCCACCTCTTGAATTCTGTGCCATCAAATTTTCCTGACTTCTCCGGCTTCGGGTTAGGAAGCGGAGTTGGCATCAAAGCTTGTAGCGGCATGTTTGGTGCCTTACTTGAGCTATCTTGATTTGTCTCAGACATTTTCTTCAAGTTCAAGCAGAACAGAAGTAAGAAACAGTAATTGTCTTAAGATTGTTGGGTATTCTGCTTAACAAGAATTAATCTGACAACTAATCAAGATCACTGAGATATCAACAATCTAATTGGCCAGGTCGGCAAATATCAGGTGGGAGGTTTCCGTTCAATAGAACGTTCCTTAATTTAAGAACCACCTTTCAATTTCCTTCCTTGGTTAAAGCACCAATTAGACTGAATCTAAGTCAGTCTCGATATACAATAAAGTATATCCCCTGTATAAAGGACTTAATCCACTTATACAGTATTTAGAGTGAGGTACGCTTAAAGCGAATCTCCTTAAGACAATTACGTCCCCCACACCGGTGCTAACGGGATCATGGACGCTGGTCTCCCAAGATACAACACTCTTTCACGGTATTTGGATAGCACTACCAAATCACCGTACGGTCGAACCGTAGTCAACCAGTACCTTCACAGGATTGTTGAAGCAGCGGTACAAGGACAAATTTCAAACGAACATTTGCCTTTACTCTCTGGAGGAGCACCCACTGTTGAGGACGAAGGAAGGTAGAAGAATATCTTTCTTCAGAAGTACCAGATTCAGACAACAATTCTTATAAAAGAATCTGTTGAATTTTCTGATTCCTCTTTCAGAACAATTTTGCAGAATCTCCGTTGGAAGTCGCTTCGGAAACCGAGTTACGGATTTCCCACTTCCCTTTTGGAAGTCACTTCAGAACTCTACTCCCCAGTTCAGAACGCAGAAAAATTGAAGTGTTCAGAACTCAGAGAGAGAGAAGAGCAGTGTTTGCTCTTGGTGTTGTAATTTGTGTGTATTCAATTGAGAGATCTGGAGCCCTTTATATAGTCTTCCAGGAGGGGCCAACAGGTTCGAACCCAAACGAAAGGTTGCAACCTTTCGACCCAACAGTCATGACTGTTGGCTGTCCAATTGGTTCGCAACTTTTGGCAGTCAACTGGCTGGTTCGCAACCGTTGGCGGGAGCGGGTCTGGTTCACAACCTTTGGCAGTCCAACAGATTCGCATCTGTTGGCAGACCAACAGGCTTGCAACCATTGGCCGTTGACGGGGCGGAGCGGGTTTGGTTCGGGTAGCGGAGTAACCCATACCCGCGACACCCGGTTCAAAAAGAACCAGGCCAGGTAGGGAACCCAAACCCAAACCCAAACCCGCCGGCCGGCCGGCCGCCGCCAACGGCGGCGCGCGCGCGCGCGCATGTGCGAGCATAATTCCCTCCTTTTCGCGCGCGAAAACTCCAAGTACCCAAAGGGCACGCCCTTTGTTCTCAATTTTCTCTATATATACACCACAAACTTTCATCCCATGGTCAATGTGGGACTAAATGCTTTTAGCTACCTTTAGTCCCATTTGGCTTTGAATTAGGCAATCTTTGGACTTGAATATCTCATTCATTCGAAGTCGGAATTGAACATGTGAATATACCACGTTCATCCCCAATGGAAGGAGAACACACTCCAACCATCATCCAGTTGATTCGATCAACGGATCTCGCCATAATTCAACTCGAAGATTCGCCTTCATATTCTTCAATTCCAACAGATGAAATGTTAACAAATATGAAAATTTAGAATTTTTTTCTGAAAAGCTTTTTTTCCACAAATAACATCTCAATTTAGAGAATGAAAGACATACTCTAAAATATGTATGGAATGTGAATATTATAATTACAATTAGAAAAATACTAAAAACACAAAACAGATCGGTGGCATGGTTACAACATAGTCTTCTACTCGTATTCAACTTTTATAACCTATATTAAGGTCGCTTAAGAGAATTTATCTTTGATGATTAACCAATATTTGCTAAAATAGGATCTCACATTCCTGAGGTGCTCTAAGATTTTGTATGTTTAATGAAATCTTATATGTCACTTTTAATTGAGAGTATTTAAATTTAAAAAACCGGGTTTTAAGATTGTGTATATAAAGCTCCACATTTCACTCTCTATTGAATTTGCAAAAACTCGCTTTATGCTTCATAAAGTTACCAATAACATTTCTATATGACGTGGTGCTTTCCCACTCTCTCACAGTATAAGAAAATTTTCTTTTTTCTAGAACTTGTGATTATTTTCTCTCTCAAGAGCCATGTAAGTCCTTACTTCGCAAAAGAGAGAGAGAGACCTTGCGTGGACTTGGTTGTTCATCGTGACATCTAATGAAATACAAAAACCAACTATTCGCATTTGTTTTTATATGTGTTACTTATCACAAACTAGAGATATAGTGATAGAATAAAAATTCAATTTTTTTCCCCCCAAGTCATACGTTTTACCATTCTCCACTCGTTTTGTCAAAAAGGCACTCACAAACCAGTCACAGACAGACAAATGTGCAAGTTCTCAAGGGCTGAGAAGTTTTACTTACACCTGACGCTGAATCGAGAGAGAACTTTATTAAAATTTTGGGGGAGTACAATAAGAATTACTTACACCTCATATTGAGAAGTTATAAGCCCTTGATGGCTGTCAAGTACAGCGAACCCTTGTGGCTTAAGCTTCTCTCACGAATTTCTCACCTAAATGAATTACACACTTAAGAATTACAAATTCATAGGATTCTCTTAGATTACATTGAAGGTCATCCCTAAGAGGTTATTTATAAACCATAGAACTCTCCTAGTCCTAAATAACTCCTTCAAAATAAAAGAAACTTGAATCCAACTCGGACTCAAAACAGATCCAGAAAAGAAAAAAACCAAATCTGATATTAATCAACCTTCATGACATATTCACGTCATAATCCTAACAATCTCCCTCTTCACTTGAATACGTCTAAGTCCGAAAATAGCCACATGCTTCATGTGCTCGCATTCACGCACAATTGAATAAACTTGACTTCATCTCTATCTCACTCTCTCTTCTTCACAACCCCCTCATGGGGTTCACATCTTGATTAGGTCGAATAAGTTCAGCCCCACCCTAAACTTTATTATCCAATGATCTCCTTGATCTACACAAGATCTATAAAAACTACAATAAGAGTAACGATCTGGACTACCTCGTTGCACGCCTAGTCCCAATCTCCCTTCGAGGTGCAATTAAACATCCGAGCTTGAATCCATCGTAGTCTCCGATTGTTCCACAACCATCACTTTGAAGCCGAGGATAACTGTAATCCACCAACTGTAACCTCCGAATTCCGCAACATATATACATTACTAACACGTTCGACTTGAAACATCACATGGGCCTCTTTCAAAACTTCTATAAGATCACCTTTCGAACTGAAACAGAATCCTTCTCTATGTAGGGCTTCAAGAGAGATGAGATTGTACTTTGATTCGGGAACATGACGGACGTCTTGAAGAGTAGTGATGCATCTATCATGAGACTGAAACTGGATTGTTTCTTCGCCAATTACCTTACTTGTAGCAGAATTCCTCATGAAGACTTCTCCCGCTTGAATCAAAGTTTTTGAAGAGAATATTTTCCTATTGGAACTGATATGTTGTGAACATCCAGAATCTATGACTCACTTATCTTTGTTACCAACTTGTCTGTCTGTAATAGATAGAATGTCACACTGTTTTTCATCTCCTTCAACTAATTCAGTGATATTAGCATCTGATTGTTTCTTCTTTCGAAGCCAACACTCAGATCTAATGTGCCCCTTCTTGTGACAATAGTTGCACGTCAAATTCTTGTGTTTTAAGTTACTCGTGAAACTTTCATTATTACTCTTCTCCCTTGAATAATGAACTTACCCGGAATCATCATGATGAGACTCACCCGTCAACTGGGTGTTAATTTTGTCCTTATTGAGCAGATGCTCATTGACCTCATTGACCTTGATTGTTAACTTGCCTCCATAAACGATAGCTTCCCTAAAACTCTAATATAAGGAAGGTAAAGAACACAGTAATAGAAGTGCTTGATCCTCGTCTTCTATCTTAAACTCTATCTTATCTAGATCATTGATAATAGAGGAAAATTCTGTAATGTGAGACTTGATAACTGTACCTTTATGCATGCGGAGAAGAAAAAGACGCAACTTCAGAATCAATCGATTCGCCAACGACTTCTTCAGATAATGGTCCTGAAGTCGCTCCCACAGCGAGGACGCTGCTTTCTCCGTAGAAAACTCACCCAACATTTCGTCCACCAAGTAAAATTGAATAGCTTTCAAGGCTTTCTCATCCACTCCTGTCAAGTTTTTTCCTTCATGTCTTGAGGCTTTTTCCCCACCCGAGTAGTGCTTTCTTCAACCCGTTCTCGGTAAGTATGGCGTTCATCCTAATCTGCCACCTGCTCAAATTGCTGACGTCATCGAACTTCTAAATATCGAACTTGATCGCAGACATCTTCACGTTGACCTTGCTCTGGTACCAATTGTTGTGAAATAATTTATATGCTCTGATATCAATTGTTGTGATTTCAAAGGAGGACGCCCCCACGACCGGATTGACTGGGGCGGCGCAGCGGATATGAGCCATAGGATCTACTAAGGCAACTTGAAGAAAAGAATAAGATATTCCAAAGTAAATAGAAAACCAACATACAATATAACGTGATTTTCACCGATCAAACAGATCGTGTGTACGTCCATGGGAGAAGGAGGAGAAACTTAATTAAAACTTTGGGGGAGTACAATAAGAATTACTTACATCTCACACTGAGAAGTTACCAGTCTTTAATGACCGTCAAGAACAGTGAACCCTTATGGATAAGCTTCTCTCGCGAATTTCTCACCTACATGAATTACACCCTTAAGAATTACAAATTCATAAGATTTTCTTAGAATACATTGAAGGCCACCCCTAAGGGGTGATTTATAAATCATAGAACTCTCCTAGTTCTAAACAAACTCCTTCAATCAGAATTCACGAATTTCTCACCTACATGAATTACACCCTTAAGAATTACAAATTCATAAGATTTTCTTAGAATACATTGAAGGCCACCCCTAAGGGGTTATTTATAAATCATAGAACTCTCCTAGTTCTAAACAAACTCCTTCAATCAGAATAAAGGAAACTTGAATCCAATTCAGACTCAAAATAGATCCAGAAAACGAAACTGCCAAATCTGATATTAATCAACCTTCAAGACGTATTCATGTCATAATCCTAACAATTTATATGTGTTGTAGCAATGGTATCCTAGGCTTCTTGTTTAGGCCGCTAGCATGCATGCCGTTTCTTTAAAGGTGAGGACAACCTTGGCATGAAATTCTCTCTCTTTTTTCTCTTCGCTAGTTAACGATTACACACCGTGATTCAACTGTATAATCAGAGGTCACGGTGACTGGACCTATATTTTGCTAGTACATCTATGAAAACTTTTGTCGTGGTCCAATATCTCACCAACTTACTTAACCTAGAATGTCATAATGTTTGTTTAGATTTGATGTAGTTGGAGTTATATTGGACTAACATTGCATAAGAAAAAAAATTCTCTTGTTTTCCTATATGCTTCTAACTATTACAACTAAATGTGCAGCCGAATTCTATTACAGGAAAAAGAACCCCAAAAGGGGGTCTTAGTTACTGCACAAGAGTTAAATGTAATTTCCCTTTTTTTTTTTTTTTTTTTTGTTGATTTTGCTAACGATCGAGGATAATTTCTCAGGCATGCGAGGCCTCCTCCATATTATACGTCGGGCAATTATCAGGGGAAAAAAAACCATTTGGGACCGTGAAAATTAAACTCAAGCCCACTTAATCGTGAGAGTAATGTCTTAACTATTTCATATATCTTTTTTGATATACATGCAAACTCTAATTGTAGCAAACCAAACACCTGCCTTTTTTTAAGCTCCAGTTAGAGCTTCATGAAGTTTCATTTACAGCAAACCAGACACATGATATTCCACTCAATAATTGATATCTCTCTCTCTCTCTCTCTCTCTCTCTCTCTCTCTCTCTCTCTCACATTTTTATATTAATGTAGTAGTTACAAAGTAAATGTTTGGGATTATTAATGTCGGCTAGGTAGGACATAGCTCATAGTGTTATTGAGGCCTGATTTATTGGTAAAAAAGTGAGAGTGGATTTTGAAGAGTTTTATGTTCAAATACGGTCACGACTTAATGTTCAAAAAGAGAAAAACATAGCTCAATGGTTCATTTCTTCGTAATCCTGTCCCCTTTATGGGGAAAGAGCTTAAAATACCAATGTATCGAATACAAAAAATCTTTTGAGGTCCTTTTATATTTTAAGAATAAACTTTAAACATTTTTCTTCTTAAAAGTAATTACATGATCAGTAATTTACCCCCGAAAACAGTGGGCTTTCTCGAAATAAATATGCCCGACAAAGTGAAGGCCTGGAAATATTTTGGACTTCAGGTAAGGAATTAGGTCCAATTTGCAGACTCAGATGTTTATATTTGTTCTTTTAACATGTAAACCGTCTTGTTTTTCACAATGAAAATTCCCCTTTATTTCCATCTTGACTCCCCAAATCTTTTAAGTTGGGACACCTCCCACCCTGTTTAGTTATTGTTTGTTTTCCAATGGTGGCATTAGGGATGGCTATCGGGGCGGGTCAACCCGCTTCGACCCGCCCCGCTTCGTCATGTGCGACTCGCCTGAGTCGCACAGGGCGAATATGGGTATAACCTGTATCCACCCTGTTTTGGGGCGGGTCAGACGAATCAACCCGTCCCGTTTAAACGGGACGGGTAGGATTCATCTCGCGACGAATCACGGGACGAATCGAGTCAAGAAAAATTTTTCCGACCCCCATATATATATATATATATATATATATATATATATATATATATATATATATATATAGGGGTTACTGTACCTTAGCCTGTAGGCTGAGAGAGTTTATCAGCCGGCGGGACGTGGCTGAATATATGCCACATATCGGCCGCAGGCTGTTGGCGCCAAAAAAAACAAAAATCCCGCCTAAACAATCGTGAAACAATTGACAAAAATACCCCTTTTATATGACGACTGCGACTTCTAGCATTGAAAAGTAAAAAAACATTCCATGGTCCCAGACTTAATACAGAATAAAGAATACCGGAGGAAACATGCTATCGTATAGCAATGCGACCTCCTTCCAAAAATTGTATACTCCATAGTCGCGGTACTGCGATCATAGTCGCAGTACATGGTCGCATAATATATGTAAAAAAAAAAATTTAATTGTTCATAGGAGTATCAGGCAAACATTCAGAAATTATACGAAGGACAGTATTTGATGACTAACAGTTGACAATTTATGGTCGCAGTTACTTAATCATTTATCAGTTCCCAATGCGACTATGGTCGCAATAATGAACTGTTTTGGAGTTCAAAATAATTTAAATTATAGTGTATTAACTTTTAAACTGTTTTGGATAACTGAACAGTCACGTAGGAAGTATACAATTTTTGGAAAAGGTAGAAAATATATTTGAGAGATATTCACGTGGTCCGAGATCTTAAACCTTTTGGAATTCCGGGATTAAAAATATATAAAGGGTCATGAGCAAAGGATTAAAAACATACTAAATTATTTTTGCTCAAACTCGTTACTCTCACTGTTCGGAAAATATATTCAAAAAATGTCTTCACCACCGTCTTTACCGGAAAGAAGCCAATCATCTAATGATGATTGGATGTTTAGTTCTGAACCGATGTCTCGCTACGGGTCAGAATCTGAGCTTGATACAGACGACCCGTTCTGGGAGTTCATTGATGAACCAAAACACAAACATGAAGAAGAAAAAAGCGAAGAGGAGAATGTCGCTGAAGAGGAGGAAGAGACGGAAAGCGATATAGAAGACGAAAGCATGACTCTTGACGACGAATCTGATTACAATGGTGATGACGAGGATTAGAAGTTTAAAAAATTGTATTTTGTATTTTTTTTAAATATATATAAATCTGTTTTCTAAAGTTAATTGTGTGAATTACATTTTTTACTGCTATGTCTTGGTTGAAATGCTGTACAATTGTTACAAACCTTCATTTTAAATATTTTACGCTAAACGAATATACTGCGACCATGGACGCAGTTAATAATTATATTAATTCACCCGTATAAATTTTTAAAATGAAAGGTTGCGACTTTGGTCGCAGTTGCAGGACGCAGACTTAATAAAATAAACTGCGACCTTGGTCGCAGTTGCTGGTCTTTAGTCTTAATCAACAACAACACTGCTACCTTGGTCGCAGTTGCTAACCGTAGTCTTAATAAATACAATGCGACCTTGGTCGCAGTTGCTGGTTTTTGGACTTAATAAAATACACTGCGACCTTAGTCGCATTCGCTGGTCTTTATTTTTAATCAACAACAACACTGCGACCTTGGTCGCAGTTGCTGGCCGTAGTCTTAAAAAAATAATCTGCGACCTTGGTCGCAGTTGCTGGTCTTTAGTCTTAATCAACAACAACACTGCGACGAGGTGACACGTCACCGCAGAAGTTGCTTAGTCGAAGTATTTGGTCGCAGTGTCGACCCTGGTCGCAGTTGTTTCTGTTTGCAATGTAGTCATATGCGACCTTGGTCGCAGTGTCGTTTCTGGTCCAAGTTGTTTTGTTTGCAATGCATGACTGCGACCAAGGTCGTAGTTTATTAAAAAATAAATATGATTTTTATTTATGTCCAGGCATTTATCTCCAGGCATGTGAAAATGATACAAAACGCTCTCTTACACAATAAGATTGAGTGTTACAATACAGCAGTACAAAGAAGACTAAACATCAAAAGAGCCCTTGTTGACTAAGAGCAGTGGTGTTATTGAGGTCTGGTGGCAGCAGAATCCTCCGATTCCACCTGACCCTCCAAAGTGGCGGGATACGATCCTTCGTTGATGAACATCTCTTCCACCAGAAGGTTATCCAGTGCTACCCACCACTATACCCACCACATCCCCCGCCGCCATACCCACTCTGACCATCCCGTACCAGCAAGTTTGACTGGTGCATCAAGTCCGAGGAGATCTTGGTGAGGGTTAAGTCCTCGTCAGGGATCATGACTTCTTCCCTTATGAACGACGAGGACCATGACTTCTTCCCTTGTGGACGATGAGGTCTATGACTTCTTCCCCTTGTGGACGAACATCGATCAAGTTCGTCCATAGGGTCATCTTCATCCATGGAGGCAGGCCCCTGTTAGAGACTCTGAAGAAGGCGGAAATTCTCAGAGCAATTGCTCTCGAAAGAAAACAGTCTAATTATGGGAGAGGGTGAGCCCTATTTATAGGCAGCCTATAATAACCATAATTAATGGTTCATTAATCAGAACCGTCTGTAACGGTCCCAGATTTAATAATCTCAACTGACCCAAATGTCCATATTGATCAACAAATCATCAAATTTCATCTCCAATATTCTTTAAAATTCCGGCAGCATCTCCTTTGTAAATATTGATATGTCCAAATATACATTTCACGTCACAATAATTTCGGCCAACACCAGCCTACTTATCTTAAATCCAAACATATAAGTCAAGGTCAACAATCGTCCATGCAGTCATAATAAAATCTTGGCTCACAACGGCCAGTATTCTCTAAATAACAATTTCGGCTTGACATCGCCTACTTATATGGAGGCAAAGAAACATATGCCCAAGAATACCCCTCTCGGTATGCAGAACATAACTCAGAATTTCCATAACTCTAACATATAATCATAGTCATAACAAATTACTTATCCTTACATCAATATCTCTAACAAAAATAATACATGCTACAAGTACCTGTCAACTAAAGTTACGGTTATGTACAACAAACTCTTACAAAGTAATAACACATCACTATATCTGTAATAAGTTTACTGTTAATGAAACTTCTTCACAAACCGCCCAAAGCCTAAATTCGGCCTCCATCTCACCGCAACCTGAAAACATGAAACTGGGAGGGAGTGAGCTCAACAGCTCAGTGAGGAGAGAAAAGAAGATTTAGGAATGATATATTTGTCGAAATAGAAGGGAACATGCTTTTCTTCAAATATCAAACGAGTGTGGATAAGAAAAATAAACAATGATATCACAGTAAATAGTCAACTCAAACAATCTCTACACTCTGCAAAGGCTTGACTCTTTTTGGCCATTGATTCTATAACTCAAATCTTTGAACTGTATTCTACAGAGTTATGATACATCCAATATTTTTCTTTATAATCTCAATAATCCAAGAATATAGTATTAAATCAGGGTTTAAAAATTTGGGGTGTTACATTCTACCCTCCTTACAAAAGTTTCGTCCTCGAAACTTGCTACCTGAAGTAGGTAAGCATAAAACTTTGCATTTCTCCTGCATATCACAAAATCTTTCTTTGATGCAATATTTTCTCAATCATTCTCCTCAAGATTCATTATTTCTTGATTAATTCTATACTATGTCCTTACGATCCAAATTAATCTTGACCCACTTGATATTTTTATCATTCCCTTACTCCAGTGTCCCATACCACTGGCAGCTCATACTGAGGGCCCACACCCTCAGCCGAACACATCCGAATTATGGCATGTGGGTATCATAATCTGAACATAAGGTAATGACCAAATATCCCGTGCTTTAGGATTAGTCATACACGTAAGAACTCCTACCCCCTTAAACCAATCATATCAAACAATATTTTCACATACATATAAAGCATAACCATGCATATCAATCATAAAAAAAAATTCAGCCCTATCAATCCAATCCTCTTTCTACTATACATTCTAAGTTTATTCTCATTCTATATCCTGTGCTCTGATACCAACTGTAACGGTCCCAGATTTAATAATCTCAACTAACCCAAATGTCCATATTGATCAACAAATCATCAAATTTCATCTCCAATATTCTTTAAAATTCCGGCAGCATCTCCTTTGTAAATATTGATATGTCCAAATATACATTTCACGTCACAATAATTTCGGCCAACACCAGCCTACTTATCTTAAATCCAAACATATAAGTCAAGGTCAACAATCGTCCATGCAGTCATAATAAAATCTTGGCTCACAACGGCCAGTATTCTCTAAATAACAATTTCGGTTTGACATCGCCTACTTATATGGAGGCAAAGAAACATATGCCCAAGAATACCCCTCTCGGTATGCAGAACATAACTCAGAATTTCCATAACTCCAACATATAATCATAGTCATAACAAATTACCTTATCCTTACATCAATATCTCTAACAAAAAAATACATGCTACAAGTACCTGTCAACTAAAGTTACGGTTATGTACAACAAACTCTTACAAAGTAATAACACATCACTATATCTGTAATAAGTTTACTGTTAATGAAACTTCTTCACAAACCGCCCAAAGCCTAAATTCGGCCTCCATCTCACCGCAACCTGAAAACATGAAACTGGGAGGGAGTGAGCTCAACAGCTCAGTGAGGAGAGAAAAGAAGATTTAGGAATAATATATTTGTCGAAATAGAAGGGAACATGCTTTTCTTCAAATATCAAACGAGTGTGGATAAGAAAAATAAACAATGATATCACAGTAAATAGTCAACTCAAACAATCTCTACGCTCTGCAAAGGCTTGACTCTTTTGGCCATTGATTCTATAACTCAAATCTTTGAACTGTATTCTACAGAGTTATGATACATCCAATATTTTTCTTTATAATCTCAATAATCCAAGAATATAGTATTAAATCAGGGTTTAAAATTTTGGGGTGTTACACCGTCGGCCTTAATGATCGCACGACTATCGAAGTCCAATGGAAGGCTGACGCGTGGAGTGTCGTTTCAAGAAGCGTCGAAGACGCTGGTCTACAACCGCCAGCGCCGGTTTGGCATTAAAAGACATTAACGCCTAAACCCAATGAAGAGCCGACGCGTGGACAACCGCTTCGGGAAACAACGAATGGTGCGGGTTCATCAACGTAGACTTGACGTTTAAAGATCTCATAAAATCTTTATGACAGGCCGCGTCTCTCGGAGTGACTCCAAGTCGCGTCCCCTCAGCAAACTTTTCATTTTTCATTTAGATTCAAAAAATGACTTAATCCAAAACAACAACACGGCGACCTTGGTCGCAGTTGCTGGCGGCAGTCTTAATCCAAAACAACACTGCGACCTTACTCGCTATGCATGTTAATATAAAGGAAATACTTACTTAACGTACTGCGACCTAAGTCACAGTCCATGTAATGCAACCCTAAATTGCAGTTGCTGGCCATCTTTATCAATAACAACACTGCGACCTTGGTCGCAATTAACCATGTACACTGCGACCAAAGTCTCTGACTAAGGTCGCTGTAATACCCCGTTCCCGGAATACGTACTTAATTGCGTATTCAGTTTTTCGATCGTATTTTTCGATTTACTTTCCGTATTTGACCAATTTCAATTTCAAATATCATTTTCTAATATATTAGATTTTATGTGAATTTCTGGAATTTTCTAGAATTAAAATGAATTTCTTCAAAACCGGTGTCGACCAGTGCCGCTGATCGATTCCCGAATTTTTATCTTACAAACTGCTTAGAATTTCTAGAAGATTCTTTAGACATTTCTTCCTAGAATTATATTTCTTACTTAAATACTTTTTCTGAAGATTTTACGAATTTATGGATGTTCCACCGGAGTCGGTAGAAGACTGATTCCAGTATTTTTATTTCACAATCAGTTAGAAATTTCTAGATGGTCCTTTAGACTTTATTGCTTAGAATCATATTTTCTATCTACATTCTTTTTCTGAGAATTTTATGATTTTATGAAAATTCTTTCGGAGTCGGTAGGTAACTGATTCCGGGATTTTTAGATTTAAAACTATAAAGTATTTCTTAAAAAGGATTTCATTTTAAGTCTTCTTATATTATTATTGATTTTTGGTGAAAATTGCGAGTCGTTCCGAGATACTTAAATTTCGGACGATTCCGGTATTTTCCGAAATGTTTTCCCGCATGTTCGACTTTAACTCGGGAATCTGTGTTTCTGATATTTTCATTTTTGGAGACCAAGAAAATATCTTCATTTATCAATTCTTTTCCTTTTTCCTTTCCCTATTTTCTTTTCCTTCCTTCACAACCACAAGAATTCCATTTTTCCAAATTCCCATTTTCTTCCAAAATTCCATCTCCACACATTCTCACCAACCCCCCTCATTTAATACACCTCTCTCTCTCTTCCCCATGGCCGGCCAAGTGGCCAAGGAGAGGGACACCCATCCCTTCTCCTATTTTGCAATTAAACCCCTCCCTTCTACATAATTACATCTCCTTTACAAAAATCAAAACCTATATAATCCTTTCCTTTGCAATTCTTTTCTTTTTCTTCACTTCAACAAAATCCTCACCTTCACAAAATCCTTCTCCATCTCCATCTCAAACCCTAATTCCAAAGAACACCTCAAGGCCTTCATCTTCTTCTCAAGCTACCACAACCCTTGGATTTGGATCGCATCTCACTTCGTCGGAAGCATCGCCAAGGACCTAGTTGGTGATAGCCGTCGACAACGATTATTCGGAACTCGTAGAACCTTCACATAACCATTCGAAGTGAGTATCTTTACTCACCAAGACTAGGCAACTTCCTTGTATATTTGTGTTGACAATTTCATGTACATATGTTCTATAAAAATCATGTTTTTAGCCCATCAAACAATCACCATAAAATCTGTTCTGTATCCTGTTTTCCCAGGATTAGTCGACTTAACCTAGAACCTAGTCGACTAGAAACCCTTAGCTGAAACGTAGCCTTTTCTGATTTCACAGTTTTAGTCGACTAGTCCCTATTATCAGTCGACTAGATATGCCTAGTCGACTAGTTTCTTGACCCTAGTCGACTAACTCATTTGAACTGCGACCTTGGTACTGTAGATGCGACTTCAATAGTCGACTACCATATTCCACCCTAGCCGACTTGGCACCCCTAGTCGACTACTAGAACTCCCCTAGTCGACTCCTGAAATAAACTCAACTCTCTGTATCTCAAACTTAGTCGACTTAAGTATCTGTTAGTCGACTTGTAGTTCCCTGTTAGTCGACTACCCATTTTACCTAGTCGACTAACTCTTCCTGAAACAGAAACCCAAACTCTCTGGAACACAGTATTAGTCGACCACCCTACTTTCCTAGTCGACTAACCCTTCTATTAGTCAACTACTATTCTAACCTAGTCGACTACTTATGGCTGTCTGGTATTGTGATTTCCTTCTTGACTATGTATCTTACCCTTGATACATGTGTGGTGTATTATTCCTGTTCATGCTTCATAACTAGTATTTCATGACTTGTTCATTAACACTATCGACCGCTTGTCAATTTGATAGGTAGTGAAAAATGCATAATTGACATCATATATACCATCGCATTTGCACATTTATTCATATTATAATGCACAATTATTAATATTTCTTTATTTAATATGTGCAGGCCTCAAATTATCAATTTAATAAAGAATAAAGCTAAAAGAGCCCAAAAGCCCAGATCCAAGCCCATGTTTGAAGCCCAGGTGAAGAAGCGCAAATACAAAGATTCAAAATGCAAATACAAGGGCTAACAGTTGCAAATATCAGAAATTAGGGTTGGATAGACTTCTATCAAACCCTAAACACCTGCGGGATAAGGATAAAAAGCCAAGATAAAGAGGAATTTCGTGGAGAGAGGATTTGAAGAAATCTGGATTAAGAGTAACTTGATTACCAAGTTATCTCGAAAATCCAGATTAAAAGGCCAGGATCACAATTCTAGAAGGAGGCGCCCAGATGGACGGACCAGGAGAGGCCACGCGCCAAAGCGCGTGGCCAGAAGCCAAGAAACTGCCGCGGAGGCGCGGCAAAAGCCGCGCATCCGCGGCAGTCTTGATAAGGATGGCTACCAAATTTTGTTGACACTTCTATCCGGGACTCCTCTACATTCTGCACTATAAATATCAGAGCATTCGCAACAGGGAGGGGCATGCAGAGACAAATTAGGGTTTTCTTTAGCTATTTTTAAATTTCTGCGAAAGTTGTAATTTTTATTCATGCTCGTTGTAGAGAAGGAGACGATTGTGTAACCTGCAGTTCATCGAAATAAAAGGTCACTCTTTTGTTCTCTGTTTAATTTCTGCACTTTATTTGATTTCTTTTGTCATCTCTCTCGTGTTTTAATCTTCGATCTATTCTTGTTTTCGTTTTTCTTTCTTTTGCAATCTTTCTCATAAAAATAAAAAAAAAAATATATTGAAAAGATAAAAATAATTATGAAGAACTAATCCTCCTAGTGGTTTGCTGAGATTCTTGAAGCAACCCTAGAAGCAATTAAAACTTGATCCGATTAATGAACATCACTAGAAACCCTAGGTTTAAAAGGCAACTAATTCTAGAAGATTAAAAAATACTTAAAATTCTTAATCTAGGCTACATGATAAAAAGACTTTTCATGACTTCAACTTAAGAACTAGGACAGCATAAGTTGGGATTCGTCTTCTATTAGGCTGTACCTAGATGTTAGGAGGAACCATAGTTAGGTTTTTGAGTAATGTAACTTAGTTAGAATCGTGTATTAATTTCTCTTGCTTGATATAATTGCAATAACCTAGGGTGAGTCATATTAATCTTAAGATGAAGATCAAGCTCTTTAATTTGCAATAGGGTTGTGGTAGAAGATTAGCAAAACCACGTTTTTAATCTCATATTTTCATCACAAATCTAATCTTTTTCTTCTTACTTGAAGCATACAAGGGAATCGGCCGAAAAGCTTGCATCGCATCCTTCCCTGAGGATCACGACCCGCTCAAGCCCTTGCTACAGCGGATTCGCATTGAGACTAAGCATATCTGAACATTATTTTTAATCTCAATCAAATTTTGGCGCCGTTGCCGGGGAAGGAACGGCACGATTTCTTTGTTTTAATCATTCTTTCTTTTCTGTTGCAGGTACAGAGAACAAAAAGCAGAAACAGAGCAGCAGAAGACACATATTGCTATCCAGTGCCTCTGCCCTCGAAGGCAGAGCACTTGGACCTACAAGTTTGCCGCGAATCCACGGCAAAAGCCGCGAATCCGCGGCACTTGTAGCTCACTACTAATTCATTTTTCTGCAGGTTGCTCTGCAGTGCAAAAAAATATTTTCTGCTGTGTTATTTCCTCTCTGTGATCACTCTGCAACTGTTAATAATTAACATTAACCTATTTGTTGAAAAAAATAAAAAAAAATATTTTTAGACTCTTGCATTTTAGGGCACGTGTCTATTTTAATTCTTTTATTCTGTTGAAGAGTGCTGGCGACAAGGTACGTTTGCATAGCATATAGATTAGGAAGCACTCTTGTTTGTTTACCGCTTTCTTGAGTGATTACTTTTCTACCGCTTTACACGTACACTAATCCATTTTAAGGGCATAACCCATAACAAAGATAAGGTGGGGATTTCATCACCCTTCCTTGGCCCACAAATCATACCAGTCACACTCACACCCTAACCCTAATTAAAACTTGACTAGACGTTGGCCCTAAGGTAACTCGGACTCAATAGGAGATTGACCGAAGAAGGAAAGTTGTTCGAAATTAACCCTTGCCAAATCGGTGTCTAGCGAAGGGATTGAGGGCCGAAAGCCCGAAGAACGGTGGTTATTTAATTAAGGAACGTCTCTGACGGAAAACCTCCCACCGGTCTTGCCCTGAACTGGCCGATTAGCTCGTGGTTAACGTCGACAATAGACCTCCTAAGGACAGTCTAAAGTTAGGAGTCGTCTAGGTCAAGGATAACCCTAGAATAGGATTTTTGTTTGTTTTTCTTTTTCTTTTTGATTGATTGGGTGAACTTGTTTGCTGACTGTGCATGCCCGCTTGGTCAAGAGACCCACTTACATTCAGGCTAACTAGAACTAGTTCACCACCCGAGCTCAAGCCCGACTCTCTCATGGCTCAACCGCCATCTCTCCAAGATAGGTTCTATCCCCTTAGAACCTCTATTCCTTCTTGCATCAAGCTGAGTAATGAAGGTGTTGACCCATTTGAGCTTAAGCCACAATATATCAACACCCTTCCTAAGTTTCATGGACTTGAATCAGAGGATGCATACTTCTTCATAAGGGAATTTGAGGAAGTATGTTTAATGATAAATATGCCTAAGTTGGGAAAAGATGCCATTAAGCTTAGGTTTGTCCCCTTTGCTTTGAAAGATTTAGCAAAGAAATGGCTCTACAGTCTAGAGGTTGGTTCTATAGACACTTGGGACAGTTTCGTCAAGGCCTTCTTGAAGAAATTTTATCCTGTTCACAAGACTGCACTGATTAGGAAGAATATCCTACAGTTTAAGCAAACAGCCAATGAGCCTTTTTGGAAATACTTCGAGCGGTTTAAGGACCTCCTTGCCCAATGTCCCCATCATGGGGTAGAGAAATGGCGACTTTGCCAAGTCATATATGATGGATTAGATTATTCTACTAAGACATTGTTAGAATCCATGTGTCAAGGAGGATTTCTGGAAAAGAATGAAAATGAAGGATGGTCATTGTTTGAGGACTTAGCTGAAAAAGCCATCCAGTGGGACCCTACTCCTGAGAAATCTAGGACTAATGACCCCACTTCTTCAAAAGGAGGTATTCATTCCATTGAGGCCAACATAGCACAAGATGCTAAGTTAGCTGCTGTTATGCGTAGACTAGAGGCTCTTGAAACTAAGGAGCCAGTCTCTGTGAACCAAGTCAGCCCAACATCTTCGGCGGGCTGTACTTATTGTCAAGATAGGAACCATGTGTTCGAGGAATGTCCTGTCTTCATCGCGCACCAAAGTCTGCCCGAACACACGAGTGCGGCCTTCACAAGGCCCGCCAACAATCTGCCCGCCAACAATCCATATTCGCCCACCTACAATCCCGTTGGAGAAACCATCCCAATTTGTCATGGGGCCAAAGTAACAATGATCAAACTAGGCCCAAATTCTCCAACAATTTCCAAAATCCGCCCTATCAAAATCCTCCACCCTCTTTCCAATATTCACAAATGGAAACAAGGCTCTCCAATCTGGAAAGAAAGGTGGACACTATCGTTAAAAGCAATGACACGCTGGCTCAAGTCTTGACTAGGATAGAGATGCAAATGAATCAGCAAGAAAGGCAAAAGGGTACTCTACCTAGTCAACCATTCCCAAACCCTAGGAACTCTAGTCAAGCTCACTTGGCTGAAGAGAATCATATGAGTCAGTGCAATGCGATTCATACATTGCGGTCGGGAAAACAAGTTGATAACCAAGTATCAACACCATCAAGTTCTAAACAAGCATTCAGCTTGCCTGATCCCACTCCATCCCAACTTAATGCCAACAACACGAAAAAAGACAAGTCAGCCGAAGATATGCACAAGCCCATCGCACCCTACCCAAATAGGCTTAAAGATAAGCAATGTGCACAAATGGATAAGGTACGAGAGATTTTTAATCAAGTCAAGATCAATATACCTCTTCTTGATGCAATTCAACAAGTCCCTAAGTATGCCAAGTTTATTAAGGACATGTGCACAAAGAAGAGAAAGACTAATGTGCCCAAGAAGGTTTTTCTAGCCACTAACATTAGTGAGCTATTGTCTAACCAGATCCCTGTCAAGTATAAGGACCCTGGTTGCCCCACCATCTCTTGCACAATAGGTCAAACTGCAATTAAGCATGCACTTCTTGATTTGGGAGCAAGTATCAACTTACTCCCCTTCTCAGTTTACCAACAACTTGGGTTGGGCGAACTTAGTCCGACTAAGGTTACAATCCAATTGGCTGACCGATCCATAAAAATTCCCAAGGAGAAATTACCGATGTGCTCGTCCAAGTTGGGGAGTTTATCTACCCAGTAGATTTTGTTGTTCTGGAGACCGAACCTGTATCCACTCTTCGGTCTCAAACTCCCGTTATCCTAGGGCGTCCGTTCCTTGCAACTGCAAATGCGATCATAAATTGTAGGAATGGATCCATGAGGTTGACTTTTGGAAACATGACTAAAGAGGTCAATGTCTTCAACCTGGAAAACCAATCTCGTAAGATTAAAGACCAAACATTTGAGGTGAACTTCATCGAGAACATTTGTGAAAAAGAAAGTGAAAATGAGTCTCTATTTCTTGACAAGTTATTTGAGGATAAGTGCGATTTTAGTGATAAGATGACACATGTTGAGGATTATAATTTTAAAGTTCCATTTAAAAAACGAAGATTTGATCTAAGTATCTTCAAAGAGCCAAGCACTGAAATATCGCATGAGAATATAGTTCAAGAAACTCCAATTGACTTAACTTTCGAAAGTCTCTTTGAAGAAGAACTCCTATGTTTAGATACACCGATTAAGGAGATGTTGGTTAATTATTCACTTCCAGGGAAAAGTGTTGATTTAAGTTTTGAGGAGATGTACGGAACTGAGCTAGAATTTCTCGGCAAGGAAGTTCCAACTGAAAGGTGTGATGAATTTTTGAATAATGGAGGTGGACATATGATGAGGAAGAGCCTAAGAAGATGAAACTGGGGGAGAGAAAGTTAAAACAAAAATGTTGGTCTCCCCATTGTGCCTTATAAAGAGAACCCATTGGAATGATGGGAAACGAGCTAGAGGGATGAATCCTAAGCAGCTCTAGGTGAGAGTGATACATGTGTTGTACATATTATGGTATACTATTATTCTTTGTCTCTCTTTACATTTTTCTTCATGCATTCATGCATTTCATACATTGAGGACAATGCATGAGATAAGTGTGGGGGAGGGTTTACTAACATAGAAAAGATTAAAAAAATATATATATATATTTTTCTCTTTATTTGTTCTAACATTTAAAAAAAAAAAAACACACAAAAAAAAAAAAATTGCTAATAAATATTAAAAAAAAATGTTATAAAAAGGAAATATTTTGACTTATTTTTTGAAAGAAATCTAAGTTAGTTTTAAGGATTAGGAAAATCATGATTAGGATTTCTAAAAACTTGGTCAAAATAAATAAATTGTTTAAATTTTAGGTATAGGAGAGAAATTGAATAAATAATTAGTCTTGATTTTTACCTTAATGAAATGTGCATACCAAATGCATATCTAGGATTCTAAGACAAAGACCTTGTGCCTCATAAAAAAAAAAAAAGAAAAAAAAAATCACCAATTAAGCTAATACATGTGCCTCAAGAAGCATAAGTATTCATGCCTAAAGGTGAGTAAATAAAATAAAGTCCTTAGTTTTGGGGCCTAGTTCACTCGAATTTGAGTCCGCGGGGTGTTTTCTCACCTGGTGCCCTAAAGCCAACCGGTTTGGGAGTCATCGACTTTAAGTTCGTTACATGGGTGGATTAGAAAGCCTAAGAAAACTAAGAAATATAATATATGTATTAACACATCTAATAATCAATTAGTTAGGTATGAGGGCCTCAAGAAGCCTTGATACTTATACGAAAGAAAATTAGATGAGTTATACATGCCAAAAATAAAAAAATAATATATATATTAACACATCTAATAGTCAATTAGTTAGGTATGAGGGCCTCAAGAAGCCTTGATACTTACACGAAAGAAAATTAGATGATGTTATAAAAATAATAAAGAGGCATGAAAGTCCAAGTTAAGGAATTCCTAGATTCACAAGGGTGCGTATGACTTTTGGTAACGAAAAAGACTATATTAGAAATTCAATTTTAATCCTTACCTAAAATGAATAACAATTAACTTTATAAAGAACAGGTTTGAAGAATGAATAAAAATGATAATCCTAAAACTTATAGACTACTTAGTCTCTTCAAATATAATTCAAATATTTTCCTTTTTATGGATTTTGTGGGTGTAATCCGCTGAAAACCCTCACGAGACAACACTCGTCCTCTAGGGTAACCTAGGGGTTTAACGGCTTGTTGCACATGCTAAGTGCAACCGTGATTCCTACGAAAGTGAGTTAGCTAGATTAGATTTTTCTCTTTCTTTTTGATTTTTACTCGAGGACGAGCAAAAGATAAGTGTGGGGGTGTGATAGGTAGTGAAAAATGCATAATTGACATCATATATACCATCGCATTTGCACATTTATTCATATTATAATGCACAATTATTAATATTTCTTTATTTAATATGTGCAGGCCTCAAATTATCAATTTAATAAAGAATAAAGCTAAAAGAGCCCAAAAGCCCAGATCCAAGCCCATGTTTGAAGCCCAGGTGAAGAAGCGCAAATACAAAGATTCAAAATGCAAATACAAGGGCTAACAGTTGCAAATATCAGAAATTAGGGTTGGATAGACTTCTATCAAACCCTAAACACCTGCGGGATAAGGATAAAAAGCCAAGATAAAGAGGAATTTCGTGGAGAGAGGATTTGAAGAAATCTGGATTAAGAGTAACTTGATTACCAAGTTATCTCGAAAATCCAGATTAAAAGGCCAGGATCACAATTCTAGAAGGAGGCGCCCAGATGGACGGACCAGGAGAGGCCACGCGCCAAAGCGCGTGGCCAGAAGCCAGAAACTGCCGCGGAGGCGCGGCAAAAGCCGCGCATCCGCGGCAGTCTTGATAAGGATGGCTACCAAATTTTGTTGACACTTCTATCCGGGACTCCTCTACATTCTGCACTATAAATATCAGAGCATTCGCAACAGGGAGGGGCATGCAGAGACAAATTAGGGTTTTCTTTAGCTATTTTTAAATTTCTGCGAAAGTTGTAATTTTTATTCATGCTCGTTGTGGAGAAGGAGACGATTGTGTAACCTGCAGTTCATCGAAATAAAAGGTCACTCTTTTGTTCTCTGTTTAATTTCTGCACTTTATTTGATTTCTTTTGTCATCTCTCTCGTGTTTTAATCTTCGATCTATTCTTGTTTTCGTTTTTCTTTCTTTTGCAATCTTTCTCATAAAAATAAAAAAAATAAATATTGAAAAGATAAAAATAATTATGAAGAACTAATCCTCCTAGTGGTTTGCTGAGATTCTTGAAGCAACCCTAGAAGCAATTAAAACTTGATCCGATTAATGAACATCACTAGAAACCCTAGGTTTAAAAGGCAACTAATTCTAGAAGATTAAAAAATACTTAAAATTCTTAATCTAGGCTACATGATAAAAAGACTTTTCATGACTTCAACTTAAGAACTAGGACAGCATAAGTTGGGATTCGTCTTCTATTAGGCTGTACCTAGATGTTAGGAGGAACCATAGTTAGGTTTTTGAGTAATGTAACTTAGTTAGAATCGTGTATTAATTTCTCTTGCTTGATATAATTGCAATAACCTAGGGTGAGTCATATTAATCTTAAGATGAAGATCAAGCTCTTTAATTTGCAATAGGGTTGTGGTAGAAATTAGCAAAACCACGTTTTTAATCTCATATTTTCATCACAAATCTAATCTTTTTCTTCTTACTTGAAGCATACAAGGGAATCGGCCGAAAAGCTTGCATCGCATCCTTCCCTGAGGATCACGACCCGCTCAAGCCCTTGCTACAGCGGATTCGCATTGAGACTAAGCATATCTGAACATTATTTTTAATCTCAATCACAATTCTTTAGACTTGTTAGTTTTATGTTTCCTTTTAACACATGTATATCACCTGATTTGCTAGACCCTTTTGTTAGGCCATGACTTACCCTGACTATTATCAATTCTTTGATATGTTTGGTTGCTTGTTAGATATACATCACCACTTATCATGCTATCTCTTGACACCAAGCATGATACACCGATTCTTATAATTATCACGATAAAGGGAATGTAGTACCTGATTACTGTTATGTACTGATCACTGTTATGTATTACTGTTATGATATTGCTCATTCCCTTAATCTGATAATTATGTTAATAAATCATAAAAAGGACAACTTGTATGGGGTATGGGAGGAAGTGATGGATGCCGGAATGATACCTTGCTTATAGTGATGGATATGATATATATATATGGCGGACGACTATAGTGGGACTTAGGGCCCACATGAGTACATATAGGGGGACTTTGGGCCTCCAAACCGGTCCCAGGTGGTGGGAACCGTTGGACCAACAAACTGGTCCCCGGTGTATGTGAACCACTATAAGAAGCTCTGTCAGTTCTCCATCTGCTTCCGTTAACAACCCTCGACTCGCTTATATATGGATGTATGTGTGTTGGGGTGCACACCTGGACACATGCCGAGATATATGAGTCAGACGAGTAATAATAATAATAGATGTCAGTTATGTTTCCTGTTATAGTTTCTGTTATGTGTACCTGCGATGATTCCTGTTATATTTTACTGTTATGACTCTCGTTACACGTGTTATGGACCCCTGATCATTATTGTTCTGTATTCCTGTTACTATCATACGAATTGCAACTCTGATTATATACGCTTGGATATTCGGTGGCATGAGACAAAAGGTATATATATGAGGGTTTCCTTGTTTGGATTATTCCTTCGATGTACTAGTCTCATGGGACCGTGACCTAAGCGTATACAATCACTTTTACACACAACCAGTTTTATTTGGATTTCCTGTACCATGATGATTATACCATACGTGTCTTCATATACTACACTTGTGTTCTAACCCTTATTCATGTCTCTTAGCCACTTGGCTATAGTTGTTTACTATTATATGTCTTGACCTTTGGATTTGCATATTCAGATTTCGAAGCTTGGATCGTAGTGGAGCCATCCACTGTAGATTGAGCTTCCGCTAGTGAGCAGGCAGGCTAGCTCTTCTTCCTTCGTGCCGGGCTCCTCTTTTGACTCACGGGATCTCCATCCTACTCGTGAGCTTTTGTGTATATCTTGTGTATTTCTCTTTTGGACTTGGTTATGATGTAATACACATGTAATGTGTAATACTTTATAATATCCTGTGATAACTTTGTATGTGTATTTCTTGTGTTGGCATATGTATGAATACCACGCTTCGTGTGTACTCTGATTTCTTGTTGTACTTTTATGCTTAGCGTATATGTGTGGGGGCAAATCTGACCCACGTATATACGTTGCGGTGACGTCCCCGTATCCGTGAAATCGGGGCGTTACAGTCGCAATTTAAATGTACACTGCGACCAAAGACTCTGACTACATTATATACAAAAAAATTAAACTATAAGTAGAAATTTATCGCAGGCTGAAAAAATTGATCTGAAAAGATTTTGTATTTTTAGAAAAATTTTATCGCAGGCTGAAAAGGATAAACTAGATCTTTCAAAAAAGAGGTAAAGAATAGGGCGAAAAGTAATTTATATAAAATAACCTAAATCCTATAAAGAGCGGCAAAAAAGGGGGGGAAATAATAATAAACAATAAGGAAAGTTATCGAAAGGGGTATTTGGTAATTTAACTTCTTCCTAAAAGCGGGCCGCAAGTCAGTGAGGTAACAAATTGAGCCACGTCACCGCAGGCTGAGAGAGTACTCTCAGCCCGCAGGCTGATATACATTTTTCTCATATATATATATATATATATATATATATATATATATATATATATATATATATATATATAAAGTCTCATATTAATATATAGTTGTGAGAGGAAAAAATTAGATAGAGACCCCTATCTTATTTTTTTTATTTTTTTAAACCCTCAAAATTTAAAAAATAATAATAACAAACGAGACAGGTTGGACCCGTCTTGGTGAATCCGGGTAACGAATCGGGTCTCTGACCCGTCTCGTTGGATTCGTTACGAGATGGGTTGAGCCCGTCTTGTAACAAATTCAATGGCCAACGGGACGAATCGACCCGATTCGTCCCATTAGCCATCCCTAGGTGGCATCAAAATACATTTCTACTCCCAATAAAAGTGATGTTCCCCGTTAACCTCTCTCTCTCCCCCCTCCCTTTAGAGAACTTAGCTGCCATCAAAATTGGAGGATTTCATTGAAATGGTGTTGCGGCTTTCATTTGGGAAGAGAAGAGAAACGTCATGTTATGATAGAGAAGAAATCCATTAGGGTTGGAGAGGAAAAATAGTCATTCGGTTTGGTTTGATTGGGTGAGAAATGAAATTTTTTGAGAGGAAATAAAGAGGGAAACAGGTGAAGGGTAAGATTTAAGGGATCCAAATGGAAGTATAAAGATTTGGAGTGTAAATATAAAATTAGAAAAGATTTTAGGTGTAGATATAAAAAAACCCCATTAATATTCCAATTTCTTAACTGAAAAATGATAACAATGTAATTTCAAAATAACTCAAAAAAAACAAAGTTATTTCTGAAATATATAAAATATTAGGCAAAATGGGTAAGTAAATACAAGTTCCAATCATTTTAAATTTTTTGGCTCCTTTCGTATTTGTCGTAATACTCGGAGCAGTTATTGACAGATATTGTTACATCAAAGTGGAGGCGAGAGAGCCCCTCTATTATTTCCCAATCATGCTTAGCCGATCACCGGCCTAATTGACAATTTAATATGGGAAAATTGATTTTACCTCGCTGAGAAACTCCAAAACCCTAGGTGCTTTATTTTGTGTCAAAAACCCGTTTGATCAAGTTTTTCGTGTGCTTACCCCTTTTGTCCCAATAAAAAGGTAATACAAGGT
The DNA here is from genome assembly GCA_038442645.1 of Agave tequilana. Classification (NCBI taxonomy): domain Eukaryota; kingdom Viridiplantae; phylum Streptophyta; class Magnoliopsida; order Asparagales; family Asparagaceae; genus Agave; species Agave tequilana. The sequence goes on along the minus strand of JAVJIF010006978.1, from coordinate 104,179 downwards.
ATAAAATATTTTGTAATTCATGTATTACAACTTTGAAGTGGGTCAGAACCTACTAATACAAGCATTAACATTTGAGGTGCATTAAATGTGTCTCATGTGCCGATAAAAGTACAAGTTTGAAAACTGTCCACCTGTAGCATCGAGTTGTCCACTTATAGCTGTGTAAAAGAATTTTTTTTAAATAGAGCCTTGATTAATGTGAGATTTGTGAGATTTACTCACTGGATGTCGAGCTCGTCTTTTAAATCAATAATATTTTCTGGTAACGATAAAGGCAAAATCCCGGCTTAAAGTACTAAGGCGTTTTCCTTGAAAAACTACACAGAGAATCCAACTCGTGAAACTTACTTATAGTATGTGAAGGACTAAGGGCATCATCCAAAAAGACTAATCTTCTAGGTGGAGTTGCCCAAATTCTTATATACCCAAGATCATCCCTACGTCTAGCCGATGTGGGACTATTTGTTCGACCCAAATCCAAACAATCCCCCCTCGAACAAAGAGTCTCCCCTGCAAACTCAACAATCTTCACACTGGAAGATCAAATGATCCATCGAAATCATATCTTCGCTGCGTGAAGAGAAGGCACGCCTTATGTGAAGCACCAATTGCAGTCGGTCACTCCTCTACACCGTGTGGGAAGCTGCACGCCCATTGTAAAGGAGCACCACTACTAAATTTCTCGAGAGCCCAACATTAGCTTCACAGGGGCCTATTGTGCCTTTTTGCGCCAGTGGGGTGGGCAGGTTCATTGCGCCTTTTGCGCCATTGGGGGATCTACATCGTCGAACATCACCCACACATACGACTAAGTTCGAGGCATGGCTCTTGTAACAACCAAAATTTTATTTTATCTAATTTCTCCTCATCTTAATTATTAAGAATTTTGTTTAAGGCATTATCTAGAAGTAGTCACCCTCCCATAATTCAATATCAACAACTTGAGCTTAATTAGTTGACCCACTCCCCTTTCTAAAAGTTTTTATTAACTATTTGATTGTGGTGACTAAAAATGTATGGCATGAAGGCTTATGTGCATGTATTTTGGGCAAATTTATGACTTAAGCAATGGTAAAAGATAATTTCAAACTAATCCTTCACATCCCCTTAATCAACTAAGCTTACCCTAATATCTTTTTAGTGGTAGGTATGCATGCAAGGGGGAAGATTAAAGGGCTAAGATGTCTTTGAGATTGGGGTTCCCATGTGGCATCTTGAGAGGGGGTCTTGGCCAAGTGGCAACATGAGAGAACCCCCACCTAGTTACTTGCAATCCCAAGGGTTGACTACCAAGCTTGCCTCTTCCTCTTCCTCTCCTAAATTCTGCAATTTTTCCTCTCATTTGTGAAGAACTTGAAACCCTAAATCCTCCATTTCATCTCCTCTCTAGCATTTGAAGGAAAGAAACTAGGATACCCTCTCTAGCCCTAAATCCTAGCCTCTCTCAGCTCTGAATCAAGATTTCACGAGAAGGGGAGGAAGAAAAACGCGCGCGTAGCAAGCAGAGCAGCAGCAGCACGCGGGGCGCTGCTACTTTGCCGCAAATCTGCGGCAAAGGGAGGGTTTTTGCGGCATTTCAGTGGAGGGAAGGCCCGATCTTCGGGGAGAAGTTTCCTGGTGAACTGGGGGAGAGATTTTACACGGCCAAACAGAATTCTCCTGAAGTCAAATTCTCTGTTTCAGAGTTATAAAGCATAGTGAGTAAACCTAACTATTAGGGTTATGTTTTTCTATCAAGATTTAAAAATCAGAATTTAATGTTGTGTAGGTAACTCCTAAGTGTGCTAATTTTTGATATATTGCTGTTTTTTTGTGGTTACCCTCAACTAAATGAAGTCTATGAGTATCACCTAGTTGTGGTGTTTCTATGTTTGGTTGTGATGAGATACATAGGTAATGTACATGCTCTAGCTTAATAATCATGCTTAAATGAGAGGGTTTAGCATCTTAATTCGCTGTTTGGTGATTAACTTTAGGTTAATTGAAATGCAAAGGGTATTATATGCTTGTTATGTCTCTACATTACATCGATATGATATGCGTGTGTAGAACTCATGTTCTAGTATATTATGTATGCCTATTGAGCCAATTTATCAAGTTATTTTGCTATCTTTCTTAATCAATATCATGATAGTCGACTCGATATAGATATGGTATAAACTTGGCTCTTTATAAAATAGAAACAATGTGATGCATATGCGAAGCATACGATTCATATTAAAATCACCCCATAGATGCCGATTAATTGACTTGAAGCTTACTTTATGTTCACAAAAGTACATGGGGAATAATCCCTCCTTATGTCATAACATTATGTTGTGTACTAGTGAGTACATGTGGATGATGCATAGGTTCATGCGGGTTGGAAGTGGCGCACTATGGCGTTACCATGATTTTGAGAAACCCAAGTGCATATTTCTTTATTGTTGCACATTATTTTCGGGCATGACGTGTAAATAGTTCTACATTGTTTATTATGAATATGATAACTTAAACCTTGCATGATGCATTTGTATTAAAGGAGGAAGGGGCCGTGCGGGAGCCGGTAGGAGGGGGGAAGACGGGGATTTGACATATACTTATGAATATATATATATATATAAGGAGGAAGGGGCCGTGCGGGAGCCGGTAGGAGGGGGGAAGACGGGGAAACATATATGTTTTATATGAATTATATATAAGGAGGAAGGGGCCGTGCGGGAGCCGGTAGGAGGTGGAAGACGGGGAAATTTCATTTAGATTGAATAATATCTAAAAGTGAACTGTCAAGTTGCATTCATGATTGATAATGCTTGTGTTAAACTAAAATGTCACTTTATGTGTATAACGAGCCGAGTTGATGTGAGTGGACTCATCCACGAGAATTTCATACATATTCATACAATTATATCTTTTGTGTCATGATATAGTTCAATGCAACTTTTGATAGTGGAGTCATGTAGACCACATATGTATGGAACTTGGAACAAGTAAGGTACCTTGAACCAGTTGTTGCGTTATGGGACTCATCGAATTTTACCTCTTCTAAACTGTTTATCTTATGAGATTATTATATCAATACCCTATGACATGGTTTACTCATTGAGCTGTCGAGCTCATTTTATTTTCTTTATATCTTTTCAGGTTTGGATAAGGGTAAGGGACCTCTCTAACTGGAAAAGTTAAGTTATGGATTGCATGACTTATTGTGGTATCATTTTGACTTGGCCTTGTTGTATTAAATGTGTATGTAAGGACTCTACTTTAGTCCTCTTTCTTTTGTGGATCATGTTGGGATGTACTCGATGTATATTTACCTTTGTAATATTGAGACTAGGGACTCTTATTTGATGTAATGTTTGGATCATGAACTTCTTGGATATGTTATGTCCATGATTTCGAAAGATGGTTATTTGTGGGAATGAAATATATTGGAAAGTTAACTCTTGTGTTGTATTCAATTGAAAAGATATATGCTTGCGATGGAGGATGCAAGTTATGATATATGTATATAGTTAAGGTTTGGTGTAATGTGGCATGATAAGTAGGCCGTGTGGGCCGAAATCTTTGATGGAATTAAGTAGGCCTTAGAGCCGAAATTGTTGATTATTGTAAGTGGGAACCAATGGAATATTAAGGATGATGCTGCCAAAATTTTCTTATATTAAGAATATTGGAGATAATTGGTGTTTTAGGCCTAATCTTGTCATTAGAAACTGGGACCGTTACAACTCTGATACCACTTGAAGGACTTGGAGCACCATCTCAAAAGACTAGCCTTCTAGGTAGAGTTGCCTAAATTCTTATATACCCAAGACCATCCACGTGTCTAACCGATGTGGGCCTGTCTGTTCGACCCAAATCCCAATAGTATGTCACCCATGAATAGTTCATACTTGTACATGAACACTAAACTTAATATGTCTGTTATGTAATATAGGTAAGACTTGTAAGTTAGATAATTTAATCTTTGTACATGTACGGAGAATATGCGTGGTTGTAGCTATTATCTTAAGTTTATGTTAAATATGGTTATTATGTTTGGATTGAGGATGCCTATAGGGATACTCTCGAGCTTATATATATTGTGTTTGTTGATAGCCGAAACTCTATATCGAGGATGTGATAAGAATGTTGGTTTGAGTTGAAATTATATATTGTGATGTATGATACTATAGTAATTACAGAGGAGATATTGTCAAAATTTAAAAAAAAAAAATCGGATATTATTATATGGATCGAGGATTATAAAAACTGATACCGTTACATTAAGTCTAAGTATAAAACTGACCATGAAAAGTGAAATTTCATATAAAATGATTTTACTTCTATTTTTCATAAATTGTCCATTTTTATTTAGCATGTCTACATTTCATATAATATTATCCACCGTTTAATTCAATAGATTTACTATTCTCAAATTATTGAGAGAACTTATTGAGAACACTCTTATGATAAAAAAAATTAGAAATTAAATTTATATGAGAAAAATAATATCCAAAAAGAAAAGGACAACAACTTAATGTGTTCACAATAAAAAAATAAATAGAAAAATTTTTAATTTTTATTTTGCTGAATATAATATAATATTATACAAGCAAAAGTAGACACTTCCTCGTAAAATAAGCATATAAAGCTTTAAAACCAGTAACACTAGTATTAAATGCTATTAAAATCTCAAATATCACTAATCTTTTATTATTTAATGTTTTATTTGAAGAAACATCTACACGTGGACAAATTTGATGCGACAGGTGGATAGTTTCTGAGCTTACACTTTTTTTTACATGTCAAATGTATTTAATGCGCCTCACATGTTCCAGCTCACTATTTGTAGCCGAGAACATTTTGTATATTTAACATCAACCTACTATTCATGAGACTACGAAGTTCAAAGCGGGAAGGAGGTTGATAAAAGATGGTATTTAGAAGGTTCTTGATGTAAAAAAACGTACAAGGAGGGATGAGGACTTGGATCTTTTTTGTGCGTAGGTGTGGGTGGGAGAAGAAAATTTTCGCATTTAAACATTATCTTTTGTTATTGCGGCCCCAGTTCTGTTTGGTTCTCAAAAAATGAGGAGGAAAAATATTATTCATGAGTTTCAAAGGGATGAAATCCTAATTCTTATTTGTTTGCAGTTTTTATGTAGTTGGAAAAAAGATGTGTGCCCTATCATAATCAGGATTCGGGTTTATTGGGGTGTTTGGTTAGAAGGAAATAGGCAGAAGTAAGGAAATGGGGAAGTATAATTGATCACTTCCCTATCTATCCAAACACCGGAAAAGGAAAAAAAGAAAACCCCTTTTTTTTTCTATTCTCTCTTTTATACAATCATTTTCTCACTTTCAGAGTGCTACAGTTAATTTTGTGGTCATATAAATCTCATTTGTAATAAGTTGTAGCGCAAAACAGTTAATTTTTTGATCATTTAAATTTCACTTGCATTCTAATTACAGTCCATTTTTTATTTTTCTTAATTAATTTTTATTTTAATATTATTTTGCGGTCAACTTTGTGGTCAACTTTTCCACTTCCACTTACACATTACCATCCAAACACCGGAAAAGACATAACATTTTTCAAACTACACTTCCCAACAACATCCAAACACCAGAAAACTTACTCACCAATTCTCAAGTTCCAAAGAGAACTATTATCACTTCTTCACTTCCTCACTTCCACCCTTAACCAAACAAACCCAATAATGTCGTCAATTTTCTCATGAGAGAGAAGTGAAACAAATCTGACAATGATTCTGTAACTCAGCAATTTTTTCCTGAGAAAGCTGCGGACGTGAAACCCACCTCAAATTTTGCCCTTCTCGAAGTAGGCCCCCGAAGAGGAATTGAATGAATTTCAGAAGGTCATCGCGGGGTTGTCAAAAGATTTGAAATGTTTATAATTTGGCATCTAAGATTCTAAGGCCCAGATTCTCGGAAGAAGGGAGAGAAGAGGGAGGCGGACTTGGGCTGCAAGAAAAGCGGAGCCATAACCGTACAATAATGTCGGCAAACCAGACACCAGAGTCCGCACCCGCCAACAGATTTCCAAAGACCGTCCAACTGTCAAACCATCAGCCTCCACGTGCTTCGCAACTCAATTGTGGGGGTGGGGCCTAGTCGTATGGACCTTTTTTCTCGGTATCCGTTGGGATTCTTGGGAACGCTTGGATGCATGTGGCCATACTCATGTTCCAGTAAGAAATTTATTTTCTTTTATTCACACGAACACAAATTGGATTCTTGTGTAACAATGCATGTTAGTTCTGCAACCTGTGCTTATCAAATAAATTCTCGGGTTCACACATATAATAAGATGATCAATCATGCATTGACACGTATATTGATCATTTTATAATATATTATGTGTGTGGATCTCATACATATTATAAGAGATTATAAGAGATCCAATTCACGTGTCAACACGGGATTAACCCTCTTATTATATGTGTGCATGGCTCACACGCATGCACCGAATTCTCGATGCAACTTATTTTGTTAAGTCAACTGAATCTAGCTCAAGTGGCAAAACAATTCTTTCGATGGTATGAAAGATTGTGGTGCTGTTTGTTTGAGAGCGAATGAGCCGGATTACAAAGCCTATCTGTATTCAAATTTTTACTATGTGCTTGAATTTTAGTTTGCAAATCCTCCTTGCAAATCAGAAAGCAATTTTGTGATCCACTTGTAGATCTATTTACAAGCTCAGTTGCAATTTTGTGACCTACTTGTGAACCCACATGTAAATCTCACTTGTTGACTCATTCATAACTTTTTATTATTATTAGATTAATATTTTTTATTATTAGATTAATGTATTTTATTATTAGATTATTTTTCTATTAGATTAATATTTTTTATTATTAGATTAAATTTTCAATTATTAAATTAATATTTTTTATTATTAAATTAATATTTTTATTTACATATTAATTAAGTAAGAGTTCTGTTTTAAATTTAATTACTTAAAAATTTTAATTAATACACGTTTAGCAGATTTTGTAAACAAACCAAATAATGGAAATTCACTTCTTATTTTACTTCACAGTTGTACTAAACATTATAATTGACATATATGCTTTCTTAATTACATTTCCACATTACCGATCAAATATTTGAAAATTTTTTGCGCAACTTTTTTTACAACTACACATTTAAGTAGAATAATTTTTCACTGACAACTTACACTTCAACTTACACTTGCAGACAATCAAACTGACATTGTGTTTGAATCTCTTTTTTATAATGGATGAAGGGCTTTTACCAAACTGATATAGACTAATTTGTTATATTTGTGAGGATATTGATCAATATTGATGTTCAGACGGTAATATAGTAATCAATATTAGTACCAATCAATATCTGAAATCCTTTACACACAAAGGGCCTGTTTGTTTCGTTGCAAAACGTCGCAAGTCGTAAGTCGTAAAATGAGAATGGAAAAAGTGAACTGTAGCAGAGAAAATATATTGTGTTTTACGATGTTTGGTTGATAAAGTGAAGTGTAAATGAAAAAGTATATTGTGTTTTACGGTGTTTGGTTGATAAAGTGAAAGTGTAAATAGTTAAGTATATTGTATTTTACGGTGTTTGGTTTGTAATGTAAAAATGTAAGTGAAAAAGTTGACCACAAAATTAACTGTAGCAGTGATTTAAATATTATAATACTATTAAATTAAATTTACTATTGCAAATTAAATTGTATTAATAAATTTGAGATAAAAAATTAATAATCTTAATATTTTATTTATAACAATAATATTAATAAAATATTAGTATAAATAGTAAAATATTACTAAAATATTAACTAAATAAATAATATAAAATTTTATGAAAATCTAAAGAACATTAATAAAATTTTAAGAATACTAATAAAATATAAATATTAAAAAATTTTACAAAAATAATAAAATATAGTTATAATATTATAATATTAAAAATACTTGAAAATTATTATAATATAAATTTTATTATAATATTATTGTAATATTAAAATTAACAAAGTAAAATATAATTATAATTTAATAATAAATTATCATTATAGTATTATTATACTGAATTATTATTACAATATTAACATAATAAAATATTAATATAATAATAAATATATATTATGATATTAATAAAGTAATTTTTTATATTAAAAATAAATAATTAAATATATAGTAATTTTATATTAAAGTATAATATTGTTATATTAATAAAATATTAACTCTAAATAAAATAATAAAAAATGGAATAAGTATTAATAAAATAATAAAGTATTAAATAAAATATTAAATTAAAATATTAAATTAAAATAATAAAATATTAAATATTAAAACAATATTAAAAACAATAAATAATTAAAGATTAAAAATATAAAATAATTAAGTAATTAAATAAGAAATTGAACACTATTTAAATATTAAATATTTAATAATATTAAATTATATATTGATTAGCAAGTAACTGTTTTGAACTGTAAGTGTACTACAAGTGAGAGTTACATGACCACAAAATTAACTGTAGCAACTACAAGTGGGAAAATATGAGCGTAAAAGTGAGATTTACATGACCACAAATTTAACTGTAGCAACTGCAAGTGGGAAAAGAATAGTTGCAATTTGCAACTTGTTTTTCAGCGAAACAAACAACGGAAAATGGAAAAGAAGTTTTACGACTTGCGTTTTGCGGCGAAACAAACACGCCCAAAGCAGTGCATAATATAAGTTCCTAAAATGTTATTATGGTGGTCAAAATTTAACCCCAGTTAGGATCACGATATGTGTCCTAAAGTAAGATCATATACCACCTCTTTGGAACTCAGATTCTCCTTCACTCCCCCTCTGAAGACTTTCCACATCTACGACTTTGAAGCCATGGCACCTTCTGAAGACATTCCGACTCAAATCCGAGAATCCTGCCACGTGGCAACAACTATTTCCATCCAGAAGTAGATCAAGACGTGTAACGGTCCCAAATTCTAATAAGCAAGATTAGTTCCATAATATGTATTTATTCCCAATATAAAAAAATTTCGGCAGCACTTCCTCTAATATCTTTACTTTTGCCACAAACAACATATCCAATTTCGGCTCCAAGGCCTACTTATATCCACAAAGCATTTCGGTCACATGACCTACTTATCACAAAATAAAGCATATCTCCAAAATATACTTATGCCGTACATATATCTTGCATAACCATCAAGGCATCCATAATTCACACAATTCTACCAATATGATCACCATACCTCACTCTACCAACTTTCCCAAGTACACAAGTTCTAATTAAGTCTATTACAAAATTTACATAATATGGTAGCACTAAAGCACATTCAATTAGGTATTGTTTACATGTAGCTTGGTTACATACACATAGCGAACAAATAGGATTTTATGAAACATATGTCATTCTGCTCATGACTACTCCATGTTACATTAGGCTTTTACCTTTGTCCAGACCTGAAAAGAAAGGAATTGAAAGGAATGAGCTCGACGGCTCAGCGAGTAAATTACATAAACATTCTATAAAGGATAACAACATGATATATATATCCACAACATACTTTGTAAAGTCCAAAGAAACCATGCATGAATGGAAATGCCACCCAATTCAATTAAGAGTCTTAGTTGTAAGGCTTTCATTAAGAATAAAAGTTCCTCCTCCTAGTGTACCAAAACAAGATTAATATTTGATCCTTCTTAAAAAAAATGTCTAGACAAGCATTCTTACCTTGCCCAAACCTTGACTAACAATTTTTATATTCCAAGCAATTATTGATAACATAATATCTTGTTACTTACTATAACACAATCACATATCACCCTAATTATAGGGTAATTTTTCCAAACCCCGTCTTCTTCCACCTACCGGCTCCCGCCCGGCCCCTTCCTCCTTGGAGTACAATGATGACTCATTTATGTAGTATAAGAAAGAAGCCTACATGTTCATATGATATTAAAGTGTGATTTCCATGCACCCCGTCTTCTTCCTACTACCGGCTCCCGCCCGGCCCCTTCCTCCTATATTTGCAACAAACACAAATACGTTATTCACCGTCTTCCCCCTCCCTCCTACCGGCTCCCGCCCGGCCCCTTCCTCCTCTTATAAGACATACATAGGTATTCGATTATACAACATATGAATTCTACAAGTAACTCACACATACATTGTATGACAAAATATGCTATGGCGAGGTTACATAACTAACATGTTATGACAAAATCACCAAATCAATATGTTCACATGTTGTCAATATATTAAATCATGCTATATATGTATATTACTATAATAAGTAGTATAAAGTAATTCATGCGGGATTGCCAAGGTATTATAATTAATGACTAAAGCATTTCACATACATACCTTGCAACACAACTACTAAAGTACCCTTACATTCTAATACACACCCATCACCACTCGCTTTACTTATCCTACTTAACTTAAATCAAATTATTATGAACCCATAACACAATAATTTATACAACTACTTCCTAATAAAAATTTTATTTTTGGTACCAATTCCATGTAAATTAGTTTACATGATACTCTACACTCATCTATTGTACTCTCCCTAAAATCCCTCTTAGTCACATATAATACTTGCATGAATTAAATTCGTGAATTTAGCATATAGAGTGAGTATGTAAATTTACTCACCAAGATATGTGGATTCCCACTAACGATTTTTGATCAATTCGCCCACTCAAGCCCTAGTAACAAGACAAGGCAAAATTCTAAGTTTATGCAACAATCATCATAGAAATAACTAGTTGATTTCTATTGGATCTATGCCCAACTATCAACCTCTGAAATAAAAGAGAAATTGGAACCAAAATTTCAGAATTAGGGTTGATTTGTACCTTATGAAAAACGATTCCAAAATCTGAATTTCTACACGATTGTTGGCCAAAACGGGTACCCCCTCCTCCCCCACCAGGCCGTGCGCGGCCTGGCGCCGGCTCCCGCGCGGCTGCGCCGCCTCCCGCGCGGCTGCGCCGCCTCCCCGCGCGGCCGTGCGCGGCTGGTGGTGGCGCGCGGCGGCCGCCCTCCTGGCTTCGGCTGGGAGGGTGAAAAAGAGAGAGAGAGGGTTGGGTAAAGAGAGATTTGAGAGAGGAGAGATTAGGTTATTTGAGATGAAGATATCCTGTTTACAGAGAAGAAGGGGTTAAGTTTTCAGGGAAGAGAATTTCTTCTCTGATCTGAACGTAAGGGGTGTTTCTTTTGCAAAAATACCCCCAAAATCCAACTTATTGCAAAGCTAAACCCTTCCTCATTCTTGCCACTTGGCCAAGGCTAGGATCAAATTGATCCTAGCCCTACACCTCACCCCCTTCATGCTTACCTAACTCCTCCACTCACTTTAGTTTTAATAAGGAATTTTAAAAATACAAATACCTAATAATTAATTTGGTGTGTATAATTGGGAATACATTAATGTATACCAAAATTGCCATATTTAAGATATACCCTCAAATACTCTTATATAATAATTATTTTGGCATAATAAACATATATATATATTTTTATATATGTTCTAATTTATGCTATAAGTCCAAATAAAATAAAAACTCATATAATAAAATTGTACATTCTTTGGTCAACTTAATTATCATTGGTATTAATTTAAGAATAATGAATTATAAAATTCCATTAATAATCGATGCTTAAAATTATGGGAAATCATAATTAATAAATAACAATTAATAAAATAGGCTGTTACAAGACGAATCCCGTAGATTGTGAAGACGGTTGAACGCCTCATCTCCCTTCTCGGCCAATACTCTGTGATGATCCGACAACTCATCAAACAGTTGGGGATAACGATGGATAACCCTCTAACGCGTCAATCCCAACTTTCAAAATTCAAGCCAGGCGGTTACGGAGATTAGTAGATTCAAACCAATCAGTTGAGACTCGCATTTATCTGCATTCACCCTATCGCCTCTGTCAGCTATAAATACACCTCTTTTTCCAACAAGAAGGGGGTCGCTTCCCTAATCTTTAGATCACATACCACGCCACTGGTAGTTTCTCTCTGTCAGTTCACCACTCAACGCACTGACAACTTTTCGTCTGCCTAGTCCTCCCTCTTTTTCACATACTGATTCTCACGCCCGAGAATTTTAGGTTGACATCATATCGGTGCTCCTACCCCGAAAAATGTCTTCTATCCGTATGATTTGACAAGTCCCATCAGGAACGTCCAATCGCTTGCACCACAGTTGCACTCACTTCATTATGAAGTTGGCGTGATTTTATCCAGGAAAGAAAACAACTTTAAAGTTTTCATTAACTATTTTCTCAAAAATCCGATTTTTTTGTGGAGCAGGCAAATATTTCTCTTGACTTCTAATTTTCTTTTATTATTCCTCTCACTCCTAACAACTAAAAAAAACGAGTGGACTGTTTTGTTTTTGAAAATTAAAATCCTAGTAAATTTCTCTTGTAGCTGCCTTTCCCAAATGGGTGTTGTACTAGTCAAAATTTCATCACGACCATGATAATGACACGTGTTCAAACTATTAAGAGCTTTTTTTGAGATATCCACAAGTCCCTGAATCCATTTCGAATCCTCCGCCTCTCATAGCCTTCCCGGGACGACCCCCGTTCTGAAGACATCCAAATTCGAAATCATATTCGCCACTCCGAAGACTTTGTCACTCCGTAACCTTCTGTAACTGTCCTAGTCTTAAAAATTTTCATTTTCACGTTCATCACTGGTTATCCTTAATCCAAGCGTGAGACCCATCAATACTGCGATTTCGGCTAACTTCAGCGTAATTATGGCTTCACAACATTTTCACTACTAGAGCATATATTTTCAAACATTGATCCGACAATCTGGTAAATAACATAGTAAACTCATTACTACTCCATAAACTCCATAATATAACAAGATTCAGGTCAAGCACCTATTAATACAAGAATTTCAATATATTACAAAAGTTCATAGCAATCATCAACATAGGAGTTTTACATAGTATTTCATAAACAATATATACATATCAAAAGAACATGCCAAAATGGTGAAAATATCTCCCGCTGCCACCTATCCCGTATGTTGCCATTAAGCGGGTCCCTTTCTTTTATCCAAATCTGAAGGTGATTAATATAACAGAGTGAGCTCGACAGCTCAGTGAGTAAAACAATAATCATATGCATGACCTTTATGTATGTCTATTGGAATTTATTATAAAGGTAACAATTGTACTTTATACCATTTTTGCATATTTTTGTGTATTTGCTGAAGTGTTGTCCAAAACATAGTAATTGGTCCTATTAGTCGGCTTGCTCTACTTATAGTCGACTAATATTATTATTAGTCGACTTAGCTTAAAGCTATAGTCGACTGAACTCTGTCCAAAAACATATCCATTCTCTATTGGCTACCAATGACTCAACTAGTCGACTATTCTATCTTGTATAGTCGACTACTCTAGGTATTAGTCGACTTATAAGCCATCTATAGTCGACTATGTCTTGACTAAAAGAATATGTCTACTCTCTGTTTGTTGTCTATAACTAAAACTAGTCGACTGCCCTATCTTATATAGTCGACTAACCCGATACTAGTCGACTACCCTATATTGTATGGTAGACTAAGGGTGATTTTCAGATATTTACATAACAGAATCTCACATCTATAGTCGACTTGGCCCATGGGTTAGTCGACTATTCAAGTTGAAATTTGCCTATGTCAGTCGACTATCACAGAGTGTAATGTTCAGAAATTTATATAGCATTAACATGCAAATTTCATCTTAACTATATTAACACATTTGTTAAATATAAAGTTAGACTCTTCCTTAAGTCACCTTCGGTTAAACCCGGTCCCTTCCTCCTATACGTTATTCAACGAAATATTCTCTCCTTCGATCACCTTCGGTTCAACCCGGTCCCTTCCTCCTATACATTATCGTAATATTCTCCCCTTCGGTTACCTCCGGTTCAACCCGGTCCCTTCCTCCAAAAATGCAATAATTATATCTTTCATGTAATAACAACATGCAAGGATTCATAGAGCAATGACATCATAAATAATTTTCATGATTTCTATTTTACATCATGCCAACATTATGAAAGTCATTAACATCTATAAGTAACCACTTGCTAAGTTAACAACATGCGAGCGTTTTTAAGATAACCAACATATTATATCATCTTAATATATGCATAGCCATATATATATATATATATATATATATATATATATATATATATATATATAGCATCAAGTATTATATTTATCTATAGAACTATTTCTTCTTAAAAGGCATGTGGTTGACTACCATGTATACACACAATAAAATTTATCGATCATGCACAATGGTAAGCATACATGAAAATAGGTACAATATGATTACCATAAGATTGTTTATAATATACATATAAAGTCTATAAACCATACACATGCATCATCGTTCAATTTCACGTCCGCTTATAATTTAGCAATTCCCACTTTATTTCAAACCTTACACTACCTACTATTATATTAGGGTTTGGATGTTCCACTCACCCTTGAAGAGAATATCCCCTTATCAAGCTTGGTCGCCGGCTATAATAAAGTCTACAAGGCCACAATAACATCATATTAGTTTATAACTTAAAGAGCATAAGAGGGCGTAGTAGTCTTAAGAATTTGCTTATCTTCTTCAACCAATATCACCCTAACTTGATAACTTAGGCCAACCTTGTCTTCAAGCATTTTTCTCTAAGGTGATGTTAGATCATTACTTTTCCATGTTCTATTAGGTTTTTGGAGGAGATAAAGTAGGTAAAGGAAGACTTTTTAGTATAAAGGAAGGAAGAGAAAGATTTGTAAGGGAATGAGAGGGGGAGAGAGAGTGGGTGAGTGAAGAAATGGAGGGGAAAAATGAGCTGCTGGTTGTTTTTGGCCTTGGCCGGCTACAAAATGAAGGGAGGGAGAATTTTAGAGTTTGAAATGAAGAGAAAGAAAGAGTGTTGCCAAATGAGAATTCTCTCCCTATTCCCCTATTTATACTTCCCTTCTCTCAATGATATCATGCCAAGTGCCCCCGCTAACATCATTTCTCTATTCCTATACCTTACTCCTATAAGTAAGGTCCTCATCCTTCTCCTCTTCATGAAGTACTTGTACCAACAAGTATGGTGGGGGCATGGTAAAAAAGTCAACATGCATGTGTGTATTTAACCCATATACATATATACTAGTATATGCATGGTATAATGAATAGTATAAGTGTATTACATGAATATTTGTTTTCACATTAGCTCCCTAAAGCACTCAAGTGTAAAAAAAAGGTGATTAGTTAAGGCAAATGTTACACCTTCAATATCCAAAGTCTCTAACTCCGAGTCAGAAGCTACCAACAGCAGTCCACTGAAATCTCCGGCTGCCGTTACGCAACACCATCCTCTCCACGTTGAAGACATGTAAAGCCCTTACATTAAAGCATGCTGTTATACAAGGCAGTATTCTCTGACATGCAATTTCAACTAATCAACATCAGTGATCACGATCATTATAATAAATTCAGTACGTGCAGATCGTGCAGTTACAACCATCTTTCAATTCTGCCTCCACGTCAACATACATGTCATGTATATATGATCCTTCTTCTTTTAGGAGAGAGGGATCATCGCTTCCCTAATCCTCAGGGCATACACACAACATCACTATACTAAAAGTTTTCTTGTTTCAGTCCACCATTTCACTACATTAGCTTTTTCATATGCTAGTCTATCTAATACATTAGAAGTTTTCATATTTCAGTCCACTATTATACACTGACAGTTATTCTCTATTCAGTCTATCTATTTTTTCATTCCGACTATTAATTCTCACGCTCGAGAGTTTTAGAACAACACTATACTGGTACTCTTACTCTGTGATCTGAAAAGTAATATTTTCAAAGAGCACCCATATTTCACTTGAGAGGAGTCGATCCACAATGCGCCAGTTTTTATGCACTACAGGGGTCAAATAAGAACGAATGCAAATTTTATTGGAATCAGGGGAGCAAGTGCACACTGTCAACTTACTTTAAAAACAATTTTACCCATCTATTGGTACTCTTATTGTATGTGTGTGGCTCACATATGTGAACCGAACCCATAGAACTGTGTTCGGTTTATGTGTGTGTGACGTGTATTGATCATCTTATAATATGTTATGTGTGTGAGCCTAACGCATATATTATAAGATATTATAAGAGTGTCACTCTTGATTTGGGTGGATGAACTTCCCCATCTTGATTTGCGTGGATGAACTTCCCCTTCTCCCTCCTACAAATACACCCAAACCTCATCCGCCAAATCATGAACCCAAATTCAAAATCAAAATCAAAATCACAAATCAAAATGAAGAAGGTGTCATCTCTTTCAGAGCTGGGCCTCGCCTCCGACATCTCCCACGGCTTCTTCTTCCGCCCCATCAACGATCACCTTCCCCCTCCCTCCCCTTCCCTCCCGCGCACCAAGGTCTCCGTCGTCGGAGTCGGCAACGTCGGCATGGCCATCGCCCAGACCATCCTCACCCACGACCTCTGCGACGAGCTCGCCCTCATCGATGCCAACCCCGACAAGCTCCGCGGCGAGATGCTTGACCTCCAGCACGCCGCCGCCTTCCTCCCCCGCACCCGCATCGTCTCCTCCACCGCCTACCCCGTCACCGCTGGCTCCCACCTCTGCATCGTCACCGCCGGCGCCCGCCAGATCGCCGGCGAGTCCAGGCTCAGCCTTGTCGAGAGGAACGTCGCCATGTTCCGCCAGATCGTGCCGGAGCTGGCCAAGTACTCGCCGGAGACGACGATCCTCGTGGTGTCGAACCCTGTCGACGTGCTTACCTACGTTGCCTGGAGGCTGTCGGGGTTTCCGGCGAGCCGAGTGATCGGATCCGGCACGAATCTGGACTCATCGAGGTTTAGGTTCTTGCTGGCGGATCACCTCGAGGTCAATGCCCAAGATGTGCAGGTAATTCTATTGCTTTTTTTTTTGCCCTAAATTGAATTTTGTCTGATTTAATTTAATTAATTCAGTTATTTTGGAGAGTAGGGGGAAAATGATGCTTATCATGTGGATCTTGAATTATCTGTGTGGTCTTCACTTTGAAGTCTCGTATTTTGATAAATCGAAAGTATATTGGAAAAAGCACTTGTAGCTTCCTAAATCCTCAATATCTTTGTCCCCTGCCCAAAAACTTTGTCTGATTTTGAGAGCTAATTGTTACTATGGGAAGCTAATTGTTACCATGAGACCTATCTTAAATCCTAATTTTCGCATTCATTTTCAGCATCTAGGACCCATTACCTATTTAAATTTTTTTTTATCTTTAATTATTTTTGTTTATAATTAAACAATCTCATATTTGAGACATACGCAATCCTCTGTTACTGGTCTTGATGGATTTGTTCATAGGTTTGAGTTCTGATTTGACCTAATTATAAGGGAAATTCTTTTACTTTTAAGTCCAAACTTGCTTGATTTGAATCCTTCAATTCGGTTGACATTCACTCGAACACTGTTGTATTTATGCCAGGCGTATATGGTCGGCGAGCACGGCGACAGCTCGGTGGCGCTGTGGTCCAGCATCACCCTCGGCGGAGTCCCTGTCCTCAGCTCTCTCGAGCAGAACCAAGTCAAATACGAAGAAGAGGCCTTAGAGCATATCCGAAAGGCGGTGGTGGAGAGCGCGTACGAAGTAATCCGGCTGAAGGGCTACACATCGTGGGCAATCGGGTACTCCGTGGCCAGCCTCGCCCGTACGCTCCTCCGCGACCAGCGGAGGATCCACCCGGTCTCTCTCCTGGCCAAGGGATTCTACGGCATTCCCGATGACAAGGAAGTCTTCCTCAGTCTCCCTGCGCAGCTCGGCCGGAATGGAGTCCTCGGAGTTACTAATGTGCACCTCACCGAAGAGGAGATGGCTCAGCTCCGGCGATCTGCCGACGCCCTATGGAAGATCCAGCAGCAGCTTGACTTGTGAATTTCATCTGCCAGTCTCTTTTAAGTTTTTTTGTTTAGTTCATCTTCCGCATTGTATTAGCGAATATGGTGGTTCTCCGAGGTATGTTAGTCTCTTTCGTATTGAACTTTGGCTCTGGAGTCTGTACTGTACTGTTGTTGTTCATGCATGATCTACTGGCTAGAATAAAATGAATCAAGTTTGAGCAGCTGGAAGTCCAAACAATAATTCTCATCAATCACTTGCCTTGGTGGTTCAATCTGATCACTTAGATGATGAAAAGAAAAATGTTGGGATAAAAACCATTGAATGGGAGCCAATTTTGTTGAACTGTTGTGTGATCATACTCGTTGAAGTTTTTTATGTCCACATGATGGAGCTTGAGGTTGGGATGCAAGCGGATTGAAACCGATTGGATATAGTATTTATCATATTTATATTCATTTTTTTGCTTTAGAATACAGATGCGAATGCAAAATATTGTGAGTTCTGTAAAATTGATATATGTATTCGTCAAAATCGAATATCCAGTAGAGTGAAAAATGCAAATGATTAAGGATAAGCTAAACAAATATAGTTACGTCGCAATCCATTTTAACTAAAAAAATATAAAATGCAATGCAATAATGAAATACTATAATATAATTGAGAAGAGAGAGAATCAAATAATTTTACTTGATTAAATTTAATCAAGTCAACATTAAATTGAAAAGAAAAAGAATTTTATTGCTTTGCATATTCCTCAATTATAACTCTTAAGCCTTTGGCTCAAAAAATTTAAAAACAAGACAAAAATTTGACCCTGTTTTTCTTCTTTCGGGCCTCAAAGCCCACCAAATGCCATCGATCTTCCTGGAGCTGGAGCTTGATGGGCTCTAGTTGGGCTAGGCTGGCCAGTCGAGCTAGGCCTGATTCGATTGGGTCGGGCCAAGATATACACTTTGTTGGGTATCCTCTTTATCTATGCAGATAGAACTATAGATGGCAACAGGGAGAACCGTAAGGTCCAAAACCCGCGCTCTCATGACACAAACCCTTCCGTTTGCAGCAACAAGTTGAATGGATTTGTAAGTCTTTTCTTTGATCTTGATAATTGATGCTAAAATTTTGGTACTTTTTCCCTTTTAATTTCTCTTTTTTGAGGGAATTTTACCTTTAAGTTCTACTACATTAGGTTTTATTTTGGTAGAAATAGGTCTTCTCTTGTCGGATAATTCTCAGAAGTGAAAAAAGAATTGTGAAAATTTTGAATTCGAAAACCTAATGTTCTCAATTTTGAGACAACTTAACACCTTTTGGCAATTTGTGAGTTGATTAAAATGTGAAAATTTCACCATAATATTAATTATTAATTTTCATTTGATCACTAGTAGCACATGGTTATTTTTTGTTTTGTTGTCAGAATGAGATGATCATGATCTAGGGTTATGAATCAGGCACCAAGCTACATAGATAAATCTCCACTATTATAATTACAAACCATTTGATCTCTACTTTCCGTTCTGTTTATCCTTTAGATATAATCGTTGGTCTCTAGTGTTTATATGCAAATTTCTTTGGGGGTTTCAATTGCAGTTGAATTGTACCCATGGACCGTCTCACAGCTCCTCATGTCTTAGAAATGATATTAAAATTCAACAAAATAACTAAGTTTCAAGAAAATTCCATGATACTCGACTCCAATGTCCTTATCATCTTTGCAGTCTTGTTTAGCGAGCACTCCATTATATAGTCTTTGATATGGAGACTAATTATGAATGCCATCTATGAGAATTTTCTAGTTTGCTTTCATGAAACATACACACATTATTGGATTGATTAGGAAAACATTTCAAGGAAGTTTGTCTTTATGGTGTTATGTTGGATCAATTCAAGGGGTTCAGCTATGGAACATGACTCAAAATTGAGAAAAATCCTCAAGACTATTGACCAAAGTTTATATGGCAGACTGTAACATGAGGTGATCCTTCTGACGGGCATATTTGTTTGCTCCATTTCCTAGTGCTTTTTAGTTATGCTTGAAATATGCCCCTTACAGCGAGCAATGTTGCTGACAGGTTTGATTTGCTCGGGTTCTCCCGGGATTACAAGGTAAATCATGTCTTTTCATCATGACGATAGAAGTTCACTAGCGAAGAACTTTAACTAGCATTTCCAGAATAAAGAAAGACCACAGAAAACCTGTGACTAAAACTCACAGGAAGAGTAACCTGTTATTATCCAATATTTGGACAATCAGAAATTTCTAACTGAATCACGGTAAAACTACTAAACGATTAAATCAGTTGAAGTGCTTGTCTCCAGGCTAATTGCTTTTCACAGTCTCTCAGATAATTAGGCACATTAAGCTAGCTTCTTTTCTGTACAAGGTTTTTGGGTTTTTCTTTGCACATCATGTGGGATGAATTATTCTCCATTGACAACATTGGTGTACATGAACAAAAAGTCATGCAAAGTCATGTGAGATGAAATTATAAATAAGGTTAATATCTGTTCATTAATATTCCTTCATGCACTTGGTTTTCTTTATTTGCTAACTGCATTATCTTCAATATTGTTAAGAATATCTTTTGTTAAGCCAGTGAATATGATTGTTATTTTATGAATTCGTAAAATAGTATGTTGAACTTGTAGACGTGTCTTGGATGTCATGCAATATTGATTAGTAGCACATCGATAAGACTGAATCTATGTTAAGTAACTTAGACCTACAATTTTGATTACTCTAGTGAATAGAAGCGATAGGTGGTTATTTTTGCACCAAATTATTGTTTCAACAGGCACCAAAAGTCTGTCAATATGAAAACCTGAGGATGGGGCTTGGTGGAGAATCAGAAGCTTACTTTCATGGTCCAGTTTCTGCTGAAGTCACACGGTATGTGCAGTCTATATGTTTCTTAATTGGTTTCTTATTTTCGCAGTGGAATGCAGTAGATTTTATTTTTCTTCCAGTAATATGATAAAACAAACTTCCATGAGAAAAGCATATGATCAACAAAATTGTATTAAATAAGTATAACTGACTACATGAATTGGTGGGTAATTCCTCTCTGAAAAAATGATTTGGTTGGTATTGAAGATTTGGGGATCAGGTTCAGGACCACGGGATTGTAAATTGGATGATTAGACTTCTGCAAAATACCATTTCTAAATACATCTATATTTCTACATGGGCTCTTCTTCTAAGATCTACACCTATAATAGAGCATAGAGCACTGACTATAAACTAGAACCAGAGAGAAGCATGATCAACATATTAATTGTTTCCTGGAAAATTCCCCGCTTATTACCCTCCAATTAATGAAAAATAAATAATTTGAAATAGCAGCGCCCATGCTTTCTGTTTGGAGACTGAAGCATGCATCCAGTGAAAGACAACTCAATTATTAGCGCCTTTAAAATCACACAATTCAAATAGTAAAACTTTAAATCCAATATCCAACAAACACTTGCGAGCTACACTTTATTGTCTCATTCTTCCACCCGTATAGCGGTCATCTCAGACTTCAAGGACTTCTGCCTATAAAAGTATAATATCCTGATCCTGCTATCTTCATTCTCACCACTTTCAAGCCATCTTCCTCCAAAACACAAGTCCTTAGCCCTTAAGTTTCTTTTGCTTCGCCAGATGGCTAACTAGGCCTTGGTTTCCACTGTTCTCCTCCTCTCTGTGAACCTTTTCTTTTCTTTGGGCTCTTCCACTAATGTTCCATGCCCTCTGCCACCCCAGAAGCCTAAGCCGTCACCTACTCCTTCACCTTCCTCTGGTTCTTGCCCTTGTGATGCTTTCAAGCTCAGTCTGTGTTCAAATGTTTTAAATGGACTGATCAATTTTAAGATCGGTCAGCCACCCAAGGAGCCCTGCTGCAGCCTTCTCAATAGTCTGGTTGATCTCGAGGCTGCAGTGTGCCTTTGGACAACCATCAATGCCAATGTATTGGGCATTAACCTTAATATTCCCATTGACCTCAGCTTGCTTCTGAACTACCGTGGGAGAAGGTCCCAACTGGCAGCTTTAAGTGTGCTTAGAGTTTCTTGCTTTCTTCTCTGCCTCTCTTCTATTTTATATTACCATTCAAATGTGGCTTCATTTGTGTTATTAATTCGGTTTATTAGTTCAGAGTGGAATTATGTTTCAAGTTTGTTATTGATTTAAGTTTGGCATGTTGAGGAGAAAGAATGTGTGACCTCTTCATTAAGTTATTTGTAATGTAATGACTGTCAATTGTTTCTGCTTCTTATGATTTATTTAGCATTCTGATGAGAATCAGTGTTTTAATTCTTAAGGACCAATATCGGGACATTCATACCTCATGACCTGAAATATGGAAATAGAAAAACTGTGCATTTGGATTGTCAGCTTAAAAAATGCGTATCTGTAATATCCAAGATAAGGTTGATAATTTTCATTCGTACCTTCTTCATAAGAACTGCGCCTAAATAGGAGAAAGTTGTCACACCAAGCAAATAATGCCACACGTGATGTGCCTACAAAATGTTTGCTATAAATAGTCTCCTTGAAGGCTTGAACTCAAAAGTTAATTGTAGGTAGAATTTTTGAGGGAAGAACTGTGGTAAAATCTTCGTAGTTAAACATGCTCACGTTAGAGAGAAGTATTACAGAAATTCTTTCAAATATGATGTCTGCCTCCCTTTAATCCACAACCACTCCCATCATAGGTAGATGTTGCAGCAAAAGCCGGATCATACAAAATGATAAAGCGCAAACTACAAATAAGTTTAAGTGGGAAAAGGAGACATAAAGGTTTACATGGTTTGGCATCTTGGCCTATGTCCATGAGCGAAGGAGGAGAAAAGATTCACTAAAAGAAATGTAAGGTACAAATATGGTAAAAGTAATCCAAACCCTAGACCAATTATACCCTAAATCTCACCAAAGAGGTGCTGGCAATACTCTCTTATCAGGCCTAGAATCTGCACACACAAGCACGTGTACAAGAGTATATACAGGAGACTACAAATCAGGACAGGTACAACTTGCGATGGCTTCACACTTTTATCCCTGGATGAGGTCTGTGGTGGAGCGAAGGTGAGTTGTTAGGCCTAAAATTTCGCTTCATGAAATTTGACTCTGAAATTCAGCTTGTGCATCATGGTTCGGGATGGGTCACAACATGAATTTGGATCTTGAATTCAAGACACCCATAGCAGGAGACTCCCTACCTATACTCCCAAGTTCTTCTTTAGATCCCTCATACGTTACTAGGGGTTAGTAAAAAAAGAAAAAAAATATAGCCCTACATATTCCATGACAGAGACATGGTATCAAGTAGTGGATTTCTGCCATGGTAAAGCTACTAAAGTTTAAGTTAATTAAACTAGCCACATAGGCCTGGCTCAGTGGTAAAGGAGAGTAATTGCCTACTGGGTCATGGGAGTTCCTAGGTACAAGAACCGTCTATGGCCTTTCTGAAAAAAAATGCTATTCTCCATATCAAGATTGCTATGCCCTTCTTCAAAACCAAGGTAAAGCTTCCTTTTGTACCAGGCTTTTGGGTTTTTCTTGATACATCATGTGGGACAAATGATTCTCTTTTGACAACATTAGTGTACTCATCTTCAGCTCATGAAATAATCATGTGGGATGAATACCTGTTATTTTGTATTCCTCTATCTACTTGGTTTTATTTATTTGATATCTGGATAATATATGCTTATCTTCATTCTTGAGAACATCTTTTGTCAAGCCAGTTAATATAATTTCTATTTTATAAAATAAATATATCATGTTGGCCATATGGACATGTGACTCGAATATGATGCAATACAGGGTTGTTGCACATAGATAGGACTCAGCCCATGCTGAGTAACTTAGATGTGCCATTTTGAGTGTAGAAAGCATCCTCCTTATAAAGATGGTACTTTTTATTTAAAAATTTAGGATGTATCTTGGTATATATGTAGTTGAATTTGGAATTGCGAATTTCAGACAGTTGTTTTTATTAGCCTATCAAGCTGAAGCCGAGGGTGGTTCATTTTTTCTTTCTAATTTCAGAGGGAGCCAAAAGTCTTTCCATTTAAAAAAACTAAGGATTGATCAAAAGCCACATGGGATCTTTCCATTTAAAAAAACTAAGGATTGATTTAAAGCCCCATGGGATGCTGGTTTTCAGAGGGAGCCAATAGTCTTTCCATATGAAAAACTTGTTGGATTTTAGTGTTGATTTTGGAGGGAAAACTTGAGTTTCCCTCAATATTGACCTTGGCTTTTAGTTCTACTGGGGGACGAACAAAGAAGGGGGATAATTGAGAACAAACACTAAGAAATTTTAACTAAGAATTTGTAACCCAAGAAAATTATTGGTACTCTCTCTCTAAGGCATCTCACCCAAAAGCACACTGACTACACAAAAGTTTAAGCAAGCATTTTTCATTAATCATCAACTGAGAATCTTCAAAGCTTGTCTTTTATAGGCTTACATCACATGAGAACTCTCACCACAACCAATATGACAACAAGATTAAATAAACTAACTACATTAATCAAATAAAATAAAGTAAAGATAAGATAAACCAACTACATAACCAACTAAAACAAACTAAAGATAAAAATACGCCAGTTACATAACCAAATTAAATAAATTAAGATAAAATAACCCAACTACATAATCAACTAAAACAAACTAATCCATTAGATGTCCCCATAATTCTCTCGGGGTTGAGAAAAATTCGATCTTGTCGAGTTTAAATCTCCTCGGCTCTCAATCGAGGCATGGTGGTGGTCATGGACCCAACAGATTTGCATCAAGACTGAATCAAGATGACAGACTTTGATGGAGAAGAAGGGTTAGAGATCGGTGGCAACGGATGAGCCTTCGTCGTCAAGAGGCAGCGGAGAGGAAGGGGAGGATCTGTCGATGTTAAGGAGCTGGCGGCGGCGTGGATCAGGTGTTGTTGAAGGAGAGGATAAATAGAATAGTGGCGTGTTGGAATTTCTTCGAAGGATTTTTGAAGGGGTTTTTGGGATTTTTTTTGGCAAGATCTAGGGTTGACAAGGGGAACTAGGGTTTTGTGAAAATTTGATGGAAGCTGAGGTTTTGTGGAAAGTAGAGGAAAAGAGCATGATTTAACTCTGATACCAAAATGATGGGGACGAATAAAAAAGGGATAATTGTGAACGAATACTAGGAAATATCAACCTTAGATTTTTAACCTAAGAAAATTATTGGGATTATCTTCCTAAACATCTCAATCAAAAGTACACTGGTTACAAATGCTTCAATAACAATTTTCTATTATCAATCATCCACTAATAACAAAGCAGTCTTGATCTTATATAGGCCTACAACATCATGATAGCTCGTACCACAATAAATGTGAGACTAAAATAAAATAAACTAACTATACTAACCAACAAAAACAAACTAAAGATAAGATACACCAACTACATAACTAACTAAAACAAACTAAAGATAAATAACCCAACTACATAACTAAATAAAACAAACTAAGATAAAATAACCAACTACATAATCAACTAAAACAAACTAATCTACTAGATGTTCTCATCACCCACAGTGGATGGGACAAAGAAGTCTGAGTGGTATAAATATACCAACTCTTCCAAAGCCAGTTGTTATGAGTGTTGGGCCATGGGCCGCCTTGCCACACGCGTCAAACTGAACCGGGCCGGGTTCGGGTTCGGGTGGCGTGTGCCCACGACCTGTGGACACGAATACAACTCAGTTCAAGGGTTCCTATAAGCTGCTACATTTTGTTCTGAATTTACTTATTTTCTTTTGAAATTCTATTATTATATTATAGCATTATTTCTATTTGTTTAACCCGCGCCATCGGGCTTCGATCCGTGTATCACGAACCACCTGCACGTGGGCGGATTCTCTGCGGGGGCTGTTGCAACTGCAGGGACTCTCGACTCTCGAGAGGTTATAAATAGCAGCTCTCGCAGATCATTCCCTACAAAAAGAAAAGCCTCAACTACATCTTCCTCTTCACTATATCCCTCACGTTTCTTCCATGTATTAAAAAAAAAACTGTGAGATTCTTATTCAAGTTTTGGTGATTCTTTTCATAGTTCTTTCTCATTTTCGGGCAACGAATTTTCATCTGAGCAGCAGCCTGCCTTTTCGTTCAAAGACATGTACTGGTGAATTACCGGGAGAGTCTTTACTGTTAGGAGAGGAAGCCATTTTGACGTCCGGATGAGGCACCGACCATCTTTCTTATAGGGCAGTGCTTCTGTACGACTACGTTACCCCAGACCAACAAATTTTGTTTGTTTCTTTATTTTATTGTCGCATGTTTTAAATAGGGAATAGTATTTATAATATCTTACAATCTAGAAGAAAGATTCACACTATTTCTTGATAATTTCATGCAAATTAATCTTAGGAAAATATTTCATGCAATCAAATTATTTCATGCTGTAAATGATTGATTACGACCAGATTAGTTGTTCCCGAAAAAATCATTTTTCAAGCAAACCTTTTCAGTAACTTATTTCTCCTTTTATTCTATACAATTGATTAGTTTCAACCTCTTGGAAAATTATTTCTTCAAAGTAGATTATTCAAATACTTGTTTTACCTACAAGTTTACTTAACCATTAATATTTCATGCAATAGGAGTTTCCAGGTTATCCTATTAAAAATATTGTTAATTTCTGGAAAACAGATTCCAAGCAAACTTTATAATCCATTCTTGAGAGTAGCTTTAATTGCATGTGACTAATGAGCTACTAAGTTTCCTGCAAAATAATTGTTTGTATATGTTTAATCGGTCTCTTCCAAATAGTTAAACAAACAAGGTCAGAGGATTATTTGATAACTATATTAATTTTCTGCTCCACTAAAATTACTGTTCCTCTAAAATTAGTTTAGTATTGTGCATAGGCTACTCTGTTCATATTAGATTACAGTCAGAATAGAAGTGAGCTGGTTATTATAGTTTCTTGACTTTTAGACATTAATTGTAATTACCCCTTTCAACTGAAAGTTAATTGTCCATTCTGCTAAAATTTCTAGGAATTAGTTTGGAATTAATTCTTGTGGTCTTATTAATGCTTCAGTTTCAGCCTTGCAAATTGTGTTATTACCTGCAATTTTAATTATAATAGCAATTGCCTTTTCTTACTAAAAAAATTGTATCTTGCAAATTAAACAAGAGCCACCCTTTATCCTAAACTAAAAGCTATCAACTTAATATTCTGACATTTCAAATAATTAGAAATAAAAATTCAGATAGCTATTTTTGTCACTATTGCCCACTCAGACCATTCTGAGAATGTCAAACATGAGAAATTTTCTGGCATATACTTTAAGAGGTGGATAAACCAGATAAAGTATTGGTTGACCACTTTAGGTCTTATTTTCAGCCATAGATGACATCATTTCTGTACCTTCTCCTAAATTATCACCTATTGGATCTTCTCCTGTTGAAACTCTCACAACTCTTTCCTCCTATATCTATTTGAAACATAAGAAAATTGGCTATCATTGTCTCCATAAGATTCTTATGCACTCTCAAATAATCTTTATGACATTTATTATGAATATAAGAGTCCCAAAGAACTCTGGACAGTAGGGCTGAGTATCGGGCGGTGCGATTTTTCTAAAAAATCTAAACTGAACTAAGTTTCTAACCGCACTGACCTCACATCCAAACCGCACCAAATTTTGCGTTGCAATTTTAGTTCGATTTTGCAGCTGCCATACAGCTTTCGAAAGCCTCACGAAGCTTTTGAAAGCTTCAGTTTGTTTATAGAGAGATGAGTTAAACAAACTGAAGCTTTCAAAAGCTTCGTGAAGCTTTCGAAAGATTAAGTCGGATTTTTAGAGTGCTGAGCAAATTGCTTTCGAAAGCTTAGTGATGCACACACATTGATACACCCACTGATTCATTCGATTTCAATCGGTTCGGTTTACAAAACTGCGAAATCGAACCGAACTGTGTAAACCGAACTACTCCAAATACTAAAACCGCAATCGCGTGGCTTTGTAAAAAATTGAACCGAACTGACTGAACATCTGCGGTTCGATCGGTTTGATTGGTTTTACCTTTTAAATGCTCTCCCCTAATGGACAACTTTCGAAGAAGAATATGGTCTTGATGATGCTGGAATTAAAAGATCCACCTCCTATCCTTCAATAAATTCACGATGATTGATAACAAACCTATAAATGAATAATTTTATGAATTTCAAGATTATATCTGACACTTTCAATCAAAAGGGAATCTCTGACGATTACAAGGTGTCTTGTTTCATTGATAAACTCTCTCCTTTCTGGTGAACTTTTGCCGGAGATCTCTGTCACAAGTAAGATGATCTTACCATTTTTCTAGCCCTAAAGGTGATTCACATAGAAAACTAGCATAGGCAAAACTCTAAATCCTGAAAATTAAAGTGAACTTGGTGGAGAATAAATCTAAGCATAAATTCATGAATCCCAAGGGCAAGAAGTTCAACCATTTTCATTCTTCTCCTCATGTAAACTCTTTTTCATTCAAATCTTCTAAATCTTTCTCCTTTAAACTCAAAACTTTTGGCCAGAAGACTGATGAAAGATTTTGCTATGTTTGCGAGAGAACCAACCACCTGGCACCCCAGTGCTTCAACCGAAAGAAGTAACCAATCAAGGTTCAACCAAGTGAAAACGGAGGAAATGGCTGGCACAACGTCAATACGGTGGAACTGAGTTCCAACTCTTTTAAGTTAGATTCTTCTCTTCTTATTGTCAACTCTATCAGTTTCTCTCGGACTGGTAGTTAGACTCAGGAGCAAATATTCATATTTATACTGATCACTACTAGTTTAAATTCTATCAGGATCAACATGGAAGAAGCGTGGGCCTGATAGATGACTCCACTAGAGAAATAAAAGAAACTAAACGCATTGATCTGAAGATGAGTTCCAGAAAAACTTTGACTCTTCAAGGTATCTTGCATGTATCCAAACTTCGGAGGAATCTCATTAGAGAATCATTACTCCTCAGAGCTGATTATAGGACTGTGAAAGAGTCTAATAAATTTGTAATCTCAAGTGAAATATTTTTATTGAAAAAGGTTTTATCAATGATGTCATTTTCGCCTCAATGTAATAAACTCTTCTGATGATGAAAATTATATTCCTATTGCCTTGAATGTTGAATCTTGTGATATCTGACATGAGAGATTGGAACATGTCAATTTCAATTCTATCAAGAAAATGATTAACTTGAATCTCATTCCTAAATCTTTATTTGACTCATCTTCCAGATGTGAAATCTATGTTTAGGGTAAACATACTCAAAAATCGTTTTCTTCTTTTACAAGGACATCTGAACCCCTTGAGTTTATCCATAGTGATGTGTTTGACTCAAATAAAGTTCCCGTCCGAGGCAACATAAGATACTTTGTGACATTCATTGATGATCATTCCAAATTCTGTTACACATATCTTCTCAAATCCAACGATGAAGTCATCGATTGATTCAAGGTATATAAAATCAAATCTGAGAACCAACTTGAAAAGAAGATCAAGATCCTAAGATCTGATCGTGGGGGAGTATACCTCAAATTATATGACAAAATTCTGCTAAGAACATGTCATTGTTCATGAGGTGATTGCTTCCTACATATCATAATCCAACGGTGGATTAAAATACTAATTGACGTGGTGAATTGCATGTTACTCAGCTCAGGTGCAACCGAGAACTTTTGGGGTAAAACTCTCCTTTCTGTCTGTTTTATCCTTAATAGGATTCCCCAAAGAGACTCTGACATTACTCCATATGAACATTAAAAAGGGAGGATTCCTAACATCCAATTCTTCAAAGTCTGGGATCGCGTTGCTAAGGTTTCAATACCAGAATCAAAGAAAAGAAAAATCGGCCCTCAGACTATTGATGATATCTTCATCGAATATGCACTTGATAGCAATGTCAATCGATTCTTAGTGGTTAACTCTAAGATTAGTGAAATATCTATAAATACGATCATTGAAGTTATGAATGTTGTCTACATTGAAAATATCTTTTCTTTCAAATCTAGAATCCTTAGTGATCCTTCTGTTATTCCTTTAACCTCTATTCCTTCCTCTAGTTCTTCTCCTGTAACTGAATCAGAATCTAGAAGGAGAAAAAGAATTAAAACTCTGACATCATTCGGTGAAGACTTCTTCACTTATGTTGTGGAAGGTGATCCTACCTCTTTCAAGGAAGCAATGGACTATTCTGAATCTCTTTTCTGAAAAGAAGCCATTGACAGTGAGATCAAGTCTATAATGAAGAATAACAATTGAATTCTCACTTATCTTTCCCAGAATGCAAACCTGTAGGTTGTAATGGATCTTCAAGAAGAAACTCTGGCCCGATGGCACCGTCACAAATACAGAGCCAGATTAGTTGTTAATGGTTTCACCCAACAAATGGTTATTGACTTCTTTGACACATATTCTCTTATTGCTAGGATTTCTTCTATCAGAATCCTTCTAGCTGTTGCATCAATTCATAACATGTTCATACATCAAATGGATACTAAAACTACTTTTTTGAATGACGATCTCAATGAGGAGATTTATATGGACCAACCATGTTTATAGTTAAGGGACAAGAAAATAAAATGTGCAAACTGGTGAAGTCCTTATATGGTCTAAGACAAGCACCTAAATAATGACACTAAAAGTTTAACAAGGTTGCACAATTTGAATTCATTGTCCATGAACATGACAAGTGCTTCTATTCTAAGATTTTTGATAATGAGTATATCATCATTTGTATATTCTTATTCTTGGAACTCTCGATGCAATCCAAAGGGTAAAAGATTCTCTCCCAGAACTTTGATATAAAGGATATAGGACTTCAGATATGATATCGGGAATGAAGATATCCAAAAACCCTAATGAAATTTGTTTGAGTCTGGCTCATAGCATTAAGAGAATGCGTCACAAATTTGATTTTACAACACTAAATCAATTTGTACACCTTATGATTCTCCAATTGCTTTGAAGAACACAAGTGATCATGTGTCTCAACTGAAATACTCTATTGATAGGTTCACTTTTATACATATCAACAGGACTAGGCGTAACATCTCTTATGCAATAGGTAGATTAAGTAGATATACACTAGTAATTTTAGTAGCGAATATTGAACTGCATTAGAGAGAGTATTCAGATATTTTAGAGGCACAATTAACTATTGTCTGACTTATACTAGATATGTTGATGTTATAAAAGGGTATAGTGATGCCAACTGGGTCATTGACTCCAACAATGTAAAGTTTATTACCGGATATGTATTCATGTTCGGTGGTGCAGCTGTGTCCTGAAAATCCTGCAAACCAACAGTTATTGTCAGGAGCATCATAGAGTTTGAGCTTATTGATCTGAATACTACTTGCTCAGAAGCTGAGTGGTTAAAAGATCTATTATCAGAATTCTCTATCGTGCCTAAACTTATACTTTTAATCTCTATTCATATTGATTCAAGATCCATCATTGAGATTGTAAAGTAAGAGAATGCCAATAGAAAAAACTAAATAGACATATTTAAATCAGACTTAAGTCTTTCAGCGCCTATTGGGAAAAATTATGATTCTGAATTTTGTAAAGTTTGAAAAGAATCTTGCTGACCCATTGCCTAAGGGTCTTTTTAAGAGTGTGGTCCTAGAATTATCGAGAGAAACGGGGTTAAACTCATAGTAGAGTTCACCGATAGCGGGAACTCAATCTACTTGATTGGGAGCTGGTTTCATGAAAGAAGTTCAATGTGGTAGAAATAAGCTGGACTGGTGATATTCGTGTGAAAAATCGACACGAATATGTTTATATCCTATATGAAGCATTGTAGCTATTGCCCTTTCTCTATGGTGATGATGTTCTTATGGTATAACTAAGGTTGAGTTTAAACTCTTAATAAGCTCAACTTATGTAGCGTGAAAGGTATAACATCCAACTGTAGTAGCTTTGGAGGAATTATCTACGCGAGACTTGAGAGGAACCGTGGCAGCTGCGGTTGGGTGGCAAGGCTGACCCCTAGAAACTTTCATGGGTCAGTTATTATGAGCATGATCATTAACGCTCAACCCGCTCGCTCAATAAATGGAGACTTATTGTGTGTATATTCTATCAATATCTAGTAAAAGAGATTGATTTCAGGTGTAGTCCATTATGTCTCTCAGATGGTGATGAATTCACTAAAAAAGGTCCAAACGTAGTCCATCTGTTCCGAATTCACAGTATGATGTAGCCCAACTTTATTTCTTGTTTTATAATTTGTTTATATCGTATTGTTTTCTTTTGCTGTCTTTCATGAAATTCAAGTTTTTTTTGGGAGGGCTGTTGGATTTTAGTATTGATTTTAGTGGGAAAACTTGAGTTTCCCCTCAATATTGGTCTTGGCTTTTAGTCCCACATTAGATGAGACAAAGAAGTTTGAGTGGTATATCTATAAACTCTTCCAAAGCCAATTGTTATGAGTGTTGGGCCATGGGGCGCCTTTCCACACGCGCGCACCCGCGTCGAACCAAGCCGGGCCGGGCTGGGTTCGGGTGGCGGGCCCCCACGACCCGCGGACACGAATGCAACTCACTTCAAGGGGTCCTTAAACCTGCTATATTTTGTTACAAATTTATTTTTTTTCTTTTAAAATTCTGTTATTATATTATGTATTTCTGTTTGTTTGACCCGCTCAACCAGGCACCGATCCGTGTATCACGAACCACCTGCGCGTTGGCGGATTCTGTGCGGTGGTTGTTGCAACCACAAGGACTCTCGAGAGTCTATAAATAGCATCTCTCGCAGATCATTTCCTACAAAAATGAAAGCCTCAGCTACATCTTCCTCTTCTCTACATCCCTCATATTTTTTCCACGTTTTTTTAAAAAAAACTGTGAGATTCTGATTCAAGTTTTGGTGATTCTTTTCAAAGTTCTTTCTTAATTTCGGGCAACAAATTTCCATCTAATAAAAGGCCTGCTTTTTCGTCCAAAGGAAGGTGCTGATGAATTACCGGGGGAGTCTTTACCGCTAGAAGAGAAGGCCATTTCGACGTCCGGACGAGGAACCAGTCATCTTTCTTCTAAATTGATGCTTTTGCACGACTACGTCACCCCATGCCAGCGAATTTTGTTTCTTTCTTTATTTTATTGTTGCATGTTTTAAATAGGGAATAATGTTTATAATATCCACAAAACTAAGGATCAATCTAAAGCCCCATGGGATGCTCAGTTCTAAATCACTTCTTTTGCCTACCATCTCTGACATAGAGAAACCGATGGTATCTGCGGGCTATGTTGATTTGTTTCTTATTTTGGTGGTAGATTGCAGTAGAATTCTCTTTTTTTTCTGATAATATGATTGACAAAGTTTTTCACCTACAAATAAAATGTGATCAATAAAGTTGTATTGTACATGTAGGGGACATGGGTTCTGAGGACGCGGGAATCAGGTCGAGGACTATTTGAATTGTAAATATGAAAGTTTTGAGTAGACATTACAGAGCACACTTTTTTTTTTTGCAACTCCTAAATACACTGAGATACCCACGCTTGATATCTTTTGCTGTCCTCGCCATATTGTTATGTTTGAATAGGAACATAAGATGGAAATCAAATAATCAATGGCATCATGCAAACACTACAATAAAATTAGAACTTTGGGAAGTCAATCACCCAATTACTTGGTGTTTAAACAGTTGGGTTTTTGTTTCATTTTCTTGAAATCAAACTCATACTTTACCAGGTCTATGTAAAGTTAGCACGTACTCAGATTTGGTTCAGATAAGAGTTACAATAGCTTGCAGTCATAAGGCTGTGGTTGCGTGCTCCAAGTCTTTTTGCACTTGCTGACTCTCAGTCAGTATCACATCTATTTCTTGTAACTTTATGTAGAATGAAGAAAGATCTAGTGCAATAATGAAAAAACACCGCCAGCTAAGCAAATTTGGATGTTTGTATCTTACAGTACTGTCATATCTGATGTGTGGACTTGAACTATATGCGGGCTCTTCTTCGAAGATCTACATCTAATAAGTGAGCATAGTATATAAACTGAAACAAAGAAAAAAGCATGATCAACATAGTTTCAATGTCCACTGGTGGCAAATTGCCCTATAGTTAGCTATCCATCAAATGAAAGAATATTTTGAAAACAGTTGCACACATGCTTACTGCTTGGAGAGTGAAAGTGCAGCTGCTAAAAGACACCAACTCAATTAGTGAAGAGCTTTAAATCACATCTCCAACAAACACTTCCAGCTCCACATTATTGGCTCACTCTTCCACCCACATGGCCACCTTCTCTCACTTCAACAGATTTCTCCCTATAAAACCCTAATCCTGCTAGCACCATTCTCACCTCATTCAAGCTCTCTTCTCCTAAACACAAGTCCTTAATCCTTAAGCTTCCTTCTCTTAGGGAGATGGCAAACAAGGCCTTGGCTTGCACTGCTCTCCTCCTCTCTCTGAACCTTCTCTTTTCCTTGGTCTCTTCCACTAATGTTCCATGCCCTCCTCCACCTCACAAGCCTAAGCCTAAGCCTTCACCTACTCCATCACCTTCCTCTGGTTCTTGCCCTCGTGATGCACTCAAGCTCGGTGTGTGCGCTAATGTTCTAAATGGATTGATCAATGTTAAGATCGGTACGCCACCCAAGGAGCCCTGCTGTAGCCTTCTCAATGGTCTGGTTGATCTTGAGGCTGCAGTGTGCCTTTGCACTGCCATCAAGGCCAATATCTTGGGCATTAACCTCAATCTCCCCATTGACCTCAGCTTGCTTCTCAACTACTGCGGAAACAAGGTCCCAACTGGTTTTAAGTGTGCTTAAGTGCGCTCAGAGTTGCCTGTTGGAAACTTCTATTCTTTCAACCGTTTGAGTGTGGCTACATTTATGTTGTTAATTTGGTTTATTGGTTTGTGGTGGAATTAAGTTTATCTAGTTTGTTATTGGTTTTAGTTTGACATGTTTGGAGGAACGAATATTTGTGATCTTTGTATTAAGTTATTTGTAATCTAATGAAAACTGTTGGTTTTGTTATGTCGAGGATCTTTTGCTCATTGATGGAATGTTCATTGAACTGCACATGTGAATCATGTACAGTTTAGGAGTAGTACTAAACTTCATCATTATATATTGAAAGTCTATATGGCAACCCTAAGAGGGGGGTGGGGGGTGGGGGGGGGGTTTTTGGTGGGGGGGGGGAGGGTGTGCGGGGGTGAATAGGGTTTCTAAGTAATTTAAAACAAATAATACCCAATTTAAATTGGATAAATATAAATTATAATATAAGTCAATTCCAGAACAAGATATATTTCAATAATCCAACTAAACAATACTACAAAAGTGTAACCGAATATTTGATTGGATGAAAACAATATTGCTATAACAATACATGAAATAATAACAATATAATAGCAAATAAATAAGTAATAGAGAGTAAGAGATTGAGAAAGAGAGAGTTGACGCGCAATATATATGGCGGTTCGGCCATCAACTAGTCTATTCCACTACCTAGAGGCCTCTTCTTTAGGATTTCAAACTAATCTTCTATTGGTTGCTTCTTTTCCGAGTAGAAATATCAACTTTGCACCAACCCACTTTCCAAGTGGTTGGATATACACCGACTTCCTTTTCCGATAGAAGTCTAGACCTTTACAACTGCTTCCTTTACGGGTAGAAGTTTAGACCTTACAATCCATTTTCTTTTCAGGTAGAAGTGTAGACCTTCAACAATCCACTTCTCAATTGGTTGCTCACAAGCAAGTAATCACAATAAGAATTTATTCTCTTTACAAGATGAGAACCAATATAGCTCAGATATCAAGAAATAAAAAAAACAACTTTGAGGTTTTACTAGCAAGAAGAATTAAGATAAGTATAACTTGATACTTTAGATCTAAATGAATGATAAATCAAGATAAAAATTTTAGATCTAGAAACTTTGATTGCTTTTGAAAAGATTGAGAAAGTAATATAGAAAGTGTAAAAATAACATCTCAATCAAGAAGTTTGAAAGAACAAAGGTATCACTCTTTGAATCTTTAAATAGAAAAAGAAAAATTAGCTCTTCAAAATATTTGATCAAGAAAAGATCTAGACAAAGAATGAACAAGTTGAAAGCTTTGAATCTTAAATTTTTGAGTGCTTTGAAGAAGATTGAGAGAAAAGAATGACAAGTGCAAAACAATATCTCAATCAAGAATCTTAAAACCACAAATCACTCTTTTGAATGTTGGGAAAAGAATGAAAAATAAGCTCTTCAAAATATTTCTTTAGATCTAGATGCATGAAATTCAAGATGATAGCTTAGATCTAGAATCTATAAGAACTTTGAAAATGATTGAAAATAGAGAGTAGAAGTGTAAACTAAATCTCAATCACAAATTTGAAGGCTTAAGTAGATCACTAAATTTTGAAAGAACGAAGAAATAAGCTTAAAAGAATAAAATTAAAGTACAAAATCTTTTGAGAGATGAGAGTTCTCAATAGTTGTTGAAAGCTTAGATCTAGATACTAAGTGAACTTTTGAAGAGATCGAGAGTAGAGAGTAGAAAGTGAAGATCAAATCTCAATCACAACAAAAAAGCACACTTTAATCACTCTTTAAAAGATTGAAGAACTAGCTTAGAGAAGAAAAATATTTGCTTGAGTTTTTTTTTGAGTGAATCTGATTTTCAAAAGTTACCAAAAGAATGGTGTGAAGTAGTATTTATAGGGAGAAGATAAATGTGGGTGAAAAGAAGTTCAACCCAAATTTCATGTCAAAATCCTCTCAAAATAAAATTTGCATCATTTCGGTTGACCGCTGAAGCTTGGCGGTCGATCGGTTTGATCGCTCAAATTATAGCCAGCTCAGCGTGCCAGATCCGACAGACTATTGATCGTCCCTGGCGATCAATCTTTGGATGGAGTAAATTTGTCAACTGTTACATGCGATTGTATCGTTACAGAACAGTGTTGTGCAGTCGGATTAAAATAATTAAAAGAATTCAAAAAATCTCGCACAATTCAAAAACTATAGAGCAGTTGATCGAGCCTGGCGGCTGATCCAAATAAGACAAAATCTGCTCTGGCGGTTGACCCGCGGCGCACCCGAGAGTTGGGGTCAAAAAACTGTCAAATAACAGACGATTGATCGACCCGGGCGGTCGATCCGATCGCGCATTGCTTGCTTTCAAAATTAACAGTGTTAATCCAGTCGATCGCTTAGTTCTGACGGTCGATCTAAATATCTCAAAAAACAGTTTTGAAATAGTGAACAATTTGTACTAAAATAAACATAACTTGAGGTATAGATCTTAGATTGATATGAAATTAAGTTCGCTGGAAAGTAGACTTCAAGACCTTTCTACTGATATGTAAAATGGCAGGGTTGGAAAGAAATACCAAGGAAAGCTCAAAAATTCAGATCGGTAAAA
The DNA here is from genome assembly GCA_038442645.1 of Agave tequilana. Taxonomy (NCBI): domain Eukaryota; kingdom Viridiplantae; phylum Streptophyta; class Magnoliopsida; order Asparagales; family Asparagaceae; genus Agave; species Agave tequilana. Next base: position 66,893 of record JAVJIF010006978.1, on the reverse strand, counting down.
ACTGAATTAACTGCCTTTGAAAAATATGAGAAAATTTGTATACATTATAATAGGCATAAAATCAAAGTAAATAAGCCTAGAATGATGTTTTAAATTCAATTTAAAAACTTTTGAGAAATTTAACAAATCTTGAGAAAAATCACACTTGACACCAACACAAAACGTATATGCATAAGTGTGAAATGCAATCTAGTATATTGATCCAATAACCTCAAACTCGCAAAACATGATTTAAATATCTTTGCAAAAAAAAATGAAATAATTTGTGTTAATCCCTATAGGCATAAAATCAAAATTGATAAACCCAAATCAATAATTTAAATACAATTTAAAAACTTTTGGGTATATCAATAAAACTTGAGAGAAATCATACTTGATTTTAAGTCAAAATGAATATGCACAAATATGAAAATAAATTCTAGTGCCAAATTAAGTTCTTGCCTTTATTCTATTACCTTACATATGAAGTCTTCATGAATATTTGACATTAAACTCTGTGCTTCTTCAATCTTGAGTCTTCATGTGAAGTCTTTTTGAATATGCAATGTGAAAGCTTTATGACTCATTAAATCTTTAAGTCTTTAAATATCACCTTGAAGTCCCAATAGATATTTGAAAGTTTAGTTTCACGTCTTCTTGGATCTTCAAGTGATTAGCTCCGAATTGATATGGACATTAAGTTGCTTTTGAGAGCTTCTATTTTCACCACCTCCAATTTGAATTTTGTATTGTAAGCCATTTCATCCAACCTTCTTTGTAGTTTCATAATTTTTTGGCTATAAAATAACATGTTTAACACAAAACAGACTCTGTAGAACTGATGTAAAACAGGATCGCAATCACCTTCGAATACAAATAAAAAGGAATAACTAGGGTTTATAAGAAATAAAATGAAAGAGAGATTATGGTTGGAGAAAGAACCAGATAACTTTGGGCTTCGCACCCCTTACGCGGGCTTCACACCCCTTACAGCACGGGCTTCGCATCCAAAACTCAAAAGCACTCTTAAAAGAATTTTTACTGAAAAAAGTTTTTATTTAATCATTGTCTACTTATTCATTGAGTTGAGCCTCTTTATATAAGCTCTTACAAAGTGAACTTCTCAGGTATAACCGATGTGGTATTAAAAACAAAATAGACAAACACAGCATATTAAAATAAGATAAGACATGAAAAGACAACTGACAATTGGTGTGATATCCTTATCATTTTCACCTGGGTGGGAGAAACTTGACCCTATCGAGGGAGGGTCCTCACGAAGTGTCTCAATCGGTCCAAGGTGGTGATCTTGGCAGCAACATGGGTATATCATGTTGAGATCATGGTGTCAGAGGAGAAGCTGGTCTCCATGACGGATCGGCTGTGGAAGATAGCAGCGCGATCAAGACAAAGAGAGTAAAGTAAGACGCATCATCCACAGAGCTGATACCAGGATTCCACAGGCTATCCAACTCGTAAGCAATGAAAGCAATCTTCTTCATAGTCCTATCAAAATCTTTACGCCAAGCGTGCAACTTCTTCGTGGCCTCAGGGTGACTTGTAACAATCACTTTATTATCAACTGCAAATTTCTGCAAAATACTATAAGAATATGCAACAAATTTGTAGGTGTATTGCAAATTACTATCAGCCTAGTGATATCATCAATATGTGCAACAGGCAGATTTAAAGCAGTAGGTATTTAGGCATAACTCCTAACGATGGGAGAATGAGAGATATGACATGCCTAGAAGGACACACATCTGACGATGGAGGTATACAGAACTCGGACAAAAACTCTAAACAACCCAAAAAAAGTATTAGAAACTATATGCTGGACCTTGCCAAGAAATTCAGATGACTTCTTAAAAGATGAATTGATAGGAACTGTAATACCCTTTCCGGAATACGTACTTAGTTACGTATTCGGCCCTTTGACCGTATCTTCCGATTTACCATCCGTATTGACCGATTTTAATTTCAAACATCATTTTATAATACTTTAGATTTTATGTGATTTTTTAGAATTTTCTGAAATTAAAATGAATTTCTTCAAGAACCGGTGTCGGCCAGTACCGCTGACCAATTTCCGAAATTTTTATCTTCCAATCTGTTAGGAATTTCAAGAAAGTCCTTTAGACTTTATTGCTTAGAATCATATTTCCTACTTATACTATTTTTCTAAGAATTTTATAAATTTATGAAAATTATTTCGGTGTCGGTAAATTTCTGCTTCTGGGATTTTTAATTAAAAATCTACACAGTATTTCTTCAAACGAATTTCACCATTGGTCTTCAAATATTTTTCTTGATTTTTGGTAAAATTTCCAGACCAATCCAAAATACTTGAATTTTGGGCATTTTTCCAAAAATTGCAAAATACTTTTCCACCTCATCTTGCCACCTCATTTCCCACTCACCCTCACCTACCCCCACTCACTCTCTCTCTCACCCACAGCCAGCCAAGTGGCAAGAGAGGGGACACCTCACCCACACACATTTGCAAGAAAGCCCTCCACTTCCATTATAATCCCAACTCCTTTACAAAATTCCTAAACTATATATTCATTTCATTTGCAAGATCCCCCTTTTCTTCTCATTTTCATCACCTAGAGAGAAAATCCTCATCTTCATCCTCAAGCTCAAACCCTAGCTCCAAGTGAACCCAACCTCTTCATCTCCACCTCTAGATCACAAGGGATTCATCAAGCTTCATCAAGGAACCTCCATCTCCACTCCAAGCTTCACCAAAGGGCAAGATCTTCAACCCTAGCTTCAAGAACAAGGGTAGATTGAAGCCCTCACCATCTTCTTCCTTGGATCCAGCCCTAATTGGACAATCCAGGTGAGTTCTTACTCACCAAGACCTAAATCATCAACCCCACATGCTTAGGGTAGAGATCTATGTATAGGTCTAACATAAAAATCTAATTTTTAGGTCATTTAAGTTCAAATCTAGCCTTTCCATGTAATTGTGTTAATCACCAAGACTAGGCCTTGTCCTAATGTATTTGTAATGTTAAATCAGGCCCCCTAATGCTGTAAAAATCCCAATTTTTCACTGATAGAACCAACTCACACGAATCCTGATTTTCTGCTCTAACAGCAGAAATTTCCAGAGGACCGGTCGACCGGTAGTCGACCGGGACTCTGCCGATGTGCACAACCTGCACGACTTGAACGGGCGGTCGACAGGCAGTCGACCGCTGACTCGACCGGCTTCACAAATTGCCTTGGACCAGTCGACTGGCAGTCGACCGGCCCAAACCTGGAGCTCTCGCACTCGGTACGGTCGACCGGCAGTCGACCGGGACTCAACCGCCAGTTCATTTCCCCAGTCGACCGGCAGTCGACCGGAGGTCGACCGCCAGGCCAAATTCTGGGACAGAATTCAGACTTCTTCCCACTTAATTCTGAACTTACCCTAGTATTTTATATGCATGTTTTAGTCTTGTTTATACTGTGTACTTGTACTACATGACTGGTTACCTGATATATCTTGTTTATTCATGCTTCATGATTTGTTGGTACATTATATCAATCCATGACTTGTTGTTATATATTTGCATTTCATAACTTGTCGAAAATGGATTATCACCACTTCTTCATGCTATCTCCAAAACCAAGCATGATATATCCGACATTGTATAAAATACACCAACTTACATTGGGTTCGGGGGAAATATGCGGATATCGGTATGTGTTCGTGTTTACAGTGGTATTAGGATGTGCACTATATTTCGGTCTTACCTGTGGTACTCCAGGGGACCAAGGGGAGTGCTTCCTCCCTTCCTGTTTCATGTCATGACAAGGGCATACATAAGTCCCTTTCCTGTAGCCTAGCGGCAGGTTCCGTCTTCAAGCAACGGAACAATACTGGGCCGTGGTCCCGGGCATGCACGGGACACACTGTAAACATAGTTCGTCGATACAACCGCTGTTTCCAATAACCACCTTGTTTCACTAGGATATGGATCTATGTGCCCTGGGACGCTGGGTCACATAGCTAGATATCACAGTAAGACAAGTAATAATAATAAGACATTATTGTAGATTTATTGCATATGCCTTTATCTTATTTAGTTTACATCCCTTGCCATGTATTGTTGTTAGTTATCACTACTTCATCACCTCTACTTATGATTCCGTCGCCACTTGGCTATCTTTATTTCTTGTATTATGTCTTGACCCTTTGGATTTGCATATTCAGATTCCGAGGCTTGGGACGAGGTAGAGCCCTCCGCTGAGGACCGGGCTTATCTTGGTGAGCAGGCCGACCAGCACTAGTCCTATCGCGCCCGACATTTCTTTTGGTTCACGTAATCTCCGTCCATACGTGAGCATTTTTGTATTTTTGGTTGTATCTTGTATCTTATGGACTTGGGTTGTGATAAAAGGACACTTGTATGGTGATTATGTTTATCATGACTTGTATAACTCTGTACGTCTATTTTTGTATGTTGGCATATGATTATATCACGCTATGTGTTATACTCTGATACTCGCTGTACTTATGCTTAGCGTATATACGTGGGGGCACCACCTGACCTACGTATATGCGTCGCAGTGACGTTCCCGTATCGTTGGGATCGGGGCGTTACAGGTTGGTATCAGAGCCTAGGTTCTCAAACCTAAAAGTACAACCAAGTGGCAAATTCTAGTGATTTGCGAATGCCAACTACAATGTACAAAGTTATATAGTCCTTCTCGACTTCGTCCTTGATTCATTCCTTCGTATCCTAAACTCCTTTCCCTTGTTTCCAATTCCAGATCTTATCCCTTTCGGTATGGAGAGACGTTCGGGTCGCAACAATGTCGGGCAAGTCCCGGATGGACCCGCGGGAGGAGAGCAGGTTGATGTCCTGAGCATCATTCGGGCTATGATGGAGACCCAGCAGCAGCAAGTGGAGATCCATCAGCAGCAGACTGAACTCCTCAGGCAGGAGTTAGCAGCCCCGAAGGAGCAGAAGCCGGGGAATATCTCAGATTTCCGGCGGCTACAACCGGCTACCTTCTCAGGAGTCGAGAGGCCTTTGGAGGCTGAGCAGTGGTTAGTGGACACCACTGATCTACTGAACGCCGCCAGGGTGCCCAAGGAGAGCCAAGTGGAGGTAGCAAAGATCCAGCTGAAAGACATCGCCCGGACTTGGTGGTTGGCCGAGGAGGCCAGACTGAAGAAGCCTATCTCCTGGGATACTTTCTCCAAGAGCTTCTACAGTCGTTTCTTCCCCGCCACTGCTCAGAAGGACATGGAGGAGCAGTTCATCAGGCTGCAGCAGGGGGATGGATCCGTAGATGAGTATGCTGCAGAGTTTCTCAGGCTGAGTCGCTTTGCTCCTTATATGGTGACAGATGAAGAGAAGAGGGCAAGCAGGTTTCTGCAGGGCCTGCAGTTGGACCTACAGGCCTTCTTGATGTCTCAGCCGATGAAGACCTACTCTGAGGTTCTTACCGCCGCTCGAGAGGTAGAGCGGGTGTTGCAGAGGAAGCAGGAGAACCAGGCCTTGAAAAGGCCGTTTGTGCCGGTGGGCAGAGGAGGACCGTCCAGGGCAGCGAAGATCCAGGCCAGACAGCCGTTCAGAGCAGTTCCATACCAGACTGCTCGACCAGGTCTTATTTGCAACTTCTGCCAGAAGCCAGGACACACTCAGCAGAATTGCCGGAGGGCAAACGGTTGGTGCTTGATCTGTGGAGCTCGAGACCATGCAGTGGAGACCTGCCCGCACAGGAGAGTGGGGTTTGCTACCCAAACCTTGCCGGCACCTCAGGGGCAGTATGTGCAGAAGGCACTACCAGGGCCAGTTGGACCGAGGCAGCAGGGACCAGTGATGAGGAGAGCTCTTCCCCTTCCACCACCACATGTTGCTCGCCCAGTGCAGAGGGGAGCCAGGACAGCAGCTGGTCGTGGCAGAGGTCAGGCCTACAACCTGACAGCAGAAGAGGCTGGAGCTTCAGGAGAGGTGATTACAGGTACCATCAGAGTCCATTCCATACCTGTCCTCGCTCTTTTCGACTCCGGTGCTTCGCATTGTTTTATCTCCGTGCATTTCGTGGCATTGCATTCTATTCCTGTTAGATTGTTAGACCATGGATGGGAGATTAGTACTGGGAATGGGGTAGTTGTATCTTCTAGAATTTGTGCTGACTGTCCAGTGGAGATTTGTGGGAAGATCTTGGCCATAGACATGCTCGTACTTGACACCAAAGGGTACGATGTGATCTTAGGCATGACCTGGCTCAGTCAGTACCATGCGGTGATTGACTGTAGAGGAAGGAAGATCAATTTCAGAATCCCGCATCAGCCGGAGTTCCAGTTTAGTGGAGGAGTGGAGCCTGCTGAGAAGAAGATTCAGATGACCACTTCGGAGGTCCTGAAGGGAGTGCCAGTGTGGGATGAATTCCCGGGGGTGTTTGCTGAGATTTCAGGACTCCCACCGGAGAGGATAGTGGAGTTCTCCATTGATACAATTCCAGGGACAGCTCCTATATCTAAGGCTCCATACAGGATGGCACCGACGGAGTTGGAGATCCTGAAGAAGCAACTGCAGGAGTATTCGGACAAGGGATTGATTCGGCCTAGCACTTCACCATGGGGAGCTCCAGTGCTATTGGCGAATAAGAAGGATGGTGGTAAGAGACTTTGCATTGACTATAGGGAGTTGAACAAAGTCACCATCAAGAACAAGTATCCCTTGCCCAGGATTGATGACTTGTTTGATCAGCTTCATGGAGCCCGTGTATTTTCTAAGTTGGATTTACAGTCGGGTTACCATCAGCTGAGGGTGAAGAAGGAAGATGTTCCGAAGACGGCATTCAGGACCCGATATGGCCACTACGAGTTCCTAGTGATGCCTTTCGGAGTTACCAATGCCCCTGCTGTGTTTATGGACTTGATGAACCGAGTGTTCTCTCCTTACCTGGATCAGTTTGTGGTTGTATTTATAGACGACATCCTGATCTATTCCAAGAGTTATAAGGAGCATGCAGAGCACTTGAGGACTGTGTTGCAGACTCTTCAGCAGGAGCAGCTTCATGCCAAGAGGAGCAAGTGTGAGTTCTGGTTGGACAGCATAGCTTTCCTTGGACATATAGTTTCAGCAGAAGGAATCTCAGTTGATCCTAGTAAGGTCCAGGCAGTGCAGAATTGGCCAGTTCCGAAGACGGTGACTGAGATAAAGAGCTTTCTTGGACTAGCCGGATATTACAGGCGCTTTGTCCAGGACTTCTCTAGACTTGCAGCTCCGTTGACCAGGCTTACCAGAAAAGGGGAGAGATTCATATGGACAGAAGATTGTGATGCGGCATTTGAGCAGTTGAAGCAGAAGCTTATCACAGCTCCGATCTTGAGGACTCCTTCAGGTAGAGGGGGGATGGTCATTTTCTGTGATGCATCGGGTAAAGGCCTGGGATGCGTGCTTATGCAACATGATCATGTGATAGCATATGCATCTAGGCAGTTGAAGCCTCATGAGAGGAATTACCCAACTCATGACTTGGAGTTGGCGGCTGTGGTATTTGCATTGAAGATCTGGAGACACTACCTCCTGGGAGACAAAGTGTTGATATACACAGACCACAAGAGCCTCAAGTATATATTCTCGCAGAAGGAGTTGAATATGAGGCAGAGGAGGTGGTTGGAGCTTATGGCGGACTACGATATTGACTTGCAGTATCATCCCGGCAAAGTCAATACCGTTCCAGATGCACTGAGCAGGAGGCCAGAGAACCGAGTGCTAGTCCACCTTACTCAGCAGAGGGAGTTGATCCAGGAGTTCATCAGATTAGATTTGATGTTGGTGCAGAGAGGTGATAAGACCGGACAGCTCATGACTCTTCAGATCCAGTCATCATTGATAGAGGAGATCAAGGAGGCACAGAAGGAGGACCCCAGATGTCAGACATTCAGAGCTCAGGTGGAGGCTGGTTTGAGGACTGATATCTGTATTCGTCCGGATGGTGCTTTATGTTATGGTAGTAGACTTTGTGTTCCCCAGGGAGAAGTCAGACAGAAGATTTTGGAGGAAGCACACAGTTCAGCTTATTCTATACATCCAGGAGGGAACAAGATGTATCAGGACCTGAAGAAGCACTTCTGGTGGAATGCCATGAAGAGGGAGATAGCCCAGTTTGTCGCCAGGTGCTTGGTTTGCCAGCAGATAAAGATCGAGCATCAGAGATCAGCTGGACTTCTTCAACCTTTGCCGATACCCGAATGGAAGTGGGAGCACATTACTATGGACTTCGTGACGGCATTGCCTCGGAGTCCTAAGGGTAACAATGCGGTGTGGGTGATCGTTGATCGCCTCACCAAGTCTGCTCACTTCATACCCTTCCGGGTTGGTCAGTCGACAGAGGTTCTGGCAGATAAGTATCTGAAGGAAGTTGTTCGTCTGCATGGAGTCCCAGTCAGTATTGTATCAGATAGAGACTCCCGATTCAGGTCTCATTTCTGGGAGAGTCTCCAGGAGAGTCTGGGAACTCGTCTAAAGTTCAGTACTTCCTATCATCCTCAGACAGACGGACAGTCAGAGAGGACCATCCAGATCCTTGAAGATATGTTGAGGGCTTGCATGTTGGACTTTGGAGGGTCTTGGGAGGACCATCTACACTTGGCTGAGTTTTCATATAACAACAGCTATCAGGCCAGTATTAAGATGGCACCCTTTGAGGCACTGTATGGTAGGAAGTGCCGATCACCGATTTGCTGGGATGAGGTCGGTGAGAGGAGTTTATTGGGGCCCGAGATGCTGATGCAGACTACAGAGAAGGTCAGGGTTATCAGAGATCATCTCAGGGCTGCTCAGAGTAGGCAGAAGAGTTGGGCTGATACCCTAAGGAGGCCATTGGAGTTCCAGACCGGAGACCATGTGTTCTTGAAGATTTCACCCACCAGGGGAGTTATCCGGTTCGGTACACGTGGGAAGCTGAGCCCGAGGTATATTGGCCCGTTCGAGATCCTGGATCGCGTGGGAGACGTGTCTTATAGACTAGCATTACCACCATCCTTGGACGGGGTGCATAATGTCTTCCATGTGTCCCAGTTGAGGAGGTATGTCCGGGACGACAGCCACATTCTGGATCATTCCGAGCTAGAGCTGCAACCGGATCTATCATACCAAGAACAGCCGATGGCCATTCTGGACAAGAGTGTCAAGACACTGAAGAGCAGGGCTATTCCATTGGTATTGGTGTCTTGGAGCAGACACGCGCCGGGAGAGGCCACCTGGGAGCGAGAGGACGTTATCCGGGAGCGTTATCCCCAACTTTTCTCATCTTGATTTGGTAAGACTCTTTCCTTCTACTCTTGTCTTTACCGTTACCTTTCATTGTGTCCATATCTATCTGTTGCTCTTCCTGTTATCTTTCACCTTATGAAATTTCGAGGACGAAATTTTTGTAAGGTGGGTAGATTGTAATAACCCTTTCCCGGAATACGTACTTAGTTACGTATTCGGCCCTTTGACCGTATCTTCCGATTTACCATCCGTATTTGACCGATTTTAATTTCAAACATCATTTTATAATACTTTAGATTTTATGTGATTTTTTAGAATTTTCTGAAATTAAAATGAATTTCTTCAAGAACGGTGTCGGCCAGTACCGCTGACCAATTTCCGAAATTTTTATCTTCCAATCTGTTAGGAATTTCAAGAAAGTCCTTTAGACTTTATTGCTTAGAATCATATTTCCTACTTATACTATTTTTCTAAGAATTTTATAAATTTATGAAAATTATTTCGGTGTCGGTAAATTTCTGCTTCTGGGATTTTTAATTAAAATCTACACAGTATTTCTTCAAACGAATTTCACCATTGGTCTTCAAATATTTTTCTTGATTTTTGGTAAAATTTCCAGACCAATCCAAAATACTTGAATTTTGGGCATTTTTCCAAAAATTGCAAAATACTTTTCCACCTCATCTTGCCACCTCATTTCCCACTCACCCTCACCTACCCCCACTCACTCTCTCTCTCACCCACAGCCAGCCAAGTGGCAAGAGAGGGGACACCTCACCCACACACATTTGCAAGAAAGCCCTCCACTTCCATTATAATCCCAACTCCTTTACAAAATTCCTAAACTATATATTCATTTCATTTGCAAGATCCCCCTTTTCTTCTCATTTTCATCACCTAGAGAGAAAATCCTCATCTTCATCCTCAAGCTCAAACCCTAGCTCCAAGTGAACCCAACCTCTTCATCTCCACCTCTAGATCACAAGGGATTCATCAAGCTTCATCAAGGAACCTCCATCTCCACTCCAAGCTTCACCAAAGGGCAAGATCTTCAACCCTAGCTTCAAGAACAAGGGTAGATTGAAGCCCTCACCATCTTCTTCCTTGGATCCAGCCCTAATTGGACAATCCAGGTGAGTTCTTACTCACCAAGACCTAAATCATCAACCCCACATGCTTAGGGTAGAGATCTATGTATAGGTCTAACATAAAAATCTAATTTTTAGGTCATTTAAGTTCAAATCTAGCCTTTCCATGTAATTGTGTTAATCACCAAGACTAGGCCTTGTCCTAATGTATTTGTAATGTTAAATCAGGCCCCCTAATGCTGTAAAAATCCCAATTTTTCACTGATAGAACCAACTCACACGAATCCTGATTTTCTGCTCTAACAGCAGAAATTTCCAGAGGACCGGTCGACCGGTAGTCGACCGGGACTCTGCCGATGTGCACAACCTGCACGACTTGAACGGGCGGTCGACAGGCAGTCGACCGCTGACTCGACCGGCTTCACAAATTGCCTTGGACCAGTCGACTGGCAGTCGACCGGCCCAAACCTGGAGCTCTCGCACTCGGTACGGTCGACCGGCAGTCGACCGGGACTCAACCGCCAGTTCATTTCCCCAGTCGACCGGCAGTCGACCGGAGGTCGACCGCCAGGCCAAATTCTGGGACAGAATTCAGACTTCTTCCCACTTAATTCTGAACTTACCCTAGTATATTTATATGCATGTTTTAGTCTTGTTTATACTGTGTACTTGTACTACATGACTGGTTACCTGATATATCTTGTTTATTCATGCTTCATGATTTGTTGGTACATTATATCAATCCATGACTTGTTGTTATATATTTGCATTTCATAACTTGTCGAAAATGGATTATCACCACTTCTTCATGCTATCTCCAAAACCAAGCATGATATATCCGACATTGTATAAAATACACCAACTTACATTGGGTTCGGGGGAAATATGCGGATATCGGTATGTGTTCGTGTTTACAGTGGTATTAGGATGTGCACTATATTTCGGTCTTACCTGTGGTACTCCAGGGGACCAAGGGGAGTGCTTCCTCCCTTCCTGTTTCATGTCATGACAAGGGCATACATAAGTCCCTTTCCTGTAGCCTAGCGGCAGGTTCCGTCTTCAAGCAACGGAACAATACTGGGCCGTGGTCCCGGGCATGCACGGGACACACTGTAAACATAGTTCGTCGATACAACCGCTGTTTCCAATAACCACCTTGTTTCACTAGGATATGGATCTATGTGCCCTGGGACGCTGGGTCACATAGCTAGATATCACAGTAAGACAAGTAATAATAATAAGACATTATTGTAGATTTATTGCATATGCCTTTATCTTATTTAGTTTACATCCCTTGCCATGTATTGTTGTTAGTTATCACTACTTCATCACCTCTACTTATGATTCCGTCGCCACTTGGCTATCTTTATTTCTTGTATTATGTCTTGACCCTTTGGATTTGCATATTCAGATTCCGAGGCTTGGGACGAGGTAGAGCCCTCCGCTGAGGACCGGGCTTATCTTGGTGAGCAGGCCGACCAGCACTAGTCCTATCGCGCCCGACATTTCTTTTGGTTCACGTAATCTCCGTCCATACGTGAGCATTTTTGTATTTTTGGTTGTATCTTGTATCTTATGGACTTGGGTTGTGATAAAAGGACACTTGTATGGTGATTATGTTTATCATGACTTGTATAACTCTGTACGTCTATTTTTGTATGTTGGCATATGATTATATCACGCTATGTGTTATACTCTGATACTCGCTGTACTTATGCTTAGCGTATATACGTGGGGGCACCACCTGACCTACGTATATGCGTCGCAGTGACGTTCCCGTATCGTTGGGATCGGGGCGTTACAGGAACAACCATAAAACTAGATTCAGCATAAGGAGACTCGAATGGCTGACTAGGCACAGTGGGTGTATTAGGCTCAACTATCTCATCCACGTCATCATTGGCACTATCAGAAGACATATGGATTTCATCAATAATCTATGTGTCAGAATCAACTGCTATGTCTTCAATTATATTAACAGTCTTAGGAGGAATTTGGACATCCTCAACAACCTTTGAGTCGTCAACTTCATCAGTGGGCACAATTCTAACATGTTGACTCTCCGAGAGGTACTGATAATCATAATGTACATATCCCTTATATTTAGAACACCTGGCTTGGTATTGACTTTGACTTGCGTTTTGAAAGTCAAGTCCAACCTTAATGCAACATCAAAGGCCTCTTCAACAGTGTCTAAGTTATAAGGGTCAGTAATCATAGCACGTTTTATTTTAGGTCATAAACCTCAAATAAACCTAGTTACAGTCTCAGAAGGGTGCTCTCTCACGTCACTATGATGGGTTAAGTCTTTGAATATGGCAATGTAACCCTGAACGGACAAATGACCCTGACAGAGATTGTGTAGCTGGTCTAAGTAGGGAGCCTATAATGTTGACTAGTCATGATAGCTCAAGTAAACAAGCAGATGCTGTGGAGAACCCTAAGTCAAGTAAACTAAATGCATGCACTAAGTGAACAAAAAAGATTCTAAAGTTTAAGTTCTAAATGCAAAGAAATGCACTCCAAAAATGATGAAAATCGATAAATAGTGTTGTAATCACTAGATAGAATCAAATAGAATTCAACCAACAAATTATAGCAAACTAAATAGTAGTTGCAGTAACTTAACATTTAACAATTCAGCTCAGATTAGGTTATCACCTGAGGGGTGAGTCATTCACACCCAGACGCAAAAATTCTCAAAAACTCTTCGTAGAAATATCCACGCTGTAGAGAATAACTTACCCACAAAGTCCTGAAATAGCAGTATGAAATGGAAGAAAGATGCCTCGAACTGGGCTCAAATCAGAATGAAAAAGAGGGCCCGAAACACTGCTCTTCTGTTGCACAAACAGTACTGGCTCCAAATAGAGACTTAAAGAGATCAGATTTGCTCAAAAAAGCTACGAAAACTTTATCAGTACTCCGAGACTCAGCTACCAACCCACTGCTTTAGACGGAACTCGATTCGGACTCCGAACGGGCCTGAAACAGACTCCGAAACAGACGAGTGTTAGGCTTTGGGGGACTGAATAGTAACCGGGAGGTTACTGTTCACATGAACAGTAATCGGCGATTACTGTTCACTATGAACATTAAACGGTATTTCCCCCCTTTTCTTCTTTTTTCTATTTTCTATTTTTTTCCTGTTTTTCCGTTTTTCTATTTTTTCTTCTTTTTCTTCTGTTTTTCTGTTTTTTTCTTCTTTTTCTGTTTTTTCTTTTTTTTTCTTTTCTTTTTGGCAAAGTAGATTTAGATCTAGATACAATATTAATAATTTTTTTTGGCAAAATAGATCTAGATCTTAGATCTAGAGATCTAGATTTAGGATTTGGGGAAGAGAAAAAATTTGAAAGGGATTGGGACCAAAGCTCTGATACCAAATTGATGTAATACAAGATCTCAATCACCTTCGAATACAAATAAAAAGGAATAACTAGGATTTTATAAGAAATAAAATGAAAAGCGAGATTAGGGTTGGAGAAAGAATCAGATAACTTTGGCTTCGCACCCCTTACGTGGGCTTCACACCCTTACACCACGGTCTTCGCACCCAAAACTCAAGAGCATTCTCAAGAGAATTTTAACTGAAAAAGTTTTTATTTAATCATTGTCTATTTATTCATTGAGTTGAGCCTCTTTATATATGTTCTTACAAAGTGAACTTTTCGGATATAACCGATATGGTACTAAAAGTAAAATAGACAAAACACAATATCTCAAAATAAGTTAAGACATGAAAAAATAACTGGCAACTGGTGTGATGTCCTCATCAAGAACATTAGTAACTTAGATGGTTTGTTAATCATCAGAACTTAAAGTATTATTGGCTCAAGTACCCTCGAGGCCAACATATATGTGGCCCAAGTTATTAACTTCTTTTCCTTATATTTTCATTTTATGGTATACACAATCTTGTTGGTGGCTGACGATTTTATTTTCTTATAAAATAAACTACTTTGAAGCTCAAGGTCATCAGAATATATTTTAATTTAAACTCTTTCTTAAAATTAATTTGCGGCCCTCAACATTACTTCTGAAAAAGGAAAACTTATAATAGTCTTTTTTGGAACCAGACCTTCAATGTGACTGAGATAACACAGTGAATTTGGAAACTTAAAATACCACAAACTTAAAAAACTTGCTTCTTTTTCTTTTTTTCTTTCTTTTTTTTTCATTTTGAGAACAGGCTATCTCAAAATCATGAGATTCTAAAATCTTAATTCCCTTGTTATTCTTAGAAATATATTTGTGCATGTATTTTTGAATTCTTCAAAATTTGAGGTTCATGGTTGAAATTTGATAGTCCAGACCTTCTAGCATATCAATAATTTCCCTGATTGAAGTTTATAGATCTATTTCATATAATTTATTATCATCTAAGCTGAGGAATTTTGGAGTACGTATGTCTTAAGGAGCTAGTTCAAATTTGATGATGTAGATATTCTGTCCACAGAATCCGCACTACAAATATATTGAACTTCATCATGACAATTTTGAAGTTTTTTATGTAACCCTGACACTGACCTGACCCTGACCCTGACCCTGACCCTGGATAAATGGTGTCATTGTGGTATTTAAATACTGGAAACTTCTAGATTTCAGCCACATGCTTGTTGCATATTTTGGGGGATATCTAAATCTTTTACTTTTATTCAAGATTTAAATTCATTATTGGCACTGGTACCTGGTGATGATTTATAGTATCTTTATCGTCAATATCAGTGATCTCCACTGTCACTGTTGGAAAAATCAGTTGCTTTTATAGGGTCAGTATCTTCTTCGGTACCTCAAAATCTAATATTATATTGCCAATGTACATTGGAATTGGCCGATATTTTTTTTAAACTGTTTTAGGGCTTTATTGTTTACGCTTTTCTTATTCTTGTTTATTGTTATTGTCAAATTGTATAATCCCTTATTGTCAAGAGACTAGATTTCATATTTCTCATCTTGCATTCAATTGTCTCCCTTAGAAATACAAGCTTTTGTTTTCTCCTTTTTGGGGATGAGCAAGTGCATGACTCCCATTTCTTTCCTTTATAGTAAGAAATTTTCTGTAGATTGTCGGCAATCAGCATTAAACTTGTGGTCTCATTTCATAGATATCTGTCAGGCTTATGCTGTCCATTAGCTACCTATTGCAATCTCCTCCTTTGACTTAGTTTTGAGACAAGAAATGAAAGAATAAAACATTAAGCTCCGTTATTGTTACCTCATCCTTGCACACTACACTATACCAGTATTTTGAGTCTTTGTTTATTATATGCAAAATTTAGAAGTCCTATGCAGTAACATGGTATATCTTTTATGCATAACAAGGGGAAAAAATACGTAGCCCGCCCCAAATATTGGAGATAAAGGATTTGTTGTTGTTCATACTGGCACATATTGCTGCTGTAAAAGCAAAATGAAAGGATAATAATGTTTCCAAATTTTAGAAATCTGTGAACATTTGACTAAACAAACAACCCATCTATATACTCCATTTTCAAATCTTATGATCTCTGCCAGCTGATAGGGAAACTGACTGAAGAATGCTATGCAAAGTTTGCAGCTCCTTTTGGAAGTCATAGTAATGGGTGTGTGAATCTTGGAAATCAAATAAACATCCACCTTGAGAATGTACTGTGACTACTGTAGGACCTCGCTTTGATACCAATTGTTGGACCCGAGATTAGCCAAATGCGGAACTTTCTCTGTTGGCACTTATGGATCTAAAACAACAAAGTCAACACAAATACTAACAAGAAGGATTAAGTTAAACAAATAAATAACTTGCAATAAAAGGAAAAGTAAATCTCAGAAAGTTAGACAAACGCAAACACGAGAGATTTATCCTGGTTCGGTTCTTGTGACCTACATCCAGTCCCCAAGCCACCCGCTTGAGATTTTCCTTTATCCTTGATTTTGTACACCCAAAATCACAATCATGCACACCACTTGACAAATCCCCTTTGCCAAATGTGTACACCTTCTCTACATCCAAGAGAACACCTCTCTTCCACCAAGAGAATACCTTCACCTTGTACAACTGCCTCTACACCAAGAAGCCACCCGTGTACAATGATTACTTTGAGTATTACAACACTTTCTTATAAGCCTTGGTACAATGTGTGAACGTGGACAAGGTCTAGTATAGGAGAAACTTCATAGAACTTCACAATGGAAATGTCTTTTGGTGAAGAACAGAAGTTGGAAAATTCAGTTTTCAGGTTTGGCAGAATTTTGATCTTAGAAAACTGAAGATTAGGATTGTTATTTGGCCTTTGGAGTAACTACTCTTTGTATAGCTGAAGACTAGGGTAAGTTAGGGTAGTTATAGGAACAATTCAAATGATAGGAACGTTGGAATTCGTTGCACAAAAGACCAGATAACGAAAACTGTCCAACAGTCAGAAACTGCCTATAGTCGACTTGCCTATGAAGTTAGTCGACTAGTCTAGGCAAATTTCCTACTATTAGTCGACTAGGTTTGGCTATAAGTCGACTAGGCCAAGTTTAGTTGAGTGACAGTTTTCTGGATTAACTGAATCAAGTCGACTGCAACTAACAATAAGTCGACTGGACCAGGGATTAGTCGACTAGGGGCAAGGGATAAGTCGACTACACTTTGCTATTAGTCGACTATGTTTGACTGTTAAGTCGACTAATGCAGAAACAGAGAGTTGGGTCTGATTTTGGACACTTGACTAGTCGACTAGGGTATGGGTCAAGTCGACTACACATGTTATTAGCCGACTTGTCATAGGTATTAGTCGACTAATGTGAATAGTCACCTAGAGGGGGGTGAATAGGTGACGATGTAATCTAGTGAACTTAATGCAGAATTTAAAAACTAATTGCAATTACAACAATGATGCACACACAAGCAAGTATAAGATATAGCAATTTGCACAATACACAAAGTAAAGAGAGAGATAGAGAGAGAGTCAATGGATCAAACGCAAACACAGAGATATGTTATCGAGGTTCGAGCACCCAGCTCTACATCCCCGCCTTCGACACACGAAGGATTTCTAATCCACTAGCTAGTTCACCAAGAACTCTCACAAGGAGTACCCAACTCCTCTCTTTACAATCACAACCTCCTCCTTGAGGCACAACTCCAAGCCAACAATCTCCTCACAACTTGAGGGATTTCCAAACTCAAAACCAATACAAGGATCACCTCACAACCTTGAGGGATACAACCCAATAGCCAAACTTCCTCAACACAATGAGGGAAAGGCACAAAGCCAAGCTAAAGATAGGGTTTACAACTTAGTGGTTTCAAACAACAACCACAAAACAATCTCTTTTTCCCACACAAAATCCTATAGAAAAGATAGTAGATTTTAGCTCAAGTGTGGAGAAAACCAAGGGATTTGAAACCAGCAACTCAAAGAAAATCTTTGGGAAATAAATGAAACCATGATAGAGAAGTTCAATTCAAAAGCTTTTCCCAAAACCTTTTCTTTGATTTTTCAAACCCTAATGAAAACACCAAAAAGATTGTTCAAATCAAGCTCAAAAACTTCTTTTTATTGCTGTAAAAACACCAGAGAGTATGTAAAAATTCGCACAAAAATTCTTAGAGAAAAACTCTTACCAAAAGGGTATTTATAGGCTAATCCAGAAAATAGCCGTTGGCAGCAGAACTGCCAGAAATACCCTGGCGGTCGACCGCACAACGGTCATTTTTTGACCGTTGGCAGCTACCGGTCGACCGCCAGGTCGACCGAAACAAACAGAGAGCAACTCTGTTAACAGTCGGTCGACCGCCCGGTCGACCGGCACCAAAACTGCCAGACGTGCACAGTTCTGTGCACGTCGGTCGACCGGTCCGGTCGACCGACTTCATGCCTAGTCGACTTGTCAGTTGACTAGTCGACTTGGTTGAAACCTGGAACAGAAAACTGGAATAAAAATATATTATAATAAATCCCACAAAATCTCTAAAATTCCACAAAAATAGTTTTGTCATTTTACATTGATATATAAACATGTGGTAAAAAGTTTAGCTCAAATATCAATCAATATGAACTATTCTAGTGTTATAGAAATTTTGTCAAAAACCAAAAACTGTATTTTCTAAAACTTGAATTTTGAATAGAAAATACATTTTGTCCAAAACTCTTCCAAGTACAAAAACATGATACTTAAACACTTTGAAGCATGATGCATATGGATAGAAATCCAATATACATGAAACAAATATATATATCATAGTTTTTGACTTTAATTCCAAAAATAAGTTTTGTTAAAACACAAAACCTAAAACACATGAAATAGGTATATCAAAGTAAGTTTGTCTAAGAGTTGAAGCATGCATGTATATAGAACAAATCTAATATACATTAAACCATGTAAACTTGTTTTGATATAATATCTATTCATGCAAACCAAAATCGGTTAAACCAAAAACCGAAAATCAAAACATGATACGTGTGTGTTGTGAACTTGAGCTTATCATACTATTCTAATCTTTACAATTTGGATCTAAACACAAAACTAAACTAGGATACCTAAGTCTTCTTGTAGAGCGCAATCTCCAAGCCGACTCGATCCAAAACTCTTTGATCCACAGAGCAAGTGCTATATATGATCTTTGACGCTCGGGCTCTTGAATCAACATGTGAAAGATGTGTGAAAGCTTTCACCAACTAATATCTTGATTAATGATCTAAAACTTAAACATCACAAGATAATTAGTACACATAACTACATGAGTTAATCATCATCAAAACTAGAGTCGAAGGCCTTTGGGCCGACAATCTCCCCCTTTTGATGATGACAAAACTCATGGAGTTATATATGCATGGATTAAAGTAAAGCTTCAAAGAAGCTCCCCCTTAACTCATGCATAAAGATAAACAAACAATAGAGATGCATATAAATAAGGTTCTTGACATAAAATGAATATGCATATGAAACATGCTCTTGATACTAATAAAACAAATGCTCTTGATACCAATTAAATAAACAAATGCTCTTTGATACCAATAAAATAAAACAAATAAATTATCAAACCATGCTCTTGTTACCAAAAACTCTTGATACTAAAAACATGCTCTTGATACCAATGAAAATAAAAACTTAAAACAAATAAAAGCTCAAAACATGCTCTTGATACCAATGAAAATAAAACAACCAATAAAACAGAAAACTTATGCATAAATCATGCATATGAACTCCAAAATTCTTCTCAAAAATAAATCATGCATAATATAATCTCCAAATTCTACTCCCCCTTTTGTCAATCATCAACAAAGGGGTAAAAACAAGCATGATAGAAACAAAGTTTTCTCCCCCTAAATGTTTGAAACAAGGAACCAATAAACTACTCTAAGGGGTGAAATTAAAACCAATATGATACCAATTAAAACATATGTCTATGAAGAGCATTATGATATCAAATGAAATAAAAATAAGATATGACAATGCCAATTGAAATTAAACAAGGTATTGAAACACACACAACATTTTATATCAAAAAGAAACATATGTAGAGTAAACTAGATACCAATTCACATGATACCAATTGAAAATAAAACATATTGAAAATGAAACACATGATACTAATGGATAATAAAAACATTGATACCAATTTTGAGTAAACAACAAGCTTCTTGATACCAAATGAAAATATTTGTTACCAATTGAAAAATGAAATACTAAATATCTTCCTCTTTATTAAATACCAAACAAAAATATGCGTATGCTTGAGATAAGATACCAATTTGAAAATTAAATCAATTGAAGCAAAGCATAAACAAGGTTTTGTGCCTAAAAATATAGGGATATAGTAAGCACAAATAAATCTTCTATATATGTATGTAAAAGATAGATATCAATTGAAATTTGATACTATGTGAGGTGCAAGCATACATATATAAAACACAAACATATATGAGTATACAAAAAGACATCATATTGATACCAATTGAAAGGATTCAATGATACCAATTGAAACAACAATAAGATCAAGTGTATGACTCATATCAACTATACCTCCCAATCATGGTTCAAGTTTTAAATGATTTTCATTATAAAGCATACATAGAAAATGATCTCCCATCCATCCTCCCATAGATGGTAGGGGTTTTCAAAAAAATAGATTTGAAAATGTAGTTTTGTTTGAAAATCACTACCAAATTGAAGAATACGAACTAGTCAAATGGAAAAACTTTTAAACTAGTACGAAATCCTTCAAGCAAGGAATACAACAAAATAGTTTTTCATGAAATAAGAAATTCACATGAAAATCAACACTCTAATCTAATTGAGCACAATTTTGACTCATGAAAACAAAACATGAGCAAGCAATAAAAGTGAGTGTACATATAAAGTGTGAATATCATAATCATGAAAATTTTTCATTAAGCTCAATTATTCCTTAAACATGAAAACACAAAAATCATCAAAACTCATTTAATCTTCATGGCATATGTATGTCCAATACAAACTAAAGTATACATACATATCCAAAATACAACGAGTCCACAAAATATATGCATTAAGGCACGTGGCTCAAAAAGGATAAACATGTATATCTAATAGTTTGGACAAGATAGACATATACATGAAGTTAAACAATTAAACACAAAATCAAGAAAAACTAAATCTTCACCAAAACGAATTTCATTTCAAGGTATATGTATGAATTGTCAACATAATAAGTATACATACATATCCCTAAACACAATTGAGTCCAAAATATAGATTTGCATGAAAAGCAAATGACTCAAGGGGCATACATGTATATCTTAAGGTTTGGCAAAATAGACATATACATGAAGTGAAAACACTTAATCATAGAAAACACATCAAAAATAGGAATACATGTTTGAATGCATGAATCATCAAAACTAGACTATACTAGAACATCTAATGGGTACAAATAGGCATCCAAGCACAAACATATATAAAGGTTTATTTGTGGCCCATTTTATGTACAAGTATAAATCCTAGTTTTAATGAAACTAACATCTAAGCATATATCCAAATCATTAAGCATAAAACGAGTCATAAATCAACAAGATTCTAAAAAATGATCATTATGTAAATCCACATGCTATAAGAATCATAATATCAAAACAATTGTGAAAACACAAATTATGGATTCATCTAAACAATGGAGATATCAAATTGCAATACATGCATAGCAATAAACACACTATTCAAAACATGAATCATTAAAATGAAAGTCATACAATCATGAACATCAAATGATCATTATGCATATGCATGTGCACTAGATCTAGAGCATACATGTTAGTTTAAACAAAGTGAGACACTAAGTATAGATCCATATGAAGCATGGGTGCTCAAGTAGCTAAACATGTACAACCTTAATCTAATGAACATGGCACAAGCATAACAAAACACAACATGCTAAAAAAAAAAGATGAACGTAAAAAGCATGTAAACACTAAATGGAGTAAGGGATTGTTACCAAAACTGAAGGGGCAACTCTCCATGTCTCCAAAACACCCGGTAGTCCTCCCACCTAATCTCCTTGAGAGTGAAGCATCCAAATGGTTCTTCTTTTAGCTTAGAATGCATCCACCTCAAGGCACCAACACTCTCACGTTATGCGAGAGCCTCCACCACTACATCAAACATCAAAGAGGTGGATCTTGGTACCCATTTTCTTGTGGGTCCACGGGGGTTAGTATCTCTCCTAACCCAAACAAGAT
This sequence comes from Agave tequilana, assembly GCA_038442645.1. Classification (NCBI taxonomy): domain Eukaryota; kingdom Viridiplantae; phylum Streptophyta; class Magnoliopsida; order Asparagales; family Asparagaceae; genus Agave; species Agave tequilana. Next base: position 44,909 of record JAVJIF010006978.1, on the reverse strand, counting down.
TAGTTGCTAAATTTTCAAAATGTAAACGATCATAGCAAAATCTAGCAAGATGGCCTTTTCGGCCACAATGTGTACATGTGTACACATGAGCATACATAGTGTGAAATTTGTGATCGTGATGAGCATGTGTATGCCGTGATGAGTGTACATGCAAAGATGGACCTTGTTTCTTGCGAACTAAAGTTTCCAAACGTGTATGATTTAAAGCACATTGGCTCAAAGTGGAGCCCAAACAATCAACACTTTTCTTCAAAATATTTATATCATTTTCTATGTTAGAAGACAAAGTGGAGCATGCTATAGGTGTGCTAGAACAAGAAGCTACACTAGCATGGCAAACATCAATCTCTTTTTGCAAGGATTTATTTTTAATCAAAACCAAATCCAATTCTTTTGTAATTGCATCAATATCATTTTTCAATGTGAGATTTTCTTTAAAAGTAAAATCCAATTTTGAAGATAAAATCTCATTGTGCTTTACAACATCATCACAATCATTTTTGTTTTTCAAGAATTCATTTTCCTTTAAAGCAAGTTCGAGTTGAGATTTTAGTGAGTCACGTTCACTAGCAATCTCTCCCTTCTCTTGCAAAACAGTTTCAAAAGTAGAGCATAAATCTTTCAATTCTTCTTTTACATCAAGGTGTTTCATTTTCAAAAGTTCATGTTTTTCTAAAAGTTTTTCAAGCTTAGAGACAAGTTCAACATTTAAGGTTTGAACCTCACCACATCCATAGCAATAAGAATTAGAGCTATCATCTATTTGAGAGTCCGATTGTACCTCAAGGGAGTTTTTCCCTTGGACCATGAGGCATTGCTCTTCGGACTTTTCTCTCTTAGATCTCCTCATCTTGTTGATAATCCTTGGAAGCTCGGGAGAAGTCAAGATGCTCCAAACTGCAAAAGCCGAATCATAATGATCAAAAACGGGTAAAAGAGATTCATTAAGAGATGCTCTAAGTGCTCTAAGTGCTAATGCATTGGCCTTCTTATGCTTGCTACTATTTGGGAGGGATTCTATGGTAATGGCTTGATAAACAAGATGTCCTAGATCTTTTAAATGTTTACTCATATTAACCTTCCATGTATCAAGTCTAAAATGGTCAAACATAGGAGGGCTAGCCATAAGTGCAACAATATGTGTGCAAATGATAATGTAAATGAAGATTAGCAAACCAAGATCTCACTCCTAGGTGGTTAAACCTAAATATCAGGAGCGCTAGCTCTGATACCAATTGAATAGTCACCTAGAGGGGGGGTGAATAGGTGACGATGCTAATCTAGTGAATTTAATGCGGAATTTAAAAACTAATTGCAATTACAACAATGATGCACACACAAGCAAGTATAAGATATAGCAATTTGCACAATACACAAAGTAAAGAGAGAGATAGAGAGAGAGTCAATGGATCAAACGCAAACACAGAGATATGTTATCGAGGTTCGAGCACCCAGCTCTACATCCCCGCCTTCGACACACGAAGGATTTCTAATCCACTAGCTAGTTCACCAAGAACTCTCACAAGGAGTACCCAACTCCTCTCTTTACAATCACAACCTCCTCCTTGAGGCACAACTCCAAGCCAACAATCTCCTCACAACTTGAGGGATTTTCAAACTCAAAACCAATACAAGGATCACCTCACAACCTTGAGGGATACAACCCAATAGCCAAACTTCCTCAACACAATGAGGGAAAGGCACAAAGCCAAGCTAAAGATAGGGTTTACAACTTAGTGATTTCAAACAACAACCACAAAACAATCTCTTTTTCCCACACAAAATCCTATAGAAAAGATAGTAGATTTTAGCTCAAGTGTGGAGAAAACCAAGGGATTTGAAACCAGCAACTCAAAGAAATCTTTGGGAAATAAATGAAACCAAGATAGAGAAGTTCAATTCAAAAGCTTTTCCCAAAACCCTTTTCTTTGATTTTTCAAACCCTAATGAAAACACCAAAAAGATTGTTCAAATCAAGCTCAAAACTTCTTTTTATTGCTGTAAAAACACCAGAGAGTGTGTAAAAATTCGCACAAAAATTCTTAGAGAAAAACTCTTGCCAAAAGGGTATTTATAGGCTAATCCAGAAAATAGCCGTTGGCAGCAGAACTGCCAGAAATACCCTGGCGGTCGACCGCACAACGGTCATTTTTTGACCGTTGGCAGCTACCGGTCGACCGCCCGGTCGACCGAAACAAACAGAGAGCAACTCTGTTAACAGTCGGTCGACCGCCCGGTCGACCGGCACCAAAACTGCCAGACGTGCACAGTTCTGTGCACGTCGGTCGACCGGTCCGGTCGACCGACTTCATGCCTAGTCGACTTGTCAGTTGACTAGTCGACTTGGTTGAAACCTGGAACAGAAAACTGGAATAAAAATATATTATAATAAATCCCACAAAATCTCTAAAATTCCACAAAAATTTTTTGTCATTTTACATTGATATATAAACATGTGGTAAAAAGTTTAGCTCAAATATCAATCAATATGAACTATTCTAGTGTTATAGAAATTTTGTCAAAAACCAAAAACTGTATTTTCTAAAACTTGAATTTTGAATAGAAAATACATTTTGTCCAAAACTCTTCCAAGTACAAAAACATGATACTTAGACACTTTGAAGCATGATGCATATGGATAGAAATCCAATATACATGAAACAAATATATATATCATAGTTTTTGACTTTAATTCCAAAAATAAGTTTTGTTAAAACACAAAACCTAAAACACATGAAATAGGTATATCAAAGTAAGTTTGTCTAAGAGTTGAAGCATGCATGTATATAGAACAAATCTAATATACATTAAACCATGTAAACTTGTTTTGATATAATATCTATTCATGCAAACCAAAATCGGTTAAACCAAAAACCGAAAACCAAAACATGATACGTGTGTGTTGTGAACTTGAGCTTATCATACTATTCTAATCTTTACAATTTGGATCTAAACACAAAACTAACTAGGATACCTAAGTCTTCTTGTAGAGCGCAATCTCCAAGCCGACTCGATCCAAAACTCTTTGATCCACAGAGCAAGTGCTATATATGATCTTTGACGCTCGGGCTCTTGAATCAACATGTGAAAGATGTGTGAAAGCTTTCACCAACTAATATCTTGATTAATGATCTAAAACTTAAACATCACAAGGAATCTCCTGAATTTCTTTGAAAGCATTGCCATCTCCTCTTCATCGTCATTGGAATCGTCTGTGTCGGAGGATGCATGGAAGGCGAGTTCTTTCTTCTTTGAACGGTGTTGTCGTTCGTCCTTCTTCCTTTCTTCTAACTGCACTTCATATGCCATTAGATTACCGATTAGGTTTTCTAATGTCATAGTTGAGAGATCATTCGCCTCTTCAATGGCGGTTGTCTTCTTCTCCCATTCTGGTGTGAGTGCACGAAGGATCTTACGAACTCTTTCAACTTGGGTGTCGTCCTTTCCAAGGGATGCTAAGGTATTGGTAATGTCGGTGAATCTTGTAACCATTTCGGATATGGTTTCATTCTCCTCCATTTTGAATAATTCAAACCTGTGGACAAGAACAGATATTTTAGATTCCTTAACTTTATTTGTGCATTCGTGTGTTACCTGAAGAGTATGCCATATTTGATGTGCAGAAGTGGCTGTTGACACACGGTTGAACTTTTCTTTGGTTAAGGCACAGAACAAGGCATTCATCGCTTTGGTCAAGGTTCGCGTTCTTCTTTTGATCTTCACTCCAAGCGTTATAGTTGGTTGTTGGCTTGGTGTACTGTAACGCCCCGATCCCGTAGGTACGGGGACGTTATGGCAACGTACATACGCGAGGTGAATACACACTCACGCGTACGTTAAGCCTCAGTACAGTATACTACCTCTATATAAATCCCACATCTATTGTTCCCGTTTCCCCGTATATTGTTCATGTTATCTTGTTCATGTTATATTGTTCCTGATTCCGGTGATATTGTTCTACGCTATCAACAGAGCTCAGGTCCAGTTATCATATTACCCGTATCATGTACAGTAGTTATTCTTGTTACATTGTATACTTGATATAACAGATCATAAAGCTAACTTGGGTATGGGGGAGACTTGACGGTTGATTAGATCTTATCGGGTGATGCACTGGATCCATATTGTTTTCCCACTGCAGGGGACGGTAGTGCTACCTACCAATTGCTTCATGAGCTCTTGTTACTTGATTCATGCTCCCCTCTTAGCGGAGGGCCCTAGTCTTAGCAGCCAGGGGCTTGTTTAAGGCCGTGATCCTGAGTATGCACGGGATACATACACCCGATAAGAACTCCTCGACCATGGGTTTCCAAGTAACATAATAAAACAGTATACACGATAGTGACGTCTGGAACACTTGTTATTTGGTCACTCTCTCGTTTGGATAATGGTACCCGTAGGCTCATGTCCGGATGGGTTCGACTGGAGTGCGGGCTCCAGTATGAACTGCCAGTGGTATGGGACACTGGTAGAGATTGATTAAAATACCAGGTGGTACTGATCGCTACTATTGTATAAATGACATGACTTCGACATGATCTGCCTGCTACATGTTTAGTTGTACTTGTTACTGTTCCTGATTATTTATCTACTATCATGTTACACGTATACATTGCTACTGTTCCTGTTTCCTGTTACACTTTCTGTAGTGCCCTACTACTCATGCACATGTATACTTCGTTACATTACCTGGTATATGTTACACTGTATGTAGTGGCATACTATGCATGTTCTGCATTGCATGTATTTTATTGTTGCAGACATATGCCCATCTGCATGTTCACCTCTATCATGTTACCACTATCATGTTCATGTCTATTACATCACCACTAGACAATCTTATTTCTTATATTATAACAACTGGATACGACTATAGACTTGACCCGATGATAACCGGCTAGGTAGTGATGGTATTAAAGATGACATGTTTTATATTTGTACTGCTTCCATGTTTATATTTTTCTACTGCTTCTTACATACTTATTATAGGGTATCACTAGTACAAAATCATGTATTATATATATGTATCGTGCTTGTATTACTATTGTATATATTACTACCTCCTCCTTCATTTTACCACTCACTAGGTCGCTTTCTGACGACCCTGGGTTTGCGTGCCCAGGTTGGAGATCCGAGTTATCGTTCGGGCAGCTAGTTCATTGGATTCACATAGTAGACTTTACTATCGGGATTCCTTCATAGGTATCTTTGTGCTTTGTTCCTGTTATCTCCTTTATTCCTGTATTTATATCAGTTATGATCACTAACCCCTTTCTGCAGGTATTCTTGTACTTATTTCCTGCTGGAACTCTTGTGTATATGGAGGCCCTGTCCTGTACTGAGGCTTAACGTACTCGTGAGTGTGTTTTCACCTCGCGTATGTACGTCGCCATAACGTCTCCGTATCCTTGGGATCGGGGCGTTACATGTACGATGCTTCTACGATGTTCCAAAGGTCGTAGTTGAGCGATTGCAAGTAGATCTTTATTCTACACTTCCAATAGTTGTAGTTGGATCCGTCAAATAGCGGTGGATGTTGTGTAGAATGTCCTTCTTTGAATTGGGATGATGAAAACTCCGTTGTCATCCTTGTTGTTGACTAGGTACCAAATGTAAGACCGGCTCTGATACCAATTGTAGGACCTCGCTTTGATACCAATTGTTGGACCCGAGATTAGCCAAATGCGGGACTTTCTCTGTTGGCACTTATGGATCTAAAACAACAAAGTCAACACAAATACTAACAAGAAGGATTAAGTTAAACAAATAAATAACTTGCAATAAAAGGAAAAGTAAATCTCAGAAAGTTAGACAAACGCAAACACGAGAGATTTATCCTGATTCGGTCCTTGTGACCTACATCCAGTCCCCAAGCCACCCGCTTGAGATTTTCCTTTATCCTTGATTTTGTACACCCAAAATCACAATCATGCACACCACTTGACAAATCCCCTTTGCCAAATGTGTACACCTTCTCTACATCCAAGAGAACACCTTCTCTTCCACCAAGAGAATACCTTCATCTTATACAACTGCCTCTACACCAAGAAGCCACCCGTGTACAATGATTACTTTGAGTATTACAACACTTTCCTATAAGCCTTGGTACAATGTGTGAACGTGGACAAGGTCTAGTATAGGAGAAACTTTATAAAACTTCACAATGGAAATGTCTTTTGGTGAAGAACAGAAGTTGGAAAATTCAGTTTTCAGGTTTGGCAGAATTTTGATCTTAGAAAACTGAAGATTAGGATTGTTATTTGGCCTTTGGAGTAACTACCCTTTATATAGCTGAAGACTAGGTAAGTTATGGTAGTTATAGGAACAATTCAAATGATAGGAACGTTGGAATTCGTTGCACAAAAGACCAGATAACGAAAACTGTCCAACAGTCAGAAACTGCATATAGTCGACTTGCCTATGAAGTTAGTCGACTAGTCTAGGCAAATTTCCTACTATTAGTCGACTAGGTTTGGCTATAAGTCGACTAGGCCAAGTTTAGACAGTTTTCTGGATTAACTGAATCAAGTCGACTGCAACTAACAATAAGTCGACTGGATCAGGGATTAGTCGACTAGGGGCAAGGGATAAGTCGACTACACTTTGCTATTAGTCGACTATGTTTGACTGTTAAGTCGACTAATGCAGAAACAGAGAGTTGGGTCTGATTTTGGACACTTGACTAGTCGACTAGGGTATGGGTCAAGTCGACTACACATGTTATTAGTCGACTTGTCATAGGTATTAGTCGACTAATGGACATTGATATGGTGTGTGTGTCAAGGCTTTTTACATGCTATTTCATCTTTACAAAATACATCATATCAACTCTCCTTGGGACATCTTGATCATGTAGAACTCTTGATTCGTCATGTGTTAGAGCTCCAAATGAAATGCTTCACAAAGTCTTCATCGAAATAAGTTTCAACAACTACTTTATCCAAAGAACCAAATGGAACCTACAAATAACTAAACCACCTAAACATCCTTTCAGAATCTCACTTATGAAAAAGAATCTTTGCATCTGAGAACTCCGATTAACAGACTGGGTCTGTAGTTTCCAAATTCTTATATACTATGTTAGTATTTGGAGTGTCTCATATTCATTGGAGAAGAATTCAGGTTTTTGATAGTTTCTTAATACGGATCTGTCTCCTGTTTTGATTTGAATACGTGTTTCCTATTTCTCTAAGAAGGTGCTGATTTGAGTTCGTGTTGACTAGAATCATCCTACGTGCTTATATAAACCCCTCAGGGATCGCCTTTTGAAGGTGTGTTAAGAATTCAAGAGAAATTTTAGAATTCCACCATTCAGAGTTGTGTGAGAGATCTTATTATAACTCTTGTATTTTCTTCTATAAATATTTCTCCTCACCTCCCGTGGACGTAGGCACATTACTGAACCATGTTAAATCTTGTGTTTCTTAGTTGTGTGGAGATTACTTGCTAGTGGCAGATCTTCTATATTTTCGCATCCGCTGCCGAGTCTTTAACTTGGTGTTCCTCTTTTGTTTGATCGGTGATAGATCATCAACAATTGGTATCAGAGCGATGGTTAGCAAGACGACCACGACAACCAAGTTCGAGGTGGAGAAATTCGAAGTAAGTCCAACTTCTTGTTGTGGAAGATGCGAGTAACATCGTTACTCATGAAGGAGGGCATACACAAGGCCCTACTTAGTATTGAGAAGATGCCATCGAAGATGGAGGATGATGAGTGGAACGACATCGACTTTCGGGCAAAGGCGACGATCATACTGTGCCTATCAGATGAGGTTCTCTACAACTTGATGAACGAGGAGACAACTGCTGGTCTTTGGTGTAGGCTGGAGAGCCTATACATGACGAAGAGTTTGTCGAACAAGCTTTTCATGAAGAAGTAGTTATACAGCCTTCAGATGAAGGAAAGTACACTTATTTTACAACATCTCAATGCTTTTAAGAGAATTTTAAGCGACTTGTTAGCTCTAGAGGTTAAGTTAGAAGAAGAAGACAAATCTCTTATGTTACTCTCTTCTCTTCCATCAAGTTATGACCACTTGGCAACCACCATCAGTATGATAAGGAGACCTTAGAGTTAGAAGATGTTAGATAAATACTCCAAAACAACGAGTTGATGAAGAAAACAGATTCTATGGAAGAGGCCTCAGGATTGTTTGTCAAGGGGCAGAGGGGAAGATCAAAGGGTAGGGAACCCAAAAGGGATCTAGAGGCTTTTAGCAGTTTTTCTTGTTATTTTTGCAAGAAACCAGGGCACATCAAGAAAAATTGTATGAAATATAAGGAGATGCTGAAGAGAAAAAGCAGCAAAGATTCTGATGGGGTAGTACCAGTGAAAAGTCAGATCAAGTCGGGGTTGTCGAAGAAGCAGATAAGGATTCATGTGATGTCTTGACAGCTGAGTCAGGAAAATGTAAATACTCAAATATTTGATTACTTGATTCGGGGTGCACATATCACATGTGCCCAAAAAGGAAGCGGTTTAGTATTTACAAGCCTTATGATGGAGGCTCTGTCCTGATGGGAATCTTCATGAAGAATGTTTGAGACTGTTGGCATCAGCAACATCCATATAAGGATGTTTGATGGACAGGTTTGAACCTTCATGAACGTTCGACACGTTCCGGACATAAAGAAGAATCTTCTCTCGTTGGGAGTTTTGAAAGCTCGTGGGTACAAGTTTTCTAGTGCAGATAGAGCAATTAAAGTTACTAAAGGCTTTATGACGATTCTCAAAGGAAAACGAATAACAAACTTGTACAAATTGATAAGAAGCATTATTATTAGTGATGCTTCAGCAACAACAGAGAAGGAGGATGCTAACAAGACTTTGGCACATACGTCTTGGACACATGAGTGAGCGAGGTCTTCAAGTCCTACACAAAAAGTGTGCTCTACTAGGTATCAAATATTACAAACTTGATCTTTGTAAATTTTGCATTATGAGTAAACAACGCAGACTAGCTTTCTCTATATCTCAGAACAAGGCAAAGAACTTACTAGATCTCATACACACGGATGTGTGGGGGCTTTCGCCAGTAGCATCCATTGGAGGTCCTAGGTAATATGTTATTTTTATAGATGATTTTTCAAGAAATGTTTAGGTATACTTCTTGAAACAGAAATCAGAAGTATTTCAAAAGTTCAAGGAGTGAAAAATTTTAGTGAAAAATCAGATGGGGCGAAAGGTGAAAGTCTTGAGGTCTGATAATGGAGGCGAGTATGCCTGCAAAGAATTAAAAGACTACTTAGCAAGTAAGAGTATCAAACACTAGCTAAGTATTTTAGGGCGACCAGAACAAAACGGAGTAGCATAGCGCATGAATCAGACACTTACAGAGCATACCCGCAGTATCAAATTACATGCCGACATGTAAAAAGGATTTTGGGCAGAGGCGGTGAATCATGCGAGTTATTTGGTAAATATGTACCATCAACAGCTATTGATCTTCAGATCTCAGAGAAAATATGGCGAGGAGTATCTGTGGACTATTTAACCTTACGGATTTTCAGTTGCCTGGCATATAGTTTGGTTAATAGTCAGAAAAGGAACAAACTGGAGTCCAAGTCTAAGAAGTGTGTGTTCATCGAGTTCACCAAAGGAGTCAAGGTTTTCAGACTTTGGGATTCCGAGAAAAAGAGCGCCTTTACCCGCAGAGATATGGTTTTGACGAAGATTCAATGTTGCGAGAAAAGTCAGAGAAGGAGGATAAAGCGCAAGGTGGACCTTCATGTTGGCCCAGAGACCTTCCACTCTAGTTTTGATGATGATTAACTCATATAGTTATGTTTACTAATAATATTGTGATGTTTAGTTTCAGATCTCTAATCAAGATATTAGTAGGTGATTAGCTTCAACAAAGATGTTTTGGAGCTTTTCACATGGTGATTCAAGAGCCCGAGCGTCAAAGTTCATATCTAGCACTCGTTGGAGTCAAGCTCGGTGGATCACGGTTTAGATCTAGTCAACTTGGAGACGGCGCTCTACAAGAAGACCTCGGTACATAGTTTAGTTTATATTTTAGATCCATGTGTAAAGATTAGATAGTGTAGTATGCTCAAGTTCACAACACACACAAGTTTTATGTTTCGGTTGTTCGGTTTTGGTTTAACCGATCTTGGTTTTCATGATTAGATAGTATCAAAACAAGTTTACTTGGTTTAATGTATATTAGATTTGTTTTATATACATGTATGCTTTAACTATTTAACAAACTTAGTTTGATAGTCTATTTCATGAGTTTGGTGTTTTGGTATTTTAACAAAACGTATTTTTGGATTTTAAGTCAAAAACAATGATATATATATCTTTCATGTATATTGGATTATATCCATATACTATATGCTTCAAGTTGTTTCAAATATCATGTTTTTGTATTTGGATGAGTTTTGGACAAAACGAATTTCAATTCAAAAATTCAAGTTTTGGAAAATACGGAATTTGATTTTCGGCAAAATTTCTAAGTTACAAAAATGATTCAAATTGTTTGAAATATGTGTTGAATTTTTTCACACATGTTTGTATATCAAAGTATTATACTAAAACTATTTTTATGGATTTTTAGAGATTTTATGGGATTTATTTGGTATTTAAAAACCTAGTTTTCAAATCCTATTTTCAGCCTGCCAGGCTCTGGCGGTCGACCGGAGCGGTCGACCGGTCGACCGGACGTGCACGAGAACGTGCACAGGGCCGTATCAATTTGCCGGTCGACCGAGGGGTCGACCGACTGAAGGCAACCCACTCTCGGGTTGCCCCGGTCAACCTGGCGGTCGACCGGCCAGAGAGCCGTTGCTCTCTGGTTCAGGGCCCGGTCGACCGGAAGGCTCAACGGTCAAATTTTTTACCGTTGGCCGGTCGACCGGAAGGCCATTCTGGGCCTAGTCAGCTGCCAACGGGCAGATTTTTATTGGGGGCTATTTATACCCCATTTGAGAGATGTTTCTCTACAAGTTTTTAGAGCAAAAATTTTCTACATCTCTAGTGTTTAAAACAGCAAGTTTTCAAAAGAGTTTTGGTTCAAAAGATCTATCTTTATTTTGTTTTAAAGAGTTGGAAAATTCAAGAAAAAGGAGAAACTTTGGGATTGGTTTTTGATCTTCATTTTAATCTTATCCTAGTTGTTTTCCCAATAGTTTTCTTTGAGTTTTTGATTTCCAAACTCTTTATTTTTCACACTTGAGCTATCTTACTATTCTATCTATTTAGGATCTTTATTTTTGTGGGAAAAGATTGTTTGTGGTCTTTGTGATCACCTAGTTGTTAACCCTCCTTATTTGTGGTATCCCTCTTGTGTAGAGGTTGATTTTGGAGTGGTGGTTGGCTCCCTTTAGTGAGAGGTGGAGATTGGTGTTTGGCTCCCTCTAGTGAGAGGTGGAGTTTGTGTTGGAATCCCTCAAGTGTGAGGTGATTGTTTTGTATTGGCTAAGTGCGTACCCCTCTTGTGTGAGGTGGTGTTTGTGTTGGTTGTGCATTGCCTGTAGTGAGAGGTTGTATTCGGTTGAGAGAGGAGTTGTGTACTCCCGGTTGTATTGCCCCAAATCCTCAGTGGAGGTTCCCTGTGTGGGAGTCCTGTGTGAACAAGTTAGTAGATTGGAAATCCTTCTGTGTGAAGGCGAGGACGTAGAGCTGGGTGCTCGAACCTCGAAACAAATCTCGTTGTTTGCGTTTAATCCATTGACTCTTAATTCTCTCTATTACTTTGAGCATTGATTCATATTGCCATATCATATACATGCTTGTGTGTTTGTGTGCCTCACTTGTGTTTAACCACGAGAGCTTCTTATAGCACCTCAACTCTTATTCAGAGGAATCAAGAGGAGTTAGTCCAGAGCCCTTCACCGGGAATTCGGCTACACTCGTTGGTTACATTAAGTGTGTTGCATTTTAGTTTTTAAATTCCGCATTTGTTCATTAGATTAGCCGTACACCTATTCACCCCCCTCTAGGTGTACCTACAATTGGTATCAGAGCCTATGCTCCTGATATTTGGTTTAACCACCTAGGAGTGTGATCTTGGTTAGCTAATCTAGTTTGCATTTGCATACTTATATTGTTTACACACACTCATGGATTGCTTGACACCTTCCATGTTTGATGTCCCAACATTGACATGTGAAAATTTAGGATGTCTATGTACTTGAAAACCCTAGGCTTGCATGTTTTCCTTGCCGCTACTAAGAAATCCTATCTTGGTAATAGCAATCATATAGAGGCCAAATGCACTAGCCCTTGAGGCATTTAGAAGCACGCTTAACAAAGAATATCTGTGCTTAGTTTCTAACTGTGATTCCGTCTTTGCAGTGTGGAACACGTTGATCTCCTCCAAGCTTCAATTGCCAATCCAAACGGAGGATGAATCTAGTGGAGAATCCGAGCAACAATGTTACATGATCCAAGGGAATGACTCCCTTGAGGTATATTCGGAATCTCAATTAGATGATGATTGTGCTAGTTCTTCTAATGAGTTTATTGATGCCAATGCCTTGAATGAAGAACTCTTAATTGTTTGTGAAAAATTATTAGAAAAATATAATCTTTTGAAAAAGAAGAGTTTTGAATTTAACAAAGAAAATAAGGATTATGTTCAAAGCTAGATTTGATTTTGCAAGAGAAAGTGGAGATTTCTAATGAAAGGGATTCATTGAAATCTAAACTAGATCTTGCCCTAAAAGAAAATGAATTTTTGAAAAATAAAAATGATTGTAATGATATTTTGAAGAAAAATGAAAACTTGTCTTCAAAAGTTGATTTTGTTTTAAAAGAAAATGATTCTTTGAAAAACAAAATTATTTCTATTTCAAAAGAATTAAAGTCAGTTTCTAATAAAAACATTGTTTTGAAAAATGATATAAATTCACATGTTTGCCATGCTAATGTAGCTTCACCTAGCCTACCTATTGCATGCACATCTTCTTCCATGATTGAAAATGATATTTGTATGCTTAAGAAGAGTGTGGATTGTTTGGGCTCCACTTTGAGCCATTGTGCTTTAAACCACTCATGTTTGAAATCTTTGTTTCGAAAGAAACAAATTCCTTTTATGCATGCACACCATTCACGGCATACACATGCTCCTCACGTTCACTCTCATAACACAATGTATGCTCATGTGTACAGTTGTACACATTGTGGACGTAAGGGCCACCTTGCTAAATTTTGCTATGATAAGATACATGATGTAAATTTAGCAACTAAATTTGTTTGGATTAGGAAAGGAGCTAACCCTCATGAATCTAAAAGAGTGTGGGTACCAAAGACCACCCCTATGCTATTTGATGTAGGTGTGGGTTCTCGCATGACGTGAGAGCGATGGTGTCTTGAGGTGGATGCGTTCCGAGTTTAAAGAGGACAATTTGGATGCACTACTTTCAAGGGGAGTTTGGTGGGGGACCACCTTGTTTTGGAGATATGGAGAGTTGCCCTCATGGTTTTGGTAACGATCTCTTAATCCTCATTTATTGTTTACATGCTTTTCATATTGTTGATTTCTAGCATGTCATGTTTTAATATTCATTATGCTATATGCCATGTTTATTAGATTAGTGTTATACATGATTAGTTATTTGAGACACCCATGTTTATATGGATTTATATTTAGTGTTCTCACTTTAGTTTATCTAATGTATATGTCTTAAATCTAATGCATGTGCATGTACATAATGATCATATGTATGTTTATGAGTTTTGTTTAGATTTCCATGCTTCATGTTTTGATTACTTGTTTGAATGTTAGTTTTCATTAAAACTAGGATATATACTTGTACAACTAGTGAGCTACAAATAGACCATTATATGTTTGTGCTTGAACGCTCATTTGTACCCATTAGATGTACTAGTATAGTCTAGTTTTGATGATTCAAACATTTTGACTTGTATTCCCATTTTGTACATGTTTTTCATGTTTATGTTTAACTTCATGTATATGTCCATTTTGTCTAAACTATTATATATACATATACATCCTTGAGCCACTTGCGTTCATGCATATACTTTTGTGGACTCGTTCATGTTTGGATATGTATGTATACTTTAGTTTGTACAAAACATACATATGCCTTGAAGATTAAATTATTTTGATTTTCTTGTGTTTCATGTTTTAAGGAATTTCTTTTTGAGCTCGATTGCCTAATTTCATGATGATATGCTTCACATAACTATCTTGTACACTCACTTTACTTATTTTTTCTCATGATTTTGTTTTCATGAGTATGATATGGGCTTTATGGATTTTGAGTGTTTGATGATCATGTGATCTACATGTTTTTCATGAAATATAATTTTGTTTTATTCCTTACTTGAAGGATTTCGTACTAGTTTACAAGTTTTTCATATAACTAGTTCGTATTCTTCATTATGGTAGAGTTTTTCAAACATACTATATTTTCAAACCTATTTTTGAAAACCCCTACCCATTTAAGGGCGGTTGGTTAGGCGATCATGCCTTGTATGCTCTTTATTGAAAATTCTTTTAAACATGTGCATGAAATGGGTGGTAGGTAGTATGAGTTATACGCTTGATTTTAATTATAGTTTCAATTGGTATCATTGGATCTTTTCAATTGGTATCAATATTGACATTCTTTTTGTATACTCATATATATTTTATATATGTATGCTTACATTTCAAATAGTATCAATTTTGATTGGTATCAAAATTTTCATACATATATATATGTCTTATTTGTGCTTACTATATCTCTATATCTTTGAGCACAAATTTGGTTATGCTAAGCTTGATTTCTTAAATGACTATCATATTTCAATTGATTATTTTTCAATTGGTATCTTGTTCAAGCTTAAGCATCATTTTATTTGGTATTTCATAAAGGGGGAGAACATTCGTATTTCATTTTTTTTATTGGTTTTGTATTTCACTCCCACACTTTATGATGAATCATAATTGAAAATTAATAATGTTTTAATTTGGTATCATATGCTCAAAATGAAAAATACTTACAATTGGCAAATGAAAAATATCTTACAATTGGTTTATGTTTTTCAAATTGATATCAAAAAGTGTGTAATGTTTTCAATTGGTACTAATTTTTACAATTGGTATCAAGATTTTTTATTTGTTTACTTACAATTTGGTAATCAAGATTATTTATATATCTTTCATTTTGGTATCAAAATTTTGATTGGTTTCTTCAAGTTTTGTTTTCAATGTCTTATTATTTTCAATTGGTATTCCTCAAAATTTTTGTTGGTTTACCTATGTGTTCACTTACATTTTGGTATCATGATGCACTACATTGATATATTTTTTTAATTGGTATCATGTTGGTTTTGATTTCACCCCTTGAAGTATTTTTTTTTGTTGTTTCGAACAAAAAGGGAAAGAATATGTTTTATTAGTTTTCTTTGACCCCTTTGTTGATGATTGACAAAAAGGGAGAGAAGTATTTGAGTTTATATGCATGTTTTATGTTATGCATGTTTTCATATTGGTATCAAGATGTTTTCATATTGGTATCAAGAGATAGTTTGTTTTATGTTTTGTTGATATTGGTATCAAGAGTGATGATTACTAGTATCTAGAAACATAGTTTGTTTTTTATTGGTATCAAGAACATTATTTTAAGAACATGTTTATGAAAAGAAGAAATAATTTATTTTGGTATCAAGAGATTGTTTTATGCATGTTGATGCATTTCATGTTTGGTATCAAGAGCATGTTTTTTTATTTTGTATCAAAGCATGTTCATTTCATTGTTTTTATGCATGTCTATGCATTTTCATGTTTAATATTCATTGCATATTTTATTGTTTATTTCTATGCATGAGTTAAGAGGGAGCTTCCTTGAAGCTTAACTTTAATCCATGCATATATAACTCAATGAGTTTTGTCATCATCAAAAAGGGGGAGATTGTTGGCCCAGAGGCCTTTCACTCTAGTTTTGATGATGATTAACTCATGTAGTTATGTTTACTAATAATCTTGTGATGTTTAGTTTCAGATCTCTAATCAAGATATTAGTAGGTGATTAGCTTCAACAAAGGTGTTTTGAAGCTTTTCACATGGTGATTCAAGAGCCCGAGCGTCAAAGTTCATATCTAGTACTCGTTGGAGTCAAGCTCGGTGGATCACGGTTTAGATCGAGTCAACTTGGAGACGGCGCTCTACAAGAAGACCTCGGTACATAGTTTAGTTTATGTTTTAGATCCATGTGTAAAGATTAGATAGTGTGGTGTGCTCAAGTTCACAACACACACAAGTTTTATGTTTCGATTTTTCAGTTTTGGTTTAACCGATCTTGGTTTTCATGAATAGATAGTATCAAAATAAGTTTAATTGGTTTAATGTATATTAGATTTGTTCTATATACAT
Source organism: Agave tequilana (assembly GCA_038442645.1). Classification (NCBI taxonomy): domain Eukaryota; kingdom Viridiplantae; phylum Streptophyta; class Magnoliopsida; order Asparagales; family Asparagaceae; genus Agave; species Agave tequilana. The sequence goes on along the minus strand of JAVJIF010006978.1, from coordinate 28,578 downwards.
GTATGCTTCAACTTTTTAACAAACTTAGTTTGATAGTCTATTTCAGGAGTTTGGTGTTTTGGTATTTTAACAAAACGTATTTTTGGATTTTAAGTCAAAAATAATGATATATATATCTTTCATGTATATTGGATTATATCCATATACTATATGCTTCAAGTTGTTTCAAATATCATGTTTTTGTATTTGGATGAGTTTTGGACAAAACGAATTTCAATTCAAAAATCCAAGTTTTGGAAAATACGGAATTTGGTTTTCGGCAAAATTTCTAAGTCAAAAAATGGTTCAAATTGTTTGAAATATGTGTTGAATTTTTTCACACATGTTTGTATATCAAAGTATTATATTAAAACTATTTTTGTGGATTTTTAGAGATTTTATGGGATTTATTTGGTATTTAAAAACCTAATTTTCAAATCCTATTTTTAGCCTGCCAGGCTCTGGCGATCAACCGGACCGGTCGACCGGAACGGTCGACCGGACGTACACGAGAACGTGCACATGGCCGTATCAGTTAGCCGGTCGACTGAGCGGTCGATCGACTGAAGGCAACCCACTCTCGGGTTGTCCAGGTCGACCGGGCGGTCGACCAGCCAGAAAGCCGTTGCTCTCTGGTTCAGGGCCCGGTCGACCGGGCGGTCGACCGGAAGGCTCAACGGTCAAATTTTTGACCGTTGGCCGGTCGACCGGAAGGCCATTCTGGGCCTAGTCAGCTGCCAACGGGCAGATTTTTATTGGGGGCTATTTATACCCCATTTGAGAGATGTTTCTCTACAAGTTTTTAAAGCAAAATTTTTCTACATCTCTAGTGTTTAAAACAGCAAGTTTTCAAAAGAGTTTTTGGTTCAAAAGATCTATCTTTATTTTGTTTTAAAGGGTTGAAAAATTCAAGAAAAAGGAGAAACTTTGGGATTGGTTTTTGATCTTCATTTTAATCTTATCCTAGTTGTTTTCCCAATAGTTTTCTTTGAGTTTTTGATTTCCAAACTCTTTATTTTCTACACTTGAGCTATCTTACTATCCTATCTATTTAGGATCTTTATTTTTGTGGGAAAAGATTGTTTGTGGTCTTTGTGATCACCTAGTTGTTAACCCTCCTTATTTGTGGTATCCCTCTTGTGTAGATGTTGATTTTGGAGTGGTGGTTGGCTCCCTCTAGTGAGAGATGGAGATTGGTGTTTGGCTCCCTCTAGTGAGAGGTGGAGTTTGTGTTGGAATCCCTCAAGTGTGAGGTGATTGTTTTGTATTAGCTAAGTGCCTACCCCTCTTGTGTGGGGTGGTGTTTGTGTTGGTTGTGCATTGCCTGTAGTGAGAGGTTGTATTCGGTTGAGAGAGGAGTTGTGTACTCCCGGTTGTATTGCTCCAAATCCTCAGTGGAGATTCCCTGTGTGGGAGTCCTGTGTGAACAAGTTAGTGGATTGAAAATCATTCTGTGTGAAGGCGAGGACGTAGAGCTGGGTGCTCGAACCTCGAAACAAATCTCGTTGTTTGCGTTTGATCCATTGACTCTTAACTCTCTCTATTACTTTGAGCATTGATTCATATTGCCATATCATATACATGCTTGTGTGTTTGTGTGCCTCACTTGTGTTTAATCACGAGAGCTTCATATAGCACCTCAACTCTTATTCAGAGGAATCAAGAGGAGTTAGTCCAGAGCCCTTCACCGGGAATTCGGCTACACTCGTTGGTTACATTAAGTGTGTTGCATTTTAGTTTTTAAATTCCGCATTTTGTTCATTAGATTAGCTGTACACCTATTCACCCCCCTCTAGGTGTACCTACACTTCAGACAGTTCGGTAGTAGACACTCAGAAAAAGGGAGTCGAGTTCTCAGATAGCCCTAAAAGGCCTGAAGGGTCAGAAGAGGACTCCTCAGATTTAGATGAAGACAAACAAGAGGCTACTCAAGAGCAATCTAGGCCGTTGAGACGGTCAGTAAGAGTTACGGTGCCACCAACAAGGTATGATTGGGATGAAGATCATGTCTCTTTCCCATTAGTAATAGAAACAGGAGAACCTGACAGTTACAGTGAAGCGATCGAGGCAGATGACCACGACAAGTGGATTACAGCCATGGAGTAAGAGATGGAGTCTTTAGATAGAAACCAAACATGGACGTTAGTCAATCTTCCAAAGGACTCCAAGGTAATAGGTTGCAGATGAGTCTTTCGCAAGAAGGACAATGAGCAGTACAAGGTAATGTTAAGGCAATGTTAGTTGCCAAAGGATATGCTCAGAAAGAGGGCATTAACAATAAGATTTTTTCTCCTGTAGTCAAGCTTACATCTATTCGGATATTATTGACGATAGTTGTTCAGTTTGATCTAGAGTTGGAGCAGATGAACGTCAAAACAGCGTTTCTGCATGGTGAGCTGGAGGAGAAGATATACATGAAATAACCTGAAGGTTATATTCATCAAGGTAAAGAAAATAAGGTGTGTCTTTTAAAGAAGTCCCTCTATGGACTTAAACAGTCTCCCAGGCAGTGGTACAAACGTTTAATTTTTTCATGATCAAAGCCAAATACAACCGATGTGAGTATGATAGTTGTGTCAATTTCAAGCAGAGTGATGATCTGACATATTTGCTGTTATATGTGGATGATATGCTGATTACTGCGAGAAACAAAACACATGTTCAAAAGCTTAAAGCTCAACTCAAGAAGAAATGTAACGCCCCGATCCCGCAGGTACGGGGACGTTATGGCGATGTACACACGCGAGGTGGAAACACACTCACGAGTACGTTAAGCCTCAGTACAGGACAGGGCTTCCATATACACAAGAGTTCCAGCAGGAAATAAGTACAAGAATACCTGTAGAAAGGGGTTAGTGATCATAACAGAGATAAATACAGGAATAAAGGAGATAACAGGAACAAAACACAAAGATACCTATGAAGGAATCCCGATGGTAAAGTCTCCTATGTGAAACCAATGAACTAGCTGCCCAAAGGATAACTCGGATCTCCAACCTGGGCACGCAAACCCAGGGTCGTCAGAAAGCGACCTAGTGAGTGGTAAAATGAAGGAGGTAGTAATATATACAATAGTAATACAAGCACGATAATAATATATAATACATAATGTTGGACTAGTGATACCATATAATAAGGATATAATAAGCAGTAGAAATAGATAAACATGTCATCTTTTATTACCATCATTACCTAGCCGGTTATCATCGGGTCATGTCTATAGTCGTGTCCAGTTTATAGAATAAATGGTGACGTGATAGAAATGAACATGCGAGGGGGCATAAGCAATATGAATATGCAGGTGGGCATATGCAATATAACCACAATACTGAGTTGTAATATATACGGTAATGATATCTGCTATACAGAAAACAGAATATATGCAATGCAGAGCATACATGTAAATGAGGAGTATGCCACTACAGACAGTGTAACATGTACCAGGTATAGTAACAAGTATACAGGTAACATGATATCGGATAAAGTATCATGAACAGTAACAAGTACATCTACACAATAGTCTACATGTATCAGACAAGTCATGTTCTTTAGACAATAGTAGCAATCAGTACCACCTGGTATTTTAATCAATCTCTTCCAGTGTCCCATACCACTGGCAGTTCATACTGGAGCCCGCGCTCCAGTCGAACCCATCCGGACATGGCCTACGGGTACCATTATCCAAACTAGAGAGTGACCAAATAACAAGTGTTCCCGACGTCACTATTGTGTATACTGTTATCTTATGTTAATTGGAAACTCATGGTCGAGGAGCTCTTATCGGGTGGGTGTATCCCGTGCATACCCGGGACAACGGCCTTACCAGATCCCTGACTGCTGAGACCAGGGCCAGCCCGCTAGGGCTGTAACATGTAACGGGAATCTCAATGAGCTAAAACAATAACGGGAGCTCATGAGTAACATATGGTAGCCAGCACTACCCCGTCCACTGTAGTGGGACAAACAATATGGATCCAGTACATCCACCCGATATGACCTAATCAACCGTCAAGTCTCCCCCATCCCCAAGTTATTTTTATGATCTGATATGTCAAGTATACAAGGTAACAAGAACAAATATATTACATGATACGGGTAACATGATAACTGGACCAGAGCTCTGTTGATAGCGTAGAACAATATAACGAGAAACGGGAACAATATAACAGGAACAATATAACGGGAAACGGGAACCATAGATGTGGGATTCCACATATCGCATATCAACAGCTCTCATGTCCAGTAACGGGAATATCCATATCAGTAACAGGAAACAATCATATAACATGAATATGGTAACATGGCACAATCATACATGTAATATGAACGGGGATAACCTGGAACAATCATACATGCAATAGGTACAAGGATTCATATGATAAGAATGGAGAAACCATGCATGCATGAGTAACAGTGATATGCCGAGCATCTATGTAACGATGATAGAAATATAGGAACTGACTGTATCCAGTGACCTGATGTACCCGTGTGTCCGTGGAACATATAGGTGTTGCAAGAATCCGTGTAACAGTAACCATAACATACAATAGCAAGACCGGTGTATACGTATCTCAGTAATGCATAAACATGCAGTGATCGTGTCGTGAATCTCAATAACTAGGTCATGATGAGACATGTACAGAAGGCTACATAAGATACTGATATCCAGGGTAACTGATATCTACATGCAAGACGGTGGTCAGTGTACCAGTGGGTCGGTAAAGGTGACAGTGGAATAGTGATATTATCTCGTATCATGGAGGATGCATTTATTAGGGTACTTGTAGCAGTATTGTGTAACTACGCGCATATCAATGTATATGTAGCCGTAGTGTGTAACCATAATCGTTATCCATGTAGTGACATTGTCTAGCGATCCTCGAGTTGATCGTCTATCACTTATTCTCACATTAACATATTATACCGATTCTAATTACAATGTTTTAGGAAGGAACATTTCTAGTGCTAATTCCATAATGACGATTTCGTAATTAAAGCAATCAAAAACATGAATAAATAACTATAATTTATAAAAGGATAACACTCACAAACTAGCCATAGGAAGGTAGCTCTCTTCCCACGCTCGCAACGGATTCAGAATCATCCCAATCGGAGTCCGGATGCTCCCGATATCGCCCGAATACTAAATCATAACAAATAGGGTTCAATATGTAATAAAATATTTAAATGCAAATAAGAAATATTAGCAGGGGGTTTTCTGTAAAATTACCTTTATTCGGGTTCGGATGCGGGTTTGGTGAGATAACGGGTCGGGTCTGGATCCGATAACTTGAACCCATAACTTAAAGTAATGGGTAAAAGGGTTAATGGGTTTAGGGGTGCTATACCCTACCCACTAAGGGGGGTTATTGGGTTTGGGTTTTACCCAAACCCAATAAGGGAAATAATGGCACAGCAGCAGCCTTTGCTGCTGCTACTGTCCGAGCCCAGGCCGGCCAGCACCCGCTGGCCGGCGGCGGCGAAGGCCCGCCGGCGGCGGTCCCGGCCGCCGGCGGCGCGGCCGTCAGGCCGGGGGGGCGAGAGGGAGAGGTAGAGATAGAGAGGAGAGAGGAGAGAGATAAAAGTGTTGGCCCAAAGGCCTTCCACTCTAGTTTTGATGATGATTAACTCATGTAGTTATGTGTACTAATAATCTTGTGATTTTAGTTTCAGATCTTTAATCAAGTTATTAGTAGGTGATTAGCTTCAACAAGATGATTTGGAAGCTACCCACATGTTGATTCAAGAGCCCAAGCATCAAAGATCATATATAGCACTTGCTTGGTGAATCACGGTTTGGACCGAGTCAACTTGGAGACGGCGCTCTACAAGAAGACTTAGGTATCCCTAGTTTAGTTTGTGTTTAGAGCCTAATTGTAAAGATTAGATTAGTATGATAAAGCTCAAGTTCACAACACACACGTTTCATGTTTTGAATATTGGTTTTCGGTTTTTCGGTTTAGGTTTAACCGATCTTGGTTTTCATGAATAGATAGATCAAAACAAGTTTACATGGTTTAATGTATATATGATTTGTTCTATATACATGCATGCTTCTATTGCTTAAACAAACTTAGTTTGATAGTCTACTTCATGAGTTTTATGTTTTGGTATTTTTGACAAAACATATTTTGGAATTAATGACAAAAACTATGATATATATTTGTTTCATGTATATTGGATTTCTATCCATATGCATCATACTTCAAAGTGTTTAATTATCATGTTTTTGTATCTGGAAGTGTTTTGGACAAAACGTATTTTCTATTCAAAATTCAAGTTTTAGAAAATACAGTTTTTGGTTTTTGGTAAAAATGATTAGACATAAAAATAGTTTTAATTACTTGATATTTGAGTCAAAACTTTTATCACATGTTTATATATCAATGCAATTTGACAAAACTATTTTTGGGGATTTTTAGTAATTTATAAGAATTTATTGAATATTTATTTCCCCAGATTTCTGATCTGTTTTGGTGTCTGCCAGGCTGATCGGTCGACCGGTACGGTCGACCGCACCTGTAGACGGTCGACCGTATAGGTCGACCGACGTGCACAGAAACGTGCACGCTGGCTACACCTATAGCCGGTCGACCGTGCCGGTCGACCGACTGAGAGCAGGTTTGCTCTCTGTTTGTCTGGGTCGATCGGGCGGTCGACCGCTAGCGCCAACGGGTCAAAAATTGACCGTTGGACGGTCGACCGGGCGGTCGACCGTCAGGGTAATTCTGGCAAAAATTACAGCAACGGCTATTTTCTGGATTAGCCTATAAATACCCCATTTGTAAGAGTTTTTCTCTAAGAATTTTTGTGCGAATTTTTACATACTCTCTGGTGTTTTTACAGCATTAAAAAGAAGTTTTTGAGCTTGATTTGAACAATCTTTTGGTGTTTTCTTTAGGGTTTGAAAAATCAAAGAAAAGGGTTTTGGGAAAAGCTTTTGAATTGAACTTCTCTATCTTGGTTTCATTTATTTCCCAAAGATTTTCTTTGAGTTGCTGGTTTCAAATCCCTTGGTTCTCTCCACACTTGAGCTAAAATCTACTATCTTTTCTATAGGATTTTGTGTGGGAAAAAGAGATTGTTTTGTGGTTGTTGTTTGAAGCCACTAAGTTGTAAACCCTATCTTTAGCTTGGCTTTGTGCCTTTCCCTCATTGTGTTGAGGAAGTTTGGCTATTGGGTTGTTTCCCTCAAGATTGTGAGGTGATCTTTGTATTGAGTTGTGCTTGCCTCAAGGAGGAGGTTGTAGTTGGCTTGGAGTTTGCCTCAAGAGGAGGTTGTGTTTGTAAGGAGAGGAGTTGGGTACTCCTTGTATTGTGATTGCCCCAAATCCTCAGTGGAGGTTCCCTTTGTGGGAGTCCTTTGTGGACAAGCTAGTGGATTGGAAATCCTTCGTGTGTCGAAGGCGGGGATGTAGAGCTGGGTGCTCGAACCTCGGAACATATCTTGTTGTTTGCGCTTGATCCATTGACTCTCTCTAACTCTCTCTTTACTTTGTGCCTTGCATCTATTTATATTGCTCATTCATATTTGCTTGGCTTGGTTGTGTGTGCATCATTTGTTGATCACACTTGAGTGTAATTTGCATTAAGTTTTTAAATTCTGCATTTAGTTCACTAGATTAGCATCGTCACCTATTCACCCCCCCTCTAGGTGACTTTTCAATTGGTATCAGAGCTAGCGCTCCTGATATTTAGGTTTAACCACTTAGGAGTGAGATCTTGGTTTGCTAATCTTCATTTGCATTTTCATTTGCACACATTTAGTTTGCACTTATGACTAGCCCTCCTATGTTTGATCATTTTAGACTTGATGCTTGGAAGGCTAATATGACTAAACATTTAAAAGACCTAGGACATCTAGTTTATCAAGCCATTACCATAGAATCCCTCCCAAATAGTAGCAAGCATAAGAAGGCCAATGCATTAGCACTTAGGGCACTTAGAGCATCTCTAAATGAACATTTATTACATGTTTTTGATCGTTATGATTCGGCTTTTGCAGTTTGGAGCATCTTGACTTCTCCCGAGCTTCCAAGGATTATCAACAAGATGAGGAGATCTAAGAGAGAAAAGTCCGAAGAGCAATGCCTTATGGTCCAAGGGAAGAACTCCCTTGAGGTACAATCGGATTCTCAAATAGATGATAGCTCTAGTTCCTATTGTCATGGATGTTTTGAAGTTCAAACTTTGAATATGGAACTTGTTCAAAAGCTTGAGAATTTGCTAGAAGAACATGATTTGTTGAAAGATGATAATCTTGTTTTGAAAAATGAATTAAAGAATTTATGCTCTAATTTTGAATTGATGTTGCAAGAGAAAGAAGAGATTGCAAGTGAATGTGACTCACTTAAATCTCAACTCGAACTTGCTTTAAAGGAAAATGAATTTTTGAAAAACAAAAATGATTGTGATGATGTTGTAAAGCACAATGAGATTTTATCTTCAAAATTGGATTTACTTTTAAAGAAAACCTCACTTTGAAAAATGATATTGATGCAATTACAAAAGAATTGGATTTGGTTTTGAATAAAAATAAATCTTTGCAAAATGATATTGATATTCATGTTTGCCATGCTAGTGTAGCTTCTACTTCTAGCACTTCCATTGCATGCTCCACTTTATCTTCTAGCATTGAAAATGATATAAATAATTTGAAGAAAAGTGTTGATTGTTTGGGCTCCACTTTGAGCCAATGTGCTTTAAATCACACTCGTTTAGAATCCTTGGTTCGCAAGAAACAAGCTCCAACTATGCATGCACACCCATTACGGCATACACATGCTCATCACGGACACAATCATAACATGTATGCTCATGTGTACTCTTGTACACATTGTGGTCGAAAAGGCCACCTTGCTAGATTTTGCTATGATAGATTACATATTAAAATTTAGCAACTAATCTTGTTTGGGTTAGGAGAGATACTAACCCCCGAGGACCCACAAGAAAATGGGTATCAAGATCCACCTCTTTGATGTTTGATGTAGGTGAAGGCTCTCGCATAACGTGAGAGTGTTGGTGCCTTGAGGTGGATGCATTCTAAGCTAAAAGGAGAACCATTTGGATGCTTCACTCTCAAGGAGAGTAGGTGGGAGGACCACCGGGTGTTTTGGAGACATGGAGAGTTGCCCCTTCGGTTTTGGTAATAATTCCTTACTCCATTTAGTGTTTACATGCTTTTTACATTCATTTTTTTTTGGCATGTTGTGTTTTGTTATGCTTGTGCCATGTTCATTAGAATAGTGTTATACATGTTTGTTACTTGAGCACCTATATCTTATATGGATCTATATTTAGTGTTCTCACATTGTTTAAACTAACATGTATGCCCTAGATCTAATGCACATGCATATACATTATGATCATATGAATGTTTATGATATTTGTTTTGATGACTCATGTTTTGATTAGTATGATATTTGCCATGTTTATTAGACTTATGCTTTACATGATTAGTTATTGAGACACCCATGTTTAGTATGGACCCATATTTTGTGTTCTCTTTATGTTTTGGCTATCATGTTTATCATAGGTTTAATGCACATGTCTTTGTCATGCAAATCATATGGTTGACTATGATTTTTTTTAATGATTCATGTTTTGATAAATAACTTGTGTTGTATGATTTCTAATTTAGCCACATGCTTTGATCATGTATTTTATGATTCTTATAGCATGTGGATTTACATAATGATCTTTTTTTTTGAATATTGTTGATTTATGACTCGTTTTATGCTTAATGATTTGGATATATGCTTAGATGTTAGTTTTCATTAAATTAGGATTTATACTTGTACATAGAATGGGTCACAAATAAACCTTTATATATGTTTGTGCTTGGATGCCTATTTGTACCCATTAGATGTTCTAGTATAGTCTAGTTTTGATGATTCATGCATTCAAACATGTATTCCTATTTTTGATGTGTTTTCTATGATTAAGTTTTTCACTTCATGTATATGTCTATTTTGCCAAACCTTTAAGATATACATGTATACCCTTTGAGTCATTTGCTTTTCATGCAAATCTATATATATGAACTCAATTGTGTTAGGGATATGTATGTTATCTTATTGTGTTGACAATTCATACATATACCTTGAAATGAAATTAGTTTTGGTGAAAATTTAGTTTTTCTTGATTTCGTGTTTATTTGTTTAACTTCATGTATATGTCCATCTTGTCCAAACTATCATTTATACATATACATCCTTGAGCCACGTGCCTTCATGCATACACTTTTGTGGACTCATTATATTTAGGATATGTATGTATACTTTAGTTTGTACATGACATACATATGCCTTGAAGTTTAAATCATTTTGATGATTTTCATTTATTTCTTTTGGATAATTTCTATTGGAAATGAAAATCTAGTTTTTCAAGTTTTCATGTTTTCAAGGAATTTCATATGAGCCTAATTGTCCATTTTCATGATGATATGTTTCTCACAACACTTGTACACTCACCTTATTTTGATGTTTTCTCATGATTTGATTTTCATGAGTACTATTGGTGCCATATAGATTTTGAGTGTTTGGTGATCATGTGATTCTCATGTTTCATGAAAAATCTTTGTGTTTTATCTTGAAGGATTACGTGCTAGTTTTCAAATTTTCATACAACTAGTTCGTATTCTTCAATTTGGTAGAGTTTTTCAAACAAACTATAATTCCAAATCTATTTTTGAAAACCCCTACCTTTAATGGGCGGTTGGATGGGAGATCATGCTCATGAATGCTTTATAATGAAAATCATTTAAAACTTGAACCATGATTGGGAGGTATAGTTGATATGAGTCATACACTTGATCTTATTGTTGTTTCAATTGGTATCACTGAATTTCTTCAATTGGTATCAATCTTGACATCCTTTTGTATACTCATATATGTTTTGTTTTATATATGTATGCTTACACTTCATATAGTATCAATTTCAATTGGTATCTATTTCTTACATACATATATAAATGATTTATTTGTGCTTATTATATCCCTATATCTTGAAGCACAAATTTTGGTTATGTTAAGCTTGAGTTTTTCAATTGGTATCCATATACAAGCTTTATCATAATTTTTAAGATTGCTAAGCTTGAATTTTTAATGAATATCATGTTTCAATTGATTTAATTTTCAATTGGTATCTTATTTCAAGTCTATGCATATTTTCTTTTGGTATTTCATAAAGGGGGAGAAAACTCGTATTTTATATTTCAATTGGTATTTTGTTTACCATTGTTTTTGTTTCCCACTCCCTAACTTTATGATATTAAAGTAATTGGTATCATATGCTTATAATGAAAAATATCTTCTTTTGGTATCAAGATGCTATTTGTTTCCTTAAATTTGGTATCAATTTTTTATTATCTTTTGGTATCAAGTTTACATTACTTGTTTTCATAAAATTCAATGCCTTGTTTTATTTCAAATAGGATTTGACATTTCTCAAAGTTTGTTATTTTCATTTGATATCATATTGACTTTGATTTTACCCCTTGGAATAATTTGTTGCTTCTTTGTTTTGAAAATTTAGGGGGAGAAGTATTTGTTTTCATTATGTTTGTTTTTACCCCTTTGTTGATGATTGACAAAAAGGGGGAGAAGAATTTGTAGTTTATATGCATGGTTGATTTATGCATATGTTTTAGTTGGTTTTCATTAGTAATAATATGTTGGTTTCAATATTATTGTTTTATTGGTATCAAGAGCATGTTTCATTGTTTATGTTTTATTTTAATTGGTATCCAGAACATGTTTATATGTGTTTAAGAACATTCATTGCACATCTTATATGCTTTATTGTTATGCATGAGTTAAGGGGAGCTTCTTTGAAGCTTTACTTTAATCCATGCATATATAACTCTATGAGTTTTGTCATCATCAAAAAGGGGGAGATTGTTGGCCCAAAGGCCTTCCACTCTAGTTTTGATGATGATTAACTCATGTAGTTATGTGTACTAATAATCTTGTGATTTTAGTTTCAGATCTTTAATCAAGTTATTAGTAGGTGATTAGCTTCAACAAGATGATTTGGAAGCTACCCACATGTTGATTCAAGAGCCCAAGCGTCAAAGATCATATATAGCACTTGCTTGGTTAATCACGGTTTGGACCGAGTCAACTTGGAGACGGCGCTCTACAAGAAGACTTAGGTATCCCTAATTTAGTTTGTGTTTAGAGCCTAATTGTAAAGATTAGATTAGTATGATAAAGCTCAAGTTCACAACACACACGTTTCATGTTTTGAATATTGGTTTTCAATTTTTCAGTTTTAGTTTAACCGATCTTGGTTTTCATGAATAGATAGATCAAAACAAGTTTACATGGTTTAATGTATATATGATTTGTTCTATATACATGCATGCTTCTATTGCTTAAACAAACTTAGTTTGATAGTCTACTTCATGAGTTTTATGTTTTGGTATTTTTGACAAACATATTTTGGAATTAATGACAAAAACTATGATATATATTTGTTTCATATATATTGGATTTCTATCCATATGCATCATGCTTCAAAGTGTTTAATTATCATGTTTTTGTATCTGGAAGTGTTTTGGACAAAACGTATTTTCTATTCAAAATTCAAGTTTTAGAAAATACAGTTTTTGATTTTTGGTAAAAATGATTAGACATAAAAATAGTTTTAATTGCTTGATATTTGAGTCAAAACTTTTATCACATGTTTCTATATCAATGCAATTTGACAAAACTATTTTTGGGGATTTTTAGTAATTTATAAGAATTTATTGAATATTTATTTCCCCAGATTTCTGATCTGTTTTGATGTCTGCCAGGCTGATCGGTCGACCGGTACGGTCGACCGCACCTGTAGACGGTCGACCGTATAGGTCGACCGACGTGCACAGAAACGTGCACGCTGGCTACACCTATAGCCGGTCGACCGTGCCGGTCGACCGACTGAGAGCAGGTTTGCTCTCTGTTTGTCTGGGTCGACCGGCGGTCGACCGCTAGCGCCAACGGGTCAAAAATTGACCGTTGGGCGGTCGACCGGGCGGTCGACCGTCAGGGTAATTCTGGCAAAAATTACAGCCAACAGCTATTTTCTGGATTAGCCTATAAATACCCCATTTGTAAGAGTTTTTCTCTAAGAATTTTTGTGCGAATTTTTACATACTCTCTGGTGTTTTTACAGCATTAAAAAGAAGTTTTTGAGCTTGATTTGAACAATCTTTTTGGTGTTTTCTTTAGGGTTGAAAAATCAAAGAAAAGGGTTTTGGGAAAAGCTTTTGAATTGAACTTCTCTATCTTAGTTTCATTTATTTCCCAAAGATTTTCTTTGAGTTGCTGGTTTCAAATCCCTTGGTTCTCTCCACACTTGAGCTAAAATCTACTATCTTTTCTATAGGATTTTGTGTGGGAAAAAGAGATTGTTTTGTGGTTGTTTTTTGAAACCACTAAGTTGTAACCCTATCTTTAGCTTGGCTTTGTGCCTTTCCCTCATTGTGTTGAGGAAGTTTGGCTATTGGGTTGTTTCCCTCAAGATTGTGAGGTGATCTTTGTATTGAGTTGTGCTTGCCTCAAGGAGGAGGTTGTAGTTGGCTTGGAGTTTGCCTCAAGAGGAGGTTGTGTTTGTAAGGAGAGGAGTTGGGTACTCCTTGTATTGTGATTGCCCCAAATCCTCGGTGGAGGTTCCCTTGTGGGAGTCCTTTGTGGACAAGCTAGTGGATTGGAAATCCTTCGTGTGTCGAAGGCGGGGATGTAGAGCTGGGTGCTCGAACCTCGGAACATATCTTGTTGTTTGCGCTTGATCCATTGACTCTCTCTAACTCTCTCTTTACTTTGTGCCTTGCATCTATTTATATTGCTCATTCATATTTGCTTGGCTTGGTTGTGTGTGCATCATTTGTTGATCACACTTGAGTGTAATTTGCATTAAGTTTTTAAATTCCGCATTTAGTTCACTAGATTAGCATCGTCACCTATTCACCCCCCCTCTAGGTGACTTTTCAAAAAGGAGAGAGAGAGAGAGTAAGGGGAAGAGGGCAGCTTTGCTGCCCTGTGCCGGCCGCGCTGCTGCGCGGCCATGGCAGCCGGCTGCGGCCGGCGGACGGCCGCCGGCGGGCCTTCGCCGCCGCCGGCCAGCGGGTGCTGGCCGGCCTGGGCGCGGACAGCAGCAGCAGCAAAGGCTGCTGCTGTGCCATTATTTCCCTTATTGGGTTTGGGTAAAACCTAAACCCAATACCCCCCCTAGTGGGTAGGGTATAGCACCCCTAAACCCATTAACCCTTTACCCATTACTTTAAGTTATGGGTTCAAGTTATCGGATCCAGACCCGGCCCGTTATCTCACCAACCCGCATCCGAACCCCAATAAAGGTAATTTTACAGAAAACCCCTGCTAATATTTCTTATTTGCATTTAAATATTTTTATTACATATTGAACCCTATTTGTTATGATTTAGTATTCGGGCGATATCGGGAGCATCCGGACTCCGATTGGGATGATTTTGGATCCGTTGCGAGCGTGGAAAAGAGAGCTACCTTCCTATGGCTAGTTTGTGAGTGTTTTCTTTTTATAAATTATAGTTATTTATTCATGTTTTTGATTGCTTTATTACGAAATCGTCATTATGGAATTAGCACTAGAAATGTTCCTTCCTAAAACATTGTAATTAGAATCGGTATAATATGTTAATGTGAGAATAAGTGATAGACGATCAACTCGAGGATCGCTAGACAATGTCACTGCATGGATAACGATTATGGTTACACACTACGGCTACATATACATTGATATGCGCGTAGTTACACAATACTGCTACAAGTACCCTAATACATGCATCCTCCATGATACGAGATAATATCACTATTCCACTGTCACCTTTACCGACCCACTGGTACACTGACCACCGTCTTGCATGTAGATATCAGTTACCCTGGATATCAGTATCTTATGTAGCCTCCTGTACATGTCTCACCATGACCTAGTTATTGAGATTCACGACACGATCACTGCATGTTTGTGCATTACTGAGATACGGATACACCGGTCTTGTTTTGTATGTTATGGTTACTGTTACACGGATTCTTGCAACACCTATATGTTCCACGGACACACGGGTACATCAGGTCACTGGATACAGTCAGTTCCTATATTTCTATCATCGTTACATAGATGCTCGGCATATCACTGTTACTCATGCATGCATGGTTTCTCCATTCTTATCATATGAATCCTTGTACCTATTGCATGTATGATTGTTCCAGGTTATCCCCGTTCATATTACATGTATGATTGTGCCATGTTACCATATTCATATTATATGATTATTTCCTGTTACTGATATGGATATTCCCGTTACTGATATGGATATTCCCGTTACTGGACATGAGACCTGTTGATATGCGATATGTGGAATCCCACATCTATGGTTCCCGTTTCCCATTATATTATTCCTGTTATATTGTTCCCGTTTCTCGTTATATTGTTCTACGCTATCAACAGAGCTCTGGTCCAGTTATCATGTTACCCGTATCATGTACTGTATTTATTCTTGTTACCTTGTATACTTGACATATCAGATCATAAAAGATAACTTGGGGATGGGGGAGACTTGACAAAGTTGATTCGGTCATATGGGGTGGATGTACTGGATCCATATTGTTTGTCCCACTGCAGGGGACGGGGTAGTGCTGGCTACCATCTGTTACTCATGTGCTCCCGTTATTGTTTTAGCTCATTGAGATTCCCGTTACATGTTACAGCCCTAGCGCGCTGGCCCTGGTCTCAGCAGTTAGGGATCTGGGAAGGCCGTTGTTCCGGGTATGCACGGGATACACCCACCCGATAAGAGCTCCTCGACCATGAGTTTCCAATTAACATAAGATAACAGTATACACAATAGTGACGTCGGGAACACTTGTTATTTGGTCACTCTCTCGTTTGGATAATGGTACCCGTAGGCCATGTCCGGATGGGTTCGACTGGAGTGCGGGCTCCAGTATGAACTGCCAGTGGTATGGGACACTGGAAGAGATTGATTAAAACACCAGGTGGTACTGATTGCTACTATTGTTTAAAGAACATGACTTGCCTGATACATGTAGACTATTGTGTAGATGTACTTGTTACTGTTCATGATACTTTATCCGATATCATGTTACCTGTATACTTGTTACTATACCTGGTACATGTTACACTGTCTGTAGTGGCATACTCCTCATGTACATGTATGCTCTGCATTGCATATATTCTGTTTTCTGTATAGCAGATATCATTACCGTATATATTACAACTCAGTATTGTGGTTATATTGCATATGCCCACTTGCATATCATATTGCTTATGCCCCCTCGCATGTGCATTTCTATCACGTCACCATTTATTCTATAAACTGGACACGACTATAGACATGACCCGATGATAACCGCTAGGTAATGATGGTAATAAAAGATGACATGTTTATCTATTTCTACTGCTTATTATATCCTTATTATATGGTATCACTAGTTCAACATTATGTATTATATATTATTATCGTGCTTGTATTACTATTGTATATATTACTACCTCCTTCATTTTACCACTCACTAGGTCGCTTTCTGACGACCCTGGGTTTGCGTGCCCAGGTTGGAGATCCGAGTTATCCTTTGGGCAGCTAGTTCATTGGTTTTCACATAGGAGACTTTACCATCGGGATTCCTTCATAGGTATCTTTGTGCTTTGTTCCTGTTATCTCCTTTATTCCTGTATTTATCTCTGTTATGATCACTAACCCCTTTCTACAGGTATTCTTGTACTTATTTCCTGCTGGAACTCTTGTGTATATGGAAGCCCTGTCCTGTACTGAGGCTTAACGTACTCGTGAGTGTGTTTCCACCTCGCGTATGTATGTTGCCTTAACGTTCCCGTACCTGCGGGATCGGGGCGTTACAAGAAATTTGACATGAAGGATTTTAGAGAAGCCAAGAAGATCTTAGGTATGAAAATCACTCAAGACAGAGGCTCAGGAAGACTTTGGCTATTCCAGGAGAACTATGTTTCAAGGTGTTGGAAAGATTCAACATGGCAGAAGAAAGACCAGTCACCACTCATTTGGCTTCAAATTATCCTCCAAGCAGTGTCCACAATCACCGGTAGAGGAGAAAAAATGTCTCGAGTACCATATGTCAATGCGGTAAGATTACTCATGTATGCTATGGTATGCACTAGGCCTGACTTAGCCTATGCAGTTAGTACAGTAAGTCGGTTCATGTCAAATTCAGGAAAATAATATTGGGAAGCAGTGAAGTGGGTGCTACGATATTTGTGAGGGACTGCGAGACTAGGCTTGGTGTTTCAGAGATTGAAAACGGGAAAGCCTAGGTTACCATAAGACTATGTTGATGCAGATTATGTAGGAGATCTTGATCAGCGAAGATTTACGACGGGTTATGTGTTCACAGTAGTTGAGTGTGTTATTAGTTGAAAGACAGAGTTGCAAGATATAATTGCTCTTTCAACGATAGAAGCGGAGTACATGGCTTAGTTGAGGCGTCAAAGGAAGCTTTATGGTTGAGAGGATTGGCTGAGACGTTCAGTATCATATAGGATTCAGTTCAGGTTCATTGCTACAACTAGAGTGCTATTCATCTCGCTAAAGATCACAGGTATCACAAACAGATGAAGGACATTGATGTGAGATTTCACAAGATACATCAGTAGGTCATGAATGGTAAGGTGATGGATTTGGTAAAGATAAGCATGAAGAAGAATCCAATGGGTAAAGTGGCGAACGGGCTTTTGGGAGGGAGTCATGTGAGTTACAAAGGAGGGAGAAAGGGAGGCGAATGAAGTAGAGGCCAATTTCTACGGAGAGACTAAATGAATATGAGTCAAGTAGAAATTGTTAGTATTTGGAGTGCCTCATATTCATTGGAGAAGCATTCAGGTTTTTGGCAGTTTTCTAATACGGATTTGTCTCCTGTTTTGATTTGAATACGGGTTTCCTATTTCTTTAAAGAGGTGCTGATTTGAGTTCGTGTTGGATTAGGATCAACCTAGGTGTCTATATAAACCCTTCAGGGGTGGCCTTTTGAAGGTGTGTTAAGAATTCAAGAGAAATTTTAGAAGTCCACCATTGAGAGTTGTGAGAGAGATCTCGTTGTAACTCTTGTATTTTCTTCAATAAATATTTCTCCCCTCCTCCCTGTGGACATAGACACATTTCAAACTATGTTAAATCTTGTGTATCTTGGTTGTGTGGTGATTGCTTATTAGTGGTAGAACTTCTACGCTTCCGTTTCTGCTGCCGAATCTTCGACTTGGTGTTCCTCTGTTGTTTGATCGGTGATAGATCATCAACACACTAAACATGCATTCTTAATCATTTGACACCAAGGTAGTTTGAGGTTAGCATAAATTTTCAAATTCATTGCGAAAAAGTGTGAAATTTCATATTTCTAAGATTAATGTCTCCCTACAGTTAGCAAGGCATGTTGACTATTGACAGAGGAAAGGGGTCAAAAGTTTAAGACATTCCAATCCTCCCATATATAGTGACTCCCTTGTTAACCACCAATCAATTGTAGACACCTACTGTTGGTCCACAGACCATTTGTATCACTGCTCAAGCCCAAATTGCGTCAACAAGGTCCACAACAAGCTGTCAAACAAATCGGTCAGTTTTCATGAAGGGGCCTACTGCTTGATGATGCAGCCACTGGCCATTGCAGCAACCACTGCCACTAGCTTTTGCTTTCTCATGCATGTTGTTGGGACGACATCTGTAGAATCTAGTATCTTTTCATGGGTGTTGATGGAGGTTCACATGCATGCCTTGGTCACTTAAAATAGTATTCTTATATTTGAAAATTATATCATTAGAATGAACAGATGGACCATAATCAGCCATTAGCTTCTTTAATAAACATTCTTTTGTCATCAGTTATATTAAAATAAAGGATAATGACAGATATGCATGCAAAACCTCAAGTTGCTATGCTGAAAAAAAAAAACTAAACTAGGAATGCAAAACCTCAAGTTGAGGATGCACGCTGCTCAAGTATAGGCCAAGGCAGTTCACGGGAATAGAGTTCAGGTCAATGCAGTGACAAAATTGGAGATTTGTTAAGCGATAAGACACAATCATTTCTCATTTCTTAAATCAATTATGATAAGATTAAGAGTTCCTTGTGCAAGATTTTGTAATGTAGTATTTGGAATTGAAGAGAAATAAGAATTTTTGTTGGGTTATCCACTAGGGTGGGAAGAACCCGGATTTACATAATTTTTATGTTGAGTTTTTGATTCTCACATAAGCTTTTTGCTTCTCGCCTTTCTGGATATTTAGATCCAAGGTTATTTTGGATTTATTTTTTTATTTTTAATTTTTATGATGCTGCTGGCGAATGATGGTTTAATTTGTGAAGATGGTTCTGATACTTTATTAGGTACAGAGGAATACTAGGAGGCATTGAGGTTTGTTTATAGGTTAGTTTTCATAATTGGCGGTGGACTTGTTTGTTCGCTTTGCTTGTGGGTCTACCACCTATAAACTGTTGCTTCTTTTATTTTCTCAAGCATCTTTCTTTTTCCACTGCTAAGTTATTTGATAATATACTTACTGAAGAAAGAAGAAAATAAAAATCTAACCAGTATTGTTTCTCTTTTGATATGTCTTGATTAAATATTTTCTGACATATATTTCTTATTTGGAATATTCATCAAATGGTTTTCTAACGAGGAAGGTGGATTGCTCCTTTTCTACATGGGAGAAAATTTTTCTCTCAACATGTTGGTGGTTTAATATTTGTGACTTCTCTTATTACAAGCAAGTGCCTTGCCAACCTCTCAAGTACGTTTTGCATATAATTATGCTTGTTGTCATGCTATGTATAAATTTTTTTTATCATACATTAATAATTTTTTTTAATGTTTCTTATGCATTTTGTTTTTTATGCATCAACTGAATTTTCAAATTTGTGTATATGTACAAGGTATACCTGTGCTGGAATGGCTTTCCCATGGCTTTTCTTCATGGACATTCAAAAGTATCCCGGTTTCACATCCCATCACAACTATATGCTTGATGTTATCATTTTAATTATACATTGATTCAAGTAAATAATTACTTCTTTTCCCTTTTTCCCCTTGTAGCGAGGCAGTGACCGATTAAATAATGTTTTAATTACGACTTCTATACATGAAATTCAACAGAAAGTGATATGTTGTCATTTTTCGACTATATGCTTGATGTTATCGACTATGTTAAATTTCAACTATATGCTTGATGTTATCATTTTAATTATACATTACTTCAAGTAAATAATTACTTATTTTTCCTTTTTCCTCTTATAGCGAGGCAGTGACCGAGTAAATAATGTTTTAATTGCGACTTATATACATGAAATTCAACAGAAAGTGTTATGTTATCATTTATCGACAGAAAGCAACGGGTTGTCATTCTTCCATTCAATACTGTTCCTGCGAAGAGGAAGAGTTCTACTATTATGTCAAGCTACAAACAGAGAGTGGGAGATTGGTAAGACCTATCTTTTCATCAAGTATCAGAATAGTTTCCCACTAGTAATTTTTTTCTTGAAAATTTGTCCGAGTTGCACTTCATGTTATATTCCTTCACTGCGTGTTTCAGTTTACATGAAAAAGGAGGAGAGATGTGGTAGGAACCTGAAAGTTCGCATAAAACTTGGTCATATTTCAATGACATGAATCTTAAAGGGCAGATAAAGTTATTCATGAAAGTTTCGTAGATATATAGCAACACACAATTCATTGATATAATTGTTGAACTAGTTCTAACTTCATGTTCATATAGTAATTACATGCATAGGTGCGTATGTACTGTATATGTATCTTCATATGGATCTTTTTATCAATTTCAAAATTTTCTCGAGTTGAAAACATTTGTCTGCTCTCTCTTATTCTCAATTTTCCTCCTTGCTTATATTATTCATAGATGACTAACTTGTGGTGTGACTTTTGATGCAACAAACACAATCTCTACCAATTCACGAATTACATCCCAGCTCATTATAACACAACAAGTTAAGTTTTATTGTTAAACTTGACAAACATAACTCCACATGAATGAAAGAGTTCTCTGGCTCACACAGAGCCCACACCGACATATACTTGCACACTAGCACCCTTTCTAGAAGCCAAACATAACAACAAAAGCAAATACAAACGAACCATGCAACAAGAGTAAACCATAGCAAGCAAACATAAGCAAGCAGATCAATCAATGCCATGATCAATTGATCACGGGCACTGGAAGCCCCGGGGGTTCTCCTGCCACAGTAATTGAGGACGAGGCTGAGGTCGACGGGGATGTTGAGGTTGATGCCAAGGAGGTTGAGCCTGATTGCGGTACAGAGGCAAACCGCGGCCTCAAGGTCAACAAGATTGCCAAGAAGAGAACAGCATGGGGTCCTAGGTGGATTGCCGATGGTCACATTGAGAAGGCTGCCCAGCACATCGGCGCATACACCAAGCTTGAGTGCATCCATCGGGCACCTGCCTCGGCCTCCTCCCGACGTGCCTCCTCCTCCTCCTCCTCCTCCTCCTCCCCTCCCCCTCCCCTCCTCCTCCTCCCGACGGGCCTCCTCCCCTCCTCCTCCTCCCCCCGACGGGCCTCCTCCCCCTCCTCCTCGGCCTCCTCCCGACGGGCCTCCTCCTCGGCCTCCTCCTCCTCCTCCTCGGCCTCCTCCCGACGGCCTCCTCCTGACGGGCAGGGGCCTGGGTTTGGTGGAGTCCAGGAGGCAACAAGGTTGAAGAAGAGGATGTTGAGGATTAGGAAGAGCACAATCGAGGTTTTTGAAGCCATCGACTACAGGTCTTGTATGGTAGAACACTACTAGTGGTCGTAGTTGTTGTGTACTGAGAGGGAAGAGGTGGTGGGTATTTATAGATTGAGGGTGGTGGTTTGGCGAAATAATTATGTAGGGAAAATTTGTTCTATGCCCTCATTTTGACTTGATTTTCTACTACACCTCTCTCTAGTTGCGGTGAAGCCCTTCTTGGAGGGGCTAGACTAGATCTTTCAGGAGGCAAGACCATATAAATAAGAGCTATAAAGGATTGTTTCAAAAAAACCAATGCAAATAGAGGGGCTAAACCGAAATTGTCTAATTATTATATACTCTATAAATACACCCACACTACTGTCCATCAGATTACTTGTCAGCTCGATGCATGGTTTGATTGAGAACTAGGATACACCAATAGAGATGTTTTGGATATTTTTATTTACCCTGCATAGATTGGTATACAGACGTTCCAACCATTTTAGTGGAGGGACACACCATTTTTTTTTACACCCATTGGTATGTAAGGGCTTTAATGCAAACTTTGAGGGTTTGTTCCTTCACCTTTATCTTTGGAAGATCAAGTAGAGACCCCTTTGCTATTAAGTTTTTCTTTTTCGTTAGTTGTCACCCTAAGAAAAATTATTTTGATTTATGGCATGCAATCAAGGATACGTGGGATTTTTTTGTTGAGTACACATACAACATGATTTTCTATATTTTCTTTTCTTTTTATTTTAGGTAAACATGATTTCTTTGCCCTTTTTCTCAATTCAGATAGGAAAAAAAAATAGACCTACATGGGCAAAAATGAAATGGTTCCCCTGGATGAATTGTAACTGTAATCAACTTCTCAAGGAAACTCGGTGTGAGAGTTTGCTTGTGACAAGAGGCCACAAATTCAAAGCCTATGCTTAAAAAAGTAGTCTTTTTCCCCCGATAAAAAAGGAACGATTACTATCATAATATAACTATGATAACAGTTATTTTGCTGGATCAGAAAAACGCTTCTGAATAAAAGAAAATGGTAATTGCTGGCTTAACTGAGAGAGACTAAAACTGAATTAGAAAGAAAAAGAATTTATGTTGATGATTCTTAAGACTTTTGTATGAACTTTTAAGATAATTATGACTGGGTTGATGAACTTATAATATTTGATGGATTGACTAATAAAGGATCATGTTACTGTGATACGAGGCATGAACATAGTGTAAGGTAAGTTGAGTGTTTAAATATGTCTAGATTCTTCCTATGTTCATGCTAGTACTAGAAAAGCACATGTGATGCATGCAAATTAGAGGACATATCTTTCACCCACTTCACTTTCTAGGTCACTCTATATAGATATAGATTACAAAATGTTATAGTTCACACGCAACGCAACTGAAACATGAGAAGTATTTCTCATTCTATGTCATCATGTTATCAATTATTCAGGATGTAAGCTAAAATAACAAAAAAAATTCAGGATATATTTCCAATTTCTCCCGATGTCTCTGAAGAGTAAAAACTGTAGTTATATTTGAGGTAAAACCGTAGACAAGACATATATCATGGTTGTTGTCGTCGCGCGGAGGATACATGGATTTATTTATATTTAACTTGTATTGCAAGTTTGATTTTGAACTGCGAGCAACATTATATTTTCTTAACTCGCTGGAACCCTGTTTGTGATTACATACCATCTTAATATCTTTGTCACTGCACTAAACTTCAAAGTTATTATTTTTTCCATATTAACCGGCCATAAAATGAGGTGCAACTTTGAAAATTTTCACGGAAACCATGGGATTAGATTCTCATAGAATCATACATATACCAGAATAATCCCTTCATTTGATAGACAAATGCAACTTGAAAGTTGCATCTGGATCAAGCTAAGCTTATCAACCAAACCAATAATTGATAATTATACTATCCTTCACAAAAACAATTCGTAATCAATTAACAAAAGGACCTCTAATATGGCTTCTTATGGCCCCCAAAATAAAATAAGAAATTACAGCTCACAACTTGGAAAATAAAAGAGAGCTTGCATGAATTTCTTTTTAACAAGGACAACTCAACAACTAATGAGTGGATGTGTCACGAGAGTCCCTAGTTGCTTATTATTTTGGGCATCATGTGATGCTCTGTCTTTGCTAAGGAGGAAAGCTCCAGTCTAATGATACCAATGTCAACAATTCTGTTATCATTATTCTTGGTTTCACACTACAAGTTGTTACAATTATCATTGTCTTAATGTGTTGCTTCTTGTGGCACCCTTATTTATTATAGTTCATATTCTATTAATTGGAACTACAATCAAATTGGTTGTAGTTCTAATTGCGAGAAAAAAGCATAAAATGTAGATCCAATTATTGCAACTAGAAGTACATGTAGCTATAACTATATCAAAACAAAACAAACAATTGAGTTGTTATGTTTTGTAGTTACGGGCTTCTCTTATTTGTAAGACCCTCTCCCTAAAATTAAATCTTTTGTTTTTGCATAAATATCAAATAATACTTGTACTGTCCTTATCTCCCAAGGTAATCATTACCGGTTGAGATACTAGTTCATTATTTTTTTTCCTGTGTGTTTGGCAAAAGTTAATAGGTTTTTTTTTTCTTGGTATAAAATCTTGTTTTGAGTAATCTTATTGTCTCAAGACAATTATAATTATGCATTCATAACGACAACAACGAAAGTCACATGAGTCTTGGCTCAGCGGGATAGTGTGGGTTGTATTACAAGAGATCCTAAAGTTCAGGTTTAAGGGAAGGTGAAGTTCTCCAAAAAGAAGAAGAAGAAGAAATTAATCACTATTGGTCCATGAACCGAGATACTCTTGTTTCTAACCCTTTTTATTCAGTCCAAAGATTTTTAATTTATGACCCATGAACAACTCAAACAAGTTGAGCCAGGGATTTATGGTTACATTGGATCAAAGTTATATGTACACGATTTTATTAAGCATAACTATAACAATTTTCTTTTCCCTATAAATATTTTCAGACAATTTATTCAAGAAAATAATATAGTTATCAAAAATATGTTAATCATTATAAACAATTCAATTACATGTAGTCTTGTGGACGTAAAGACGTAATTGGATATTGGCCCCTTTGAATTTGTGCTGAATAAAATAGCCCCTTGATGTGGCCGACTTATCGAGCCCGACAACGACCATGCAATTCAAGTAAGTTGGATTTTCAATAAGAATTCATACTTCAAAGATACGTATGCCAGTCCAATAAGCAAAACTACAACATTTATTTTCCCTCTATAAATATCTTTAAAAAAGGTTCTTAAAAGAAATTAAGATGTTGATTATGGATCTTTTTCATTAATCATTAAAAAAGTTTCAAACTATAGATCTTTCTTCATTAATCATTAAAAAAGAGAAAAAAAATTGTGATTCTTCATTAATCATTAATCATTAATTTTGTGATTCTGTCATATTTTCTTATCTGAAAGAAGAATAGAGAAGAATAGACAGATATCGCGAAGATAAAAGTTTTCTCCCCAAATTTGCTTTTGATCTTGAAGGGAGTAACAATATTGACAATTTCAACGTCCGCGCCGTGCCTCCACCCGCCGGAGCACCAGCAAGCAACAGCAGGGCAGCTAGACAGTTCTGTACCTAGCCCAGTCCCCGACTGCACCGGGGACTGGAGGCCTCAAGTCCAGTGTCTCAGGGCTTGCATCCGATCAGCTCGATGAGGGAAATCAATCAGAGCATGATGAGGGTCTTCAGCTGGTTCTTCTTCTTCATCAGCCTCGAGTCGCTGCTGGCAGTCCCGGTGCTGGTCTATGTGCAGGACAACATCGGGCGGCAATGGGGGTACAGCGTGTGCGCTGCAACCATACTGGTAGGCATAGG
The DNA here is from genome assembly GCA_038442645.1 of Agave tequilana. Classification (NCBI taxonomy): domain Eukaryota; kingdom Viridiplantae; phylum Streptophyta; class Magnoliopsida; order Asparagales; family Asparagaceae; genus Agave; species Agave tequilana. Next base: position 2,960 of record JAVJIF010006978.1, on the reverse strand, counting down.
AGTGTTCTTGGCCGGGAAGAGGAGGTGCAGGTTCAAGAAGCTGGCAGGGCCCGTTAACACAGATTGCGGCCGTGGTGGTCGCGGCATGGAGCGAGAGAGGAGTGGAGGCGCCGGACGATCCGTCAATGTTGTACAATGTCGATGAGGCCGGAGATTTGGTCAAGGACGAGGGGAAGCAGAGACTGCCTCACACAAAGCAACTCAGGTAAGCAATTCACGTAAGCGTATATTTGAGAAGCATGTACACGGACATACTGATAACACACAACATATGGTAGAAAACAATCGAGTGCTATGCGTGTCAGGCACAATACATAACTTCTAACGAAAATTTCTTGTTTTCTGAATCTATAATGACGTGGAAATAAGTATTTATACAACCTGTGACCTCTTTCATTGCAAATGAGTAGCAGATTCCTGGATCACACTGCCATCCGACTCGATCCCACTGAGAATGACGTTGAGGAAGTAAAGATCGTTATTGATTGATCCCCGTTTGGGCGACGACGATCATGATCTGGAGCCGTCTACGCACAAATGAGCACCTTCTCCGTCCCAGGTGACCACCATGGACCGCCATATCGGCCTCTCATTCCAGATCCCCTCGGGCTCCCTGACCGTTTTCTTCGTCGGCTCAATCCTGCTTACCGTCTACGACCACATTGCCGTTCCCCTCTCCTGCCGCCTGACCAACAACCCCCACGGCCTCGTGCCCCTCCAATGTGTTTGCGTTGCGTTGGGCTGGCCCTGGCGGTCCTCACCATGGCTGCGGCCGCGCTGATCAAAATCAAGCGTCTACACGATGCAGTTCAATCAAAAACTGCACACTCTGTATTTTGGCTAGTACCGCAGTTTTCTCTAGTAGTGGCTGGAGAGGCATTCACCTATCGGGCAATTGGCAATTGGACTTCTTCTTGAGAGAATGTCCGAAGGGAATGAAGAGCACAGGCTTGTTCTTGAGCACATTGTCGTTGGGATACTTTCGTAGCTCGGCGCGGTGACAGTTGTGCATCAGGTGACCGGATAACACGGGCATGAGGCTTGGTGTTGAAATCCCTCGCGTGCAGAGGAGAGAGGCACCAGAGAATAGTCGCAAACGTAAGAACAAATAAAAAAAGGGAAAGCTAGAACACACAATTTAACAATGTTCGACAATTTGCTTACGTCCTCGGGGTGGGGGGGGGGATCTTTTTCAATCAGCAGTTATGAATACAATAATTAGGGCAATTCTCTTCTTTATACAGACAGGGAATCCATGAGTTTAAGTAAACCAAAATATTCAAATTCGGATAAGAAACGAATTTGGAATCAACTTAGAAAACTATCAGCCGACCGGTCGATCGGATCGTTCAACGGTCCACCAGGTCGGCCGACCGATTTTTACAGTAACTCCTGACAGTCTTAGTCGGTCGACCGATGCTTCTACTTCCGCTGCCTTCTTCTGTGCGATCGACCAATTTCATGTGCACGTTTCGTGCATGACCGGTCGATCGGCACTCTGTCTTCAGCTGGGAACAAACTTCTTCTTCTTCTTTGAACTCCGATCTCTACACTCTCATTTTCAATGAGTTAAAAAATTCTACCATCAAGATTTTATACTCTCTCCCCACGCCTAGCGCGCCGATGACCTGAACAAGGGGCGGCTGTACAACTTGTACCGGCTGCTCGCCACGCTGTCTGGTGAACTTTGTGGTGTATTTGGTTGCGGTGAAGTGGCATACATGGTGGAATTGAAGGAAGCAGAGGCATGTTATAATGCGTGAAGAGCTCTTCTTTGCTGTGATGGCACTTTTGCAAAGTTTTGCATTGTGTTCTCTGTACATATGTATTGTGTTGTTTGATGATGAAAGTTGAGATTGTATCTCATTTCTTCTTGTGTAGGCAGCTAGGGTTTCAAAATGAATCATGATTCGATTTATTCATCTATGTATAAATATATATGATTTTGATTAATCGTCAAACTGGTCTATTGATTTTCAACAGTAAAAAATAAAAATATGAGATTAAATTACGAGAGGTCTCAAACACAAAACAAGACTACACCATTTCGGTAGCAAGGGTGAAAGGGTTGTCAATGATATCACAAAATCCGATAATTTAATCTGGTAATTAGACATTCACAACTTTCAAAATTGAACACCAAAGACTTTATCGGATTGGATTTTAGTATGACTATTATTGTACCCAAGAAAACACAATAAGAAATCCAAATGTACTTTGTACACAAACATATAGAGTATAATAAAACCGAACATCTAATTGGAAGCTTTTGATAATTTTCGTATAATAAAACTGAACACGCATGACCAAAATAACTTCCACTAAGACTTGTATAAATCTACTTTGGAGCAGAATCCGGGTCCAGATCCGACTTCCTTATTGGATTTGGGCATGGATATTACATGAATTCAATCCAAACCCGACCCTCTTGCCAAAAATAACTAAACCAATATAACCTTTTCTGACAACTTAATTAAAAGAGAATATTCAAAAAAAAAAAAAAAAAAAAAAGACATTTAGGAGTAACTGAATATGGCTTACTTTCCAAGTTCCTCCAATTATAAGGAGGTTGCGTCCTTTTCAAACAGTTATTACAAAATCAACCAGGAAACAACTTCTCAATAGGAAACGACTCCTCACCCCTTATAAACCAAAACAACAAACAACAAGAAGAACAAGAGAAGGAAGAAACTATAAGCAATGGCTTCTTCTTCTTCTTCAACCTTGATCATCCAGTCCTGCACAATAAACTCAGAGAACTCGAAGCCCAAGTCGCCGCCATGCTGCAGAACCCCTCAGACCTTCCCTTTCGCGAACTGGTGGCCTACCAAATTCGCAAGAAAGTGGCACTTCATCAAGACCCTTCTTGCCGCAGAAACGGAACCAAGTGCCCACGACAAGCCTGAGCGTCTTGAAGAGATTGCAGAGAGGCTGTCCGCAGTCGAGAACAGCTTCACTGA